>JAHWFO010078393.1:270017-325941 GCA_023313115.1 Rhysida immarginata | reverse complement strand
AAAACGGGCTTTGACCTTAACACTGTATGTATAACTGGGTTAAAAATAAGGCTTGACTGAAAAAATTTGGGTCCTAGAGAACTGAACTTAGGCAATCACTTAACCAGTGAATGATAACCTGATGCTCTATCCACTGGACAATATAGAGCACACAATCAAGTATCAGTAAAAAATCAAAGTGAAATTTTAACCTAAATTTAAATTTAATCATGTATAGAATGATGCATATATTACACTAATCATGCACACCCTTAAAAAGAGTAAACATTGAGAGAGGGAGAGACAAAATTATTTAAAATATAAACAATTATTTTTAGCTTGGATTAGCTGTAGACCACACGCAAGTAGTTGATAACTGCTATGTATGAATTTGTTAATAGGTACCCACTGCATATATCATTGTGTATACTGTTGATATAACAACAACAATGAAGATAAAAACGTAAGCTTCGTACCCAAAGTAAAAAGAATAGTTCAACTGTATTCAATTAATTTTGGGAAAGCACCCTTTTATCACTGCCAGTTAATCAGTTGCTGTCGAAATGTACAAATGCACTGGCAATCGCTGGGAAACAATGGACGGCCGTCAACATATTTGAACATTTAGCAATGCTGAGAGCAAATGAAAGCATCATAAAAACCACTGAAACTAAAAGAATATTTGAACGTCAGCTCTGCCTACATCATCCCACTGAGCATTGTTGTTGTTGAGAAATCAGTACAGAAAATTACATATGACTTGTGTCAAAAAGTGAAACGGAACTGTATGATTGTATGTGATGACACTGTATAATTGTATGCGATGACAATTACCCGAGGAAAAGAAGTCATTTAGCCTTTGTATTTATAAAAGATTAAGGGCCAACCTTGAAAGAGACGGAGAGAGGGATGAAGATGAGGTTAACGGTATCGAATTGATTCTGTGAGAAATGCAGCATTATTAATGACCACAGCTCTTCATTTTCAGTCATATATTAGTAAAGAGAAATATGCATAAACCTCAACAGTGTTAAAAAAGAACAATTTGTAATTTTAAATTCACAATTTTTAACTTAAATTCATATAAAACGTAGTAAGGCATGTTAATGATATAAGAGGTAAGGCATGTTGGAAATCAAGGAGTACATTGAAAGACAATCTTTTTTTCAAACAGAATCACGCTTGCGAAAACAAAAGAATAACAAACAGTAAATTGATGTTAAAGCGCTCGAAACTTTTGTCGAAAAGAATAAGTCCTAAACTGAATGCAACTGCAACTAGCTGGATAGGGGTCTATCATTACATTATCACCTGTTAGCACGCAGAGTCGTAGCTGCTAAACTGACCTTCAGAGTTTGCAGCTGGTTGCTGGCAATCTTTGAATTGTTTCACTTTTCACTTGTCCCACCTGTGGGCAGAAATTAGGTAGAAGGTGTAAATGACTGAGCTTACCATATATACATTCGGCCTATGAGCAACCAAAACCAGACCAAATCAGAAAAGAAAAGACCCATCTAACTTACAATTTCACAGTCCTGTCTAATATACTAACAAAACCGCCCAAATAACCCAAAAATAGAAAAGAATAATGACTCCTGCTTTAGTAAGTAACAAAATTGTGCAAAGCCCCGTAAAATGTGAACTTAGTAAAACAAAAAAAAATTAGTAATTCCATAAAAGTGAAATTTTCACTTAAACATTTAAATGATTGAAACAATGTTAAATTTAGTCACTAGGTGGTGCTAAATCTTGGCATTTTGCATCTAATTTTGTCCATGCGAAAATCTTATGGATTACAAAAACTATAACGACTATGTCCTAGCGCTCGTAATCAACAGGACGTCACCGCCTGTAGTGCCCTATTTCATTTATACATTTGATTTTAAAACTAATATTCGTTTGTGAAATCATAAAATATAATTTAGAATTTAAAATACAATCAATAAAACAGTACACATTTTTCAAGTATATATTTATTTTTAATTATATATATAAAATATACAGAATTTTGTTTATAATTAGGAATTCACGATCGTATGTTTTAAAGAAATTAATAACATGCAGTTTTGAATGTTAAATTCAAATAAACCAAAACGTATCGTACATTAGTCATTAAATCAAAAATTGTCAAGTTTTCTAATTAAAACAGCATCTATTTAGTATTTTCTATTTGTATTGTTCATTTAAAAACCTACGGAGACCGCATTCACCTGAAATTTGAAAATGAATTCTTTATACCATTACATATATTAAATAACGATTTTAACTTTATATAATCTTTTTATTTATTAAATTTTACATATAGCAAATATATTTAATAAATTGTTTATCATTTTATTCAGAAAATGAAATTTAAAAAGTAGGTATCTAGATGAAATGTTAGCTTTCTGTAATAAATGGATTGTTGAAAACACAAGTAGTTCAAGTCATATATTTAATATTCATAGTAATATACATTTTAAGTAGTTATTTTAATTAAAAAATGAGGAATCATGATTTATATAAAGAGATGCATGTTATTTTTGTCTTGAAAATATAATTTTTCTTGTCTTAAAATTCGTTGTTGGTCCACAATTGGTGTTTATCCATAGTTTTTTGAAAGTAGAGTTGGTCTATTTGTACTTTCATCAACTAGTCTAAAAGCAAACATTCCCAAAGTATAAGTCAAGAATCTTGAACATAAACAAGTTTGTTATTTTTAAATCGGCAAAAATAAGGTTTCGCCACCATAGACAATTCTTTTGTCCTAACGGTTAGAATGATATCAAATTTAACTTGATAAATTTTAAATATTTAATATTTTTTAATATTAAAATAAAAAAAAATTAAACATAGACATTATACATAGAGAACTGCTATAGAGGCAGAAAGAATAAAGCCAATTTCACACTACGTCGGATTCAGCGATGTCAGCATGGAAGGCAAGCAAACTTTCCGTCGCGAAACCGTTGTGATGATTCCCACAAACGCGGAAAATGATATCGCGAAATCAATGCTTTCGCTCGTTTCGTGTGGCGAATATTGAAATGGGACAGATTCTTTCACCTGGATTGTCCTAAATTACACGGTTGTAATCTATTCTGTACATATATGTATTTTATAAATCTAATACAAGATGTTTTGCTTTGCAATCGAAACATAGGGGCATATCACCGCTCACTTCATCTACTAAAGGGGGGCCATTAAAAAAGCAAAAAAAGCCTTCAGTGTTCGACATTAACTAGTGATGCAGTGGCGTAGCCAGTTTTAAGCGCCCGTGTTCAATTTTTTATTTTAAGCTCTTTTTGCGCCCCTTCAATTTAGCTGTTTAGCACCCCTAATTAGTTGCGCCCGTATACTTTGCACATCTTGGCCGGCCTTAGCTACTCATGTGTAGTGATTATGTAGTCCGTAGCCAACCAAAAATGCAGGTCCTGGCGCGATCCAAGGTTAAAGCGATGACGTCATACGTGTACTCGTAGGCTGGCTGTTTAAAAAACTCAGAATGTTTATTATTAGTTTAGTACATTTATTAAAATTAAACAAACTTTTAACTTTTAAAAATAAATAAAACATTGCATATAGATTCATAATAGATTATGAAATTTTGTTGCTTTCTTCTTTTTCAACGTGATTATAAGATTTGTTTATCATTTTCAATTTAACTGGCTATGATTTAAGAATTTATTTGCACACCGTAAAAATAAAAAATAAAAGAACAGACAAATTGAAAATTAAATATTTTATTAAACTTCAAGGTAACTTGTAATATCAAACAAAACAATATAGAAAAATTACAAATTCATTAATTTCTTCAGTTCCCAAGTTTTCATATTTTGTTTATACAATTTTTAGCACCACAGCGTTTATCATTAATAATTTTGGTAAAATTATTTAATAAGATTTTAGAAACAAGTAATAAAATATTTTCCAGATTTTTCTTCATTGATACACTGCAACAACAGTCACGATCTAAATCCAAATCTTCCATTTTAATATTAAACAACCGCAAAATATGTTTTGGATCGCAAAATATTCTTCAATAATCGTTTTCATTACAAACCAAACGATTGAAACATTACCATATACACTATATTTTCTGGGCATTTTGAAGCACTAGAAAAGACGAAATTAAAAAGTTTTTATTTATCAATTATACACTATAGAAAAGTAGGGTCATGTTAAGGGTCATATTATTATCAAGTTACAGCACTGTCGAGGAGTTGAAAATTACTCTTATAAGCGGAGTTTATAAAAAAGGGGTTATTATCTCAAAACAACTGTAATTAATATTTACTAAATATTATAACGTTTTCAACGTTCTGTAACTTTATTATAATAATAGATAATATATCTTGTTATATCAATAATATAAACTATGAGACCATTATGACGGTTCCATACCTGACACTGGTCTGTTAAAAACATAACAGACACAACAGAAAGAACGGCCTCGGTGGCTCAGCGGTTGCGTGATCGCCTCTGTTGCCCGAGTACGCGGGTTCGATCCTGGCCGAAGACGACGAGGATTTTTCAGGGGGAAATCCTGAGATCAAGCACTTCCTTCTGAAGGGAAGTAAAGCCGTTGGTCCTGCGCAGTCGTTTGCCGGCTGCACGTTAAAAAACCCCTGCGAGGCAAAATTTGCGGCCCCTATAACGCCGTCCTGCAAATGACCATAGCAGTTGAAAAGGACGTTAATACCAAACAAACCAAACCAAACATAACGGAAAGAAATTTAATTAAAAAAAAACAAAACAGAGTGTATAACTTGAGTTATACATCAATCTGCCGTTAAATATCTCCGAATTAGGAAATATAAGGAATACTAGGCAAGTCAAAATGAAACATGCTACATTGTTTTATCTATCGGTAACGGCAAAATGATAGAAACATTATCATTTATTTATGCAATATCCTTTAAAATAAATTGCGTTTATTCTTAGAATTCAGTAAAATTAAATATGGACTAAATGTTACTGCTAAAAATACAATTAATCTAATTCATTCATTCCTTCATAGTCATCCTCTTTGCAAAGAAAGTTATCAATTTGGATTATTTTTTCATAAAAAAACTAAGCATACATTAAAACATATAAGGGTTACACAAATGAAAACGAAAATTATTTATTTTCTCAATAGTGTATACCAAAGAATTTAAAAATACTCTCCAAATGCATTAAGGCATTTATCCCAGAGTGTAATTCCTTTATGGAAGAAGTCTTTGATTGCGTGTTGAACCTCTCCAAAACGTCTTCCTTCACTTCATCGTCCAACTGAAACCTGCGGCCTTTCAGATGTTTCTTGAGATCCCCAAACACGTGAAAGTCACATGGGGATAAATCAGGGCTGTAAGGTGGATGCTGCATTGCTTCCCAGTTGAACTTTTTGATGAGATCTACCGTTGCTTTTGAGATGTGAAGACGCACGTTGTCGTGGAGAAGAAGCTCTCCTTCTGTAAGAAGTCCAGGGTCGAACTTTTGGACTTGAGATTGCGGTTTAGTAAGCATCGCTCTTACGTCAAAATTGCGTAAGATCAGAGCTATTGCCATTGGAAGGCTTTAATATTACGCAATTTTGACGTATGAGCGATGCTTACTAAACCGTGATCTCAAGTCCAAAAACTCGCCCCTGGACGCTTGCATTTGATGGCCACGCGCAGTGCCTTCAGTGTTTCCCCATATCGTGCTGCGTTAACTGTGGTGCCTTTTTCAAAAAAAGTCCAGTAAAATCGGGCCTTTGTGAGCAAAAAAACGTGGTCAACATCACCTTTCCCCTGGTGTTTGCTATTGCTTTTGAATTTTTCGGGGGTGATAGCCCATAATGCTTCCATTGACGACTTTTACGTTTGGTTTCCGGCTGGAAATGAAAGCACCAAGTTTCATCTCCTGTAACAATTCTGTCGAGAAAACTCTTTCCTTCCTGTTCATAGCGAGTCAAATGTTGCAGTGACATGGCCATTCGAACTCCAAGTTGTTCTGATGTCAAATGATGCGGGACACATTGTGCACAGTTTTCGAGAGACTAAAGCCATTTCTTAGGCTTACATGCTCGTTCTCTACTAAGAGCTTACAAAAAAATTTTTAATATGGCTGTAAACCTAAAAGTTCGGGAAGAAAATATTAGTATTTTGAAGGAAAGATGTATAACCTTCTTATTTAGCGGGGATGCGATTGGCCATGTTGCTTTGATACACTGGTTTCGAGCTTAATGATTAAACGAAACGTAAACCCTCACACATGAAATGTGACAGGTATTTACCGTACGAATTTTGTATGCATAATTGAGGAAATAAATCGTAGTGACAAGCCATAGTGCCATCGTTTACTGGTTTAGATAGTATATCCGAAACTAATAAAAGCCGCGATCTCTTATTTTTTTAACATTTAAAATAAATAAAGCTAACTTTTTGGAATGTACTATACAAAAAATATATATATAAGCGGCTACTGATATGCTTAAATATATTTTTGTACATTAATATTCCGAAAGTTTGTTTTATTTCAAATAATATTGAAAATATGAGAAGTTGTGCAGTAGAATAGCTATTAGAGCTTACCGTTTCGGTTATGGAGATTAAAGGAGATAATTACAGTTCGTAGAGATTAATATCTGCACTGCTAATAGCTCTCTAGAACCGGACCTGCACTGCACGGTCCGCCATTTTGAAAGACACGAGAAGTGTGAAGTTGCACCCCTATGATATTCAGTGACTGTTTGAAGGGACGTGGTGAAGGGAATTTTTACCAACCATTCACAGTGAAATAAAATAATGCGATTAATTGTTTTAATTGTTTGGTTAAAATTTCAGTTTTTTGTGATTGCTGGTTTAAAATTCCCTCACTACGCCCCTTCAAACTTTCCCTGAATAGACCGTACATACTATTTTTACAACGCTTGTATAACTCTCACAGTTTGGGTCATGTTTGGTGGATGAAATCTTGTGATCAATATTTAAACCCCTTCTACTAGTCTTATCTTGCTGAAATTTTGTACGCATATGTAAAGTCGCTGAAAATGCAGGAATCTAAAAAAAATTTCAAAAGCTCCAAAGGGGAGGGGGGGGGGGAATTAATATGAAATAAAAGGTAGCTACACTGCTCAAAACAATTAAAGGAACACTTGTAGAATCCCCTACAGAGGGCGTAAATAATACTTTTTTAGCAATTTTATCTTCTGCAACATGAAACCTACTATCTCCCTCATAGGAAATGGTTGAAGCCAACACATTTTGCTGACAGATGTTCTGAGAAATTTGCATAGCAATATAACCCCCCGGAAAACAAAGTGGTTACATGCCAGTACACTCTTTGCTTGGAGATAACGGTCGAACATTAGAAGTAGCAGGCATTCCTGGAACGTTGTTGTTAGTGCTCTGACATGCCACGAAGGCATCTTGAAGCAGTAGAAGCTGCGAGAGCCGTAACATTGCTCCAAACGGGTCAATCATTTCGGACTGTGGCAAATGCCCTCAACGTGTCCTCTTCCGTCATTTTCCGACTGTGGACACGATTCCAGGCGACTGGCCAGTACACTCGAAGAGCTGGGCAAGGTCGCCGACGCTCAACAACCGCCAATCAAGGTCGTTATGTGCAGACTTGTGCCCTGCGCCGGAGAACCTCAACGGCCAGAGACCTGAGAAATGACCTGCAGATGTCAACTGGGGTAGCTGTTTCAGATCAAACAATCCGGAAGCGATTACGTGAAGTTGGCTTGAGAGCCAGACGACCAAATCGAGTGCCTAGGCTAACCCGCCAGCACATACAAGCGCGGCTAGAGTTTGCACATCAACATGTCACGTCACAGCTTCGCCACTGGCGTTCTGTTCTCTTCACAGACGAGCCAAGATTCCGCCTGACCCGCTGTGATGGCCGTCTACATGTCTGGAGACGACGTGGTGAGCGAAACACCGACGCAACAGTTTGTGAGACTGACCGAATGGGATGTTGTTCCATTATGGTTTGGGCTGGCATCTCAATAGACCATGGAACGGATCTTGTGGTCGTCCGAGGGCGAATGACTGCTGACGTTTACATTCGTGACATTCTGGAAGAACATGTGATTGTTTCTGCACATGGCATGGGGCCTGGATTCCTTCTGATGCAGGATAATGCTCGTCCACACACTGCAGCTTTCACTCAAGACTTCCTACGGATGCATGGCATTCAGACCATGAGGTGGCCTACAATGAGTCCAAACCTAAATCCCTTTGAGCATCTTTGGGACATGCTTGACAGGCGAATTCGACACCGCCCTTCAGCTCCAGAAACACTCAGGCACTTACTAAGGATTGGGACCGGCTACCCCAAGATCACATCCGTCGACTGATACGGAGCATGCCTCGAAGGTGCATGGAGGTTACTGCAGCCCATGTTAGGCATATACATTACTGAATGGTGCAAAAACAGGGCATTCTCCGCACAACGTCCAAAGGATGTTTCACTTTGTTTTAGGCAGGGGTCCTGCAGTTTCCTGTTTTTTCAATAATGCCTTCTATTGTTAAATAAACCGTCTTTTAATGATCACATACAGCGATTTTGTCCATATTATTCGTAGTTGCTTCTGCATGCTGCTTAATAGAAGTGTTCCTTTAAATGTTTTGAGCAGTGTATATACAAGAGAAAAAAACTCAGTGAATTACCTTTATCACACAATGTTTTCGCCAATCCATTAATATGGGACAGAGCACGAACAAGTACGAAAGTGAGATAGCCGGAATAGATATGTGCTCTAATGGTACGTGTTCTACTGGATGCATTGTGATACTCCCTTAAAAATTTCCTATAAACAGATGTGGCATGTAATATATCAAACAAATCTTTACGTCTCATGAACGAATGTATAAGAGTAACTAGTGATCCAATGTCTCTGTATAATACACCGCTTCGGCCTGTTCCATTGTTTGCGTGTCACTGGGAGGCCGATCCATTTTCCGTAAGATGTGTCTCAAATAAATTGGTCGTTCAGTGTATATAAAACAACTCGTAACAGCTTGTCATGAGTGAATATAACGAGTAAATAATCATAGTGGGAATTGGTTTATTAGTGCGCGCCCTAATAGTACCATATGATACCAATACTTACTGATGGTACTTTCAATATTTTGATAGCACGCTCCCTAATGATACCATATGATGCCATATTGTATCATGGAACTTTCAATGGCAAGATATGGCAAGTAATATATATGAAACAGCTCGTAACAACTTCACATGAGTGAATATAGCGAGTAAATAATGATATTAGTAATTATTTTAGAAGCACGTATCCCAGTGGTACCATATGATACTATTAGTTACTGTTGGAACTTTCAAAGCTGAGATATGGCATGTAATATATCAAACAACTTCTATCAACTTGCCATGAGTGAATATAACGAGTAAATAATGAGTGGGAATTGGTTTAGTAGCACGTGCCCTAATGGTACCATATGATACCATATGGTACCACTGGAACTTTCAGTGCTAAGATATAGCGTGTAATACAGAGTGGTGCAAATAAAAGTAGCCTCGCATGAATTGCAGAGAAACCAACCTACTGCCTTAAGCATTATTGGTCTGTCCGATTAACAGCGCTGCAGATATATACCGAGAAGCGCATCATTTGAAAGATTCTTAACTGAAAAAATGGTGCTTTCTCTGCAGCAGGAAATCTTAATTGTTGATAATTATGCAAATACCAACTCCTGGAAGCAGTGTAGTGATTTGTTAGCTCAAAACTTTGTAGAAGATTAAATTCCAACAAAACGAGTGATGCAACTTTTAATACAAAAAAGTAACGGGACTCAGGATCTGTTTTAAACAAGTGTAGAACCACTCCAAAACGAGTAAGAAATCCACAGAATGTCCAAAATCTCCAAAGGATGATGCTACAGAGTCCAAGCAAATCAACGCGCCTTTTGTCTCAGTAGACCGGAATTTCAAGAAGATCGTGTGCACGCATTCTGCACGACGATTTGAATATGCGACTATACAAAGTATCTATGGTCCATGAACTGAAACCAGCGGATTGCCCTCAACGTCTTCAGTTTTATAACTGGCTATTACAAGGTATCACAATGAATGGACTGGACATGCAGCTGTTTTTCATTTCTGATGAAGCCTGGTTCCATATCTTTGGCTATGTCAACACGCAGAACACCGGGCAGGTCGATCACTAATCCTCATGAATATCATCAAACTCCTAAAGGAGGTCATGGCACAACCGTATTTACATATACCTACGTGGCGGTCATAATTCAGTGACTCGACTCTGTATAATAAATGACTATAATAAAATAAATTAAAATAAAATGATAATAAAATAAAAAGAAATATAAAATAACAAATTAAAACTTATATAAAATAAACTCAATCAAATGTAATAAAATAAATAAACAAATAATAAATAAAATTAAATAAATTAAATTAAATAAATAAAATAAAAGAAATAAATAATTAATAAATTAATAATAAAATTTTTTAAAACCATACTATAATACTCAAAGAAGAAATAATTAATAAAATGAAGATATTCTTCAAAGAAATCATGAATACAAAGGAGAAAAAAGAAACGAATACAAATCGCGGAATTCTTCCTTTCCTTTTCTCCATTATATTCACCAGGGTCTATAAGGTTTACTTCCATAAACCCTGATATTCACACTAAAATGTACGCATCTATTGCAGTCATCAGGGAAATGTATGTAGTGCGCATGTGCCTCGGTCATTTCCAAGCAGCAAGTTGCTTTAAAATCAAACTGAGCTTGATGTACGCTTGAAGCGAAAAGCAGCTTGAAAATCCTCTAAGAGGACCTCTTGCTTCAAGCAACTAGCGCATATCAGCTTGGTGTTTAGGATAGCTTGAGCTTGAAAAATCACACGCAATACGCTTAAAGCTTCAAGCTTCATGCTCCAAGCGAGCTATGGGAACGTACCTTTACTTGCATGAGTGTAAGCAAGAGCATGAGCGTAAATTAGAGCTAGAGCAGTAGTGTGAGCAAAGCAAGAGCAGGAGCAAGAGGAAGAGCAGGAGCATGAGCGTTCTCTAATTCAGAATGCGTGCTTCAAAGATTCAGCATGAGCGGTCGCTCCACTTTTGAGAACAATTGAGTATGAATGAAGAGTGAGGTTGAGGGGTTCACTCAATGCTCAATTTGTCGACTGCATTAAGCTTCACGCCATGTATTTGATGGATACACTCGTTAGAGAGAAGTAAGAAATGAACAGTTACAGGTTTTTACAGTTAAATAAAAAAAATAGAAGTTGTGAAATGAAATATGTTGAATTAAAATGACACTTGCAAAATAAAAAAATGTTTTCTCTGGAACTTTCAAATTTAATTGAGTAATTGAAAAATGTGCTACTATATAGGGTGGTCGATTTAAATGGAAGACATTGAAATATCTCGAAAACTACACATCGGATCTAAAAAAGTTTGGAATGAAATTTGTTTGTTTCGAAGGGTCCTATCCAATGATACCCTAGAAGATGGGGGTTACAAAGAAATATTAAAAATGGGGATCCCCATTTTTTAAGGACGAACAAATTTCATTCCAAATTTTTTTTATCCGATGCATAGCTTTCGAGATTTTACACGGTCTTCACTTAATTCGACCACCCTGTATATAGGAGATTAAAAGGGGGCATGAAAGTAGATAAAAATTTCAGGGGGATACTTTTTGCCACATTCTTATCCCCACCTCTTTATCCTATACCCTGTCTGAGTTTTACTTGAGAGTGACGTCACGAGTGAAACGGTTATAGTTCATCCGCATGAAGAAATAGTTCGAAAAATTTTATATATAAAAAGTTCAAAATTCTTTCTGCAATCATATTTCATATTTTGCTTCTCGATATAATAAAAAATCGGCGGATAGAAAAGCCATTTTATGAAATTAAAATTAAAAAAACTAATTAAAATGAAGTTGATCTGTAGTCGAGATTATTTCATTGTAAAATGAAAATGGCGGCGTCTTGTTCCTACGTGAAGAACTAACGTGAAAGAGATGTGTCAGAAATCGCAGATGATAGAGTTTAAAATATTTTAAACATTAACTTTAAAAAATGATATCGGACAGATACCATTCGACTAATCTACTTCGAGAAGCCACGTGATTATAGGACGGTCTAGCATAGTACAAGTCTAACGGCGGAAGGATACGATGTTGTGCACTATGCCCTGTAAACGACGTCGTTCCGTGACGTCTCTCTCAACTGAACCTGAGACAGTGTATAGTTATCGTCGACTCTTTATCCCCCGTTTATTACCCTCGCTTTTATCCCAAAATGTTTTAGCACGTATTAAGAAGGAGCACTAATGCTCACACTCTTGCTCTTACTTGCATGAGTGTAAGCAAGAGCAATAGTAAGAGAATTTGCTCCTCTTCTTATTCAGTATGCTTACTTAAACAATCACACCTTTGAGTAGTAGCATGAGCAAATGCAAGGAGCTTTGAGTAGTAGCATGAGTAAAGGTATGGAACGATGCTGAACGGAACTTCGCTGCGGGCGTATTAATTATTCAGGAGCACGTGATTGACGATTACTGAATGGGGAGATCAGGCTCTAAATCAAAAGAATTTTTTTATCCATAGGGAGATTATTATTTCTTACAATAACTTGAAAAAGAACTAACTTTTTCACTCTGTTTTCACAAATCCATTAAGATGGGACAGAGTACGAAGAAGTTCAAAGATGAGATAGCCGAAATAAGTACGTGGTCTAATGGTACCATTATGATACCCCTGAAAAATTTCCTATAACCATATATGGCATAAAATATATCAAACGTATCATAATTGAATACAACGAGTAAATAATGATAGTGGGTATTGGTTTAGTAGCACGTGTCCTAATGATAATATGTAGTACCATATTGTACCGTTGGAACTTTCAATGCTAATATATGGCATGTAATATATAAAACAGCTAGTAAAAACGTTTCATGAGTGAATATAACGAGTAAATAATGATAATGGGAAATAGTTTAATAGCACTTGTCCTAATGATACTATCATGGTACCATATGGTACTGTTGAAACTTTCAATGCTAAGATTTGTCATGTAATATATCAAACACATCGAACCACATGTCATGAGTGAATACAACGAGTAAATATTGGCAGCGGGAATTGGTAATTTCACTGGCAGTCCTAATTTTATCATATGGTACTGTTGGAATTTTTAGTGTAAGGTTGTGTGAGCCCATGGCCTGCTGGGCTTTCACTGAACACAACTTCTGTGAAGTTAAGTTACGAGACATCAGGCACGGCTAGTCACTGGATGTGCGACTATCAGTGATAGACAATCTGCACCCCTCCTCCCCCGGCTGCTGCGACCATCACACAGCAGTCGTGAATCCATGTCCATCCAGGACCCAACTCATCGGCCTCTGGCCATACAGGCCCTGGATGGACGTATTGGATCCCAATGCAAAAAATTTAAAAAAAATAAAAAATATATCAAGCTTGTAAGAAGGTGTATGAGTGAATATAATGAGTAATTAATGGTAGTCAGAATTGTTTATTAATACATCTAAAATATGGCGTGTAATATATCAACCAACTCCTTACGAGTTGTTAGACCTATTGTTATTCATAGCTCATTCGTACCAAGAGCATATTGCTTTTAGGCTTAATAGTACCTAAAACACTGAAACTAGTTGCTGTGAGACATATTGCTGATTGGTAATAGTTAATCGCTTGCTTCAATGGTAAATTGTAACGAAGGAACACTTTAGTAATTGAATATGAAAATATAATAGATTCTTACACATAGAAAATTAAGGCCCAGCTCGTTTAACATTATTTGGGAATGCCTACAAATTAAAGAAGTTTTATTTGTTCAAATATATAAACAATTACTTCAATCTTCATTTAAACTTTCAGTTCTTTAAGTTTATTCGTTTAAATTCTCTCTATACATTGGTTTACATAAATAGTAATTTACAATTTATTTTTCTTATTTATATATTTTTCTAAAGTGTTTTAAAATGTAGGTTAATTCATGCTGTAACACGAAAATGCGCTCTCTCTATCCGCTTTGGCGGTAAAATCTTTCTTGTTTTTTTATTTATGAATTGGGATCCAATGCTTCCATCCAGGACCTGTATGGCTAGAGGCCGACGAGTTGGGTCCCTGGATGGACCTGCATTGACGACTGCTGTATAGTCGCAGCATCCAGTGACTACCCGTGCCCGATGTTACTTAACTTCACAGAAGTTGTGTTTAGTGAAAGCCCACCAGGCCTCCCCGAGTTGTTATGGAAGCTGTTATGAGGAATATAAAGACTAACATCCTGTAAGGAGTATCCATGGAAATTTAAATGTTTACGACTGTATTTTGTATTACATCCAACCTAGTTTTTATTTTCTAGCTAGAGAATTGAGGAGAGATGTTTGTACGAGTGAAAAGTAAAACAAAGTGAAAAGTAAAACAAATAAAAAACTTGCAAAATTGCTCTCTTATTATTTGAACTCTTTCTCTGGTTATGCTTGAACTGTTATTTATTTTTTTAAGAGTATAATTCTGTTTTAAAATTTATTAATAATAAAAGCAATAAAATTTAATAAATGCATAATTGAAATTTTATTTTTAATGTGATGTTATTCATTTTAGATTTTGTCACTGTAAATAAGAGTCAACAGGAAAATAAGCTTGGAGCCAAAACTGCAGCGGCGCCATAATGCGGTGGAGCACAGAACTAGAGTTTATCTACTTCTCTTTCTATGATTATTCTATGGTTAGGTTTGGTATAGGTTTTTATCCTTGGCTCCGTAAGTCTTTTATCTTCTTTAAAAAATATGGCCACCATAACTATAATGCACCTTTATACGAGCAGTATAGAAGGAAAGCATTTCAGGTAGAAAATAATTTTTATTAGAGGGGGTTACTGTAAATTAAGATGATGGTGGAAACATCTTAACGAACAGGAAGAAGTTGTTGTCGAAAAAATTGTAGTTTTAAAAACAACGAATATTTTCGAAAGTAATACCAAAAAATAATTGATAGCAATACAATCTTGACACATAAAACAGAAATGTTCAGTAGTTCAGTACAATTTTAACAGAATTGATTTAATAATTTTGATATCATTCCTTATTTCTCTTAAGCATATCAATAAATACAGGGTGGTTATAATTAAGTGACACCATTTAGACCCTTCTAGCGGCCGTTCTGGTAATCACATTTTGACGAAACTTGAAATATATGTTATACAGACTTGGGGGAAGAGAATTTTGCAATAAAAAAATTAGTTCACATTTTGACCGTTACGTCAAAATATGGCGCTGGTCACGTAAGAAACTATCTGAGAATTTTTACTCAATCAGAGACGTTGTGCAAATGAGATGTAAAATTAGAAAAGCTTTAAACTGACAGTGAAATTAAATGTAAAGTCATTCTTCAAGATGGCTTTAGCTAAAAAGGATCGAGCTTTATTGGTGAAGTTGTTTTACCAGAACTGCAATAATGCTTCTGCTGCACTAAGGGAATATCGACATTTGCAAAACTTGCGAAATGGGCCTATGTCCATTAATGGTTTAAAAAAGATGATTAAGAAATTTGAAGAAACTGGTGAGTTGGGTGTGCTGCCAGGGAGAGGACGGAAACGAATTGCAAATGATACTGTGGAAGACGTTGCTGCTGCTGTAGTGAAGAGTGCTTCAAGTTCCCAATATCCTTCAGCAAGTGCTCGAGCCGTATCACGTGATTTGTCTATTCCGTGGTCTATGGTACAAAAAGTTTTGCGCTACATTTTAAAGTGGTATCCATACAAGATCCAGGTGGTTCAAAAGTTGCTTCATGAAGATCCGGAAAAACGCACTGATTATGCTTGCCAGTTTCTGGCAAGAATAGCCGTCGATAATGCATGGCCATGGAATTTTGTCGATAATGCTTTTGCACTCTGATTAAGTGACTGTATAGTGCGGATTCACTTCACATTTCATTCTTGGCCCATTTTTCTTTGAAGAGAACACTCCTCAAGGCACTAAAAGATGTTCAATCACTGGTGCTCGTTACTGCGAACTTTTGCAGCAGAAAGTCATTCCTGATTTACAAGAAAGACAACGTTTAGACACTAATGTCTTTATGCAAGATGCTCATTTTGGAGATGTCGGGTGATTTCGAGAACTTTTCCAACTACATGGCCTCCTCGTTCACCGGACTTAAACCCTTGTGACTTCTGGTTGTGGGGATATTTGAAAGATAATGTCATGGAGGAAGAATACGGACTGTCCCCGAATTGAAAGCAAGCATAATACGCCATATCACTGCGATTCCTCAGAAAAAACCCTTCGCTCTACTGTGGAACATGCAATAATGCGCTTTGAACATGTCATTGACACAAAAGGAATGCACATTGATCAAGTGCTCTGATTTTATAAATTTCTCTGCTTCTAACTTGTTTTTGTTATCAATCTAGCGCCTTATTTTGGCGTAGCGGTCAAAATGTGAACTAATTTTTTTATTGCAAAATTCTCTTCCCCATGGTCTCTATAAGATATATCTCAAGTTTCGTCAAAATCTGATTACCAGAACGGCCGCTAGAAGGGTCTAAATGGTGTCACTTTAATAATATTCACCCTGTATAAAACACTGAGCTGCCACTTTATTAGGACCTGTCTAGCAGCGTGTTGGACTTTCATTAGTCCTCAAAACCATCTGTATTCGTTTGGGCACCTACCACTGTGCCACGCTGGAAATCAGTCAGATCACTGGTTTTCCTCTCCTGCTCTAAACGAAGAAAAGACATGCAAATTAAGCAGTCACTCAAATTGAATATTTTGCGAGTTGTTCCTAATAAAGTGGTAGCTCAATGTATTCTTCACTTCTTCCTTAACGCATTCTTGTAAGAAGTGCTAGATATATGTTTTAAATGTACCTCTTCCCGCATAATTGAGGGTTTTTCCTAGGCCTTTATAGTAGCGTCTGGCGGCGCAAAAGTAGCACTCGTTGATATAATAATTTCCATCGCTACCACAAATAGGCGGCATAATCATGATAGCGTCTGCGCATTTACGTTCGTCACGAGGGAATTCATTACAAGTGAGCGTGTCTCCCTCACAAATGCCTTTGTGCGCCTATTGGAAAAAAAAGTTAATAATTTTAATATTGACATTTTATAGCGTAATGCTTACATGTTAAAACATAAAATTTCAATGGCTTATTTTGTTGTATAGCTAGTTATGTTGACAATAAGGCACTATATAGAAGGTATATGCATTCCGCCATCTTTGGTCAAACGCGCAGTGCATTATGGTCGTCTGGTCGTCTGAAGTTTCACTTTCATGTTTTCAAATGTATACGGGATGATTCAAATCGTGCGTGAAACAATTTAAGGGGGTATTATAGAGGTCAAGGTAAACACAAAAGTCCTATGAACATGGGTCCGAATTTGAACGATAACTGAGATATGAACAGAAATAAAAAGGGCGCCACCAAGATCAACAAGTTAATAACTCAGGCTCTGTAAAGCCTAGATTAATGAAATTCGAAGGAATAACAGGATATATAAGAGTGTGTATACCGTTGAAATTTGATCGAGTTCTAACGAGAAGTTTCCGAGTTACGCCGTCAAAATTGTAACAAGTGCTAGTTAGTACTCACAAGTGAACACGTGTTGTGATGTTGAAGGAGTAACTCGGAAACTTCTTGTTGGAATTCGATCAAATTTTAACGGTATACACAGTTTTATATACCCTATTATTCCTCCACATATCATTAATCTAGGCTTTACAGAACCTGAGTTATTCACTTGTTGATCTTGGTGGAGGCATTTTTATTTCTGTTCATATCTCAGTTATCGTTCAAATTCGGACGCATATTCATAGGACTTTTTTGTGATTACCTTGCCCGCTATAATACCCCCTTAAATTGCTTTGCACACGATTTGAATCACCCTGTATATGAAATTAATAAGTTCCAACATCGTTTAACCGATCACCATGAAAGTTGGCAGATGTAAGTGTTATCTGATGGCGAAGGCTTTTGTGCTATCCATTTCATTTTAACTCCCCACTCTTTTAATCTAAGGCAGGTCAACCCAATATTAAGTAAATTAAGGCGACACCGAGTTGTTAGCTAGTATTTTATGGGTGGTTGTCATTGTCTGCTATCTAAAGACAATGGTGGTTGTGCAACACCAAACTGTTCAATGGTTCAAATGTTATAGTTTTTTATTTTTCCAAAAACTGAAGAAAGAAGGATTTTCCTACAAAATTGTCGTTCTGACAAATGGAAAGCCACAGCTAATTCTAAACTTTGTGAGATAAGCTTTACTTCGTGCATTTACAATGGAAACACCTAAAACGATTTATTTAGAGCCTTTTACAAAAATTTACAAAAAAAAACGTTTCAAACCAAACGCTGTTTGTGAATAAATTTAAAAAATAATTGTAAACAATTAATTTAATAATTGTATATTTGATGCCTTTTAAAGCCGTAACTTTATTAATTTTATATACCACTAAACTCAAATATTTAGAAACTTCCAATACATCGCTATAGAAATAATGACCAACAATGGCGGATTGCGTATACCTTCAAAATAGTGCCTTAATGACAAGTGTTACATTATTATCAAATAAGTTCAAGAACATATTAACCTAAGAATAAAGTGATGATGGCGAGGCCAACGAGATAACAAGGTTTGGAAGCGGAAAAGTCACCTGACTATCAGGGTGCTATAAAAAAATAGCAACAATCCAACCTTCATTGTTTCCAATAAACGGAAAAACATTGATTGTTAACATCCAAGATGGAGACAGTGAAAGTTGGATTTTTGTTAGCACCCCGATAGTAAGGTGACTTTTTCTCTTCCAGGCACAGATATATATAGTAAATAGATCGCAGATCTTGAGGTTTAGCATTGTTGCTAGTGAAGCTACTTTCCGCCGTCTTACCTCACTACACTTTTCAAGCCATATCACAAACTTACTTGAACATAAAGATTCAATACGAAGTAAAGGCATTAAATAATGGAAAAATTGTTAATAGATCAGTTTATAATAGATTGACCACCTTTAAAAATTTATAGTTATTTTTACACCACTTCTACTTAAATATCATTATTCTTGAATATTTATTTTATTTACACTCACATGCCAAAAGTCATGGGTCTTTTTGCCTGTTACTTGCATTCTTAAAAAAAAGCCTCTTTTTAAAGTCTTTTTAAATATATTTTTTAAATATTATTTGAAACGATTCAGGTTAAATATTTATAGTCTAAAAAATATAGACTGCTTTTCTGTGAGAAAGAAAACAAGATTATCAATAATCCTGTAGGTGAAAAAACAAAACAAAAACGAATAACTGATGGGTATAAGAAATACATAATTAATTTAATTGAAATCTAAATAACATGATATTAAACAAAAATTAGTTTGACCGCACTCAAATGAGTGACTCTTTCTCGCCCATTTTCTCAAAATCTTTCAAGTTAAGGGTGTGATTAAAAATTGTTTTTAGACTAATGTGGTGAGGCTCTACAGGGTAGCAATCGGAAATTTTTCTCTATGTTTAACAGTTTTCGAGTTATCAAATGGATGACCTAAAATTTGGAGGTCAAAGTCAAATTTGAGTGCGGCAATGAATTGCCTACCCCCCCCCCCCCTATTACCTATCACCACACTCATCAGATCTCGCCTACCTGGCAGCTTTGAGATATCTGCCATGTTATCAGACTTTTGGGACACTCTGTAAAATCAATGTTGAAAAATTCATGCATACACTAGAATAAATTAAAGAGGTTAAATCATTTTAAATCATTTAATGTGCAAATGATAGTTGCAATATTCGAAGAGCCACTTGTCTCTTCAAAATTACTTGCCACCTTCTTTCGATAATGAAGTTTAAAATTGATAAAAACAAACACCATTAAATAGAATTATAAGTATCTAACATTACTAACAGGTTGCAACTAAGAGTAATCACCTTAGATAAATAGGGGGTATGGAAAAATTTTCCACATTACAAAATTTTATTACAAGGAAACTTAGGGTGCTTAACGCTGCGGTGCAAAGTTTTTGTGGAGGATGACCATGCTCGACGTATGGAATCACGTGACCAAAAGGATTAATCCGAGAAAACAACATTGCCCCAGTCACGATCAATAATTTTTTTGTGCCCATTTGAGATGTTCCAGATAGGAGAAGTTTCTAAACCCTACTCCGCCATTTATATTTTTCTCCTGTAAACGATTTCTTATTGTCCCCAAAGACAATTTATGTCTCCATTTTTCCTGTCCTTTCCGAAAATTATTTGTGCATTCTTTATAAAGATCTCTATGGCCTGTTTGTTTTGTTATTTAGTACCTTTCTGGTTACTCCTCATTCCGGTAGGTTATCGACATTTATGTACTTTTCAAGACTCTTCTTCCACTTTCTTACTAATGCGGTTTTTTTCATGTAGCATGCAGATTAAATTTCGGGCCATTGAGTAGCATATAATATTTTTGGCCTTTCGCATGCGAACACAAGAAAAGTGGTTCAAACAATATACACATTTCAACTCGAATTAGCCAGGTCGGTACAGTACATGATACCCATTATCGCCACCACAAATATTTTCCACTCCGTGTTGCCAAGAAAGTTATAGCTCTCAATCTATTCTTAGACGGAAAGTACAGACGGAATTTGTTTCAATTCAAAATTTCAACATAACTTCTCGAATCATGAGGTTTTAATTCGATATCAAAAATAAAATTTGGGAAACAAATGCAGGCTACATTTTACGTCTGCCAAAAATTCGAAAATAATTGGTAACAGAACGACCGATTCGAAAATCTTATGAGTTTGAAGAACCATATGGAAGTAATAATAATACACTCATGCTCAAAAGCTAATGACTTATAAGGGATTTATAAGAATTGGCAGTTCCAGTCCGCGAAAGTTCATTAAACTTTGCAGAGCGATAAAGCAGGCTTTATTAACACAACGTATATAGAAAACAAAAAGCTGGTAGCACTGATGCATGCAAATGGAGGTTATTTATAAGTGCAGGTTTAGTCATAGGGCATTGAATTACATGGAATAAGATGTGGAAAGCGCAGGTGTTCAATAAACCGTATCATGGCCTCTAACTGCTAGCCATGCCGATAGCATCATGCCAAACTGCGCAACAGAATTGCTCAGTCGTTCTTGAGGCAGTCGTTCCCCGTATAAGCCGCTAAGTCCCTAGCGAGAGGCTCTGCAATGGATTGCCTATAACGTTGGCATTTAGGGCAAGAAATCGATCATCCCGGGATGTGTTGCAACGTAGAACCACTGCTGAGAAGATTTTGGATATTCCTTGTTCTTGAAATGTCTTCCACAGCCTGGAGATAACGCTTCTTGAAACGTTCAAACTTATGATACTTCTACTTGGGAGTGGCCTGCCTCAAGACGTCCAAAAATTCTTCCTCTTGTCACGTTATCCAGAAGAACACGAGAGGCCATATTTTTTCCGTATAAATTTTTTCAGCAACGAAACAGATGTGAAAGGACACGTTTATAGCGTAAACGAAACACGTACATTGCCTCTACGAGTTGTGTCATGGGCAACGAAACAGAAAATTTTCGCCACGTCCCTTGTAGGGGCTATTTGTTGAACCATGATTTAGTCTACGTTATATTAATATAGCCTACTGTATCTCTCTGCAAAGTTTGATGTTATGTCGTGCACTGTAAAGCCGAATCTTGTAAATCCTTTAACTTTTAAGCAAGAGCATAATTTCGTTGTAACAAACTTTGGTAATGTTGGAAGGACTTTTTTTTTGCTACCCTGTATTTTGAAAAAGAATAATAAGAGTGAAAAGAGTATTTTCCTTGAAATAAACATAGTATTCTTAATTAAATAGAGAATGTTTACAAGTTATTGTAGCTGTTTGGAAAAATCCCAGAGGGTTATTGGTGTTCAGATATCCACGGACTTGCGGGTGGAAATGTGGTGAAGCTATATTCCGTTGAAAGATTATATCCGCTCTGATGGTTTGCGGCTGTGGCATGAGACAAATTTCATGCATGTTCTTCTGCGAAAAAATACGAGCAAAAATTTTGAGATGGGGCGCAAAAATTTTTAATTTTGAATAACAAAACTTCTTGAAGATCTTCTTCCTCTCTTATTTAGTTAATCAAACTTCATGATCACAATGCAAGTAGAACAACTGCAAGAAATTCTATAAAACCGCTATAATCACTTACAAGCACCCTCTGTTATAGATAATTAAAACTTAAGCTAAAATAATCATATTTACCAGTTCTGTAGATCTTTTCTTCACACAATGCTTAAATTGGTTAAGATCACATATCCTAACGAACGACATCCCTTGGGTGGAACAAACGGGATCGTAGGCACCAGTACAAGGAGTCTTGCAAAAACCCGGAAGAATCTTTGCAGTGAATGCTGAAGATAACACTGTAAGAAACTTAATAATTATTAAAAAAATAATAATTAAAATTGAATAAACTTTACAGTAAAAATGTTTCGGTTATTTTGTGTTCTTGGTTGTTCATATTTGTTAACTCTTACTGTTATGTTCCGGAACACCCTTCATATTTGTAAATAATGAAAAATAAAGGTTCCAGTTCCAGTTTTTGACTAAAGGACTAACTATAAGTTTATTATACTGGTAACGCGTTTCGGTTTTCACCGTTATCGGAGCTAGACTGTAAAAAGAACAAGAAAATTATATACAGTTTGAGGACATAAATCATGTAGTTAGCCTCGTTCCGAGGCTGGTATTCTTGACTGTAAATATGTAAATAATGTCAAGTTTAATTTTTAAGTTTAAGTTCGTTAAGCTTTTAAAAGCGGGATGTTTATTTTCTTTGCTTTTGGGTGCAGTAATTCATCTGACAATTGTCTCTTCTCATTTCCAGGACAAGTATACGTAAGCATACAGGGTTATCGAAATTAAACTTCCCCAACTCAGAGGGCTGCGGAGGACGCTGTACTGGCGCAAGTCAAAATCTCAAACAACAATTCAGATGATGCGTTTGCCATTTATTAAATAAGCAATCTTTGGTACAAAAGATCGCCATAGGCGGCGCTGCACCCGATAAATCGTATTATAATTGCTCCTTAAGTCCCTCTGCGTTTCTAAAATGCTTTTCGTTGCCAAAATCGTGTTTTCCACATTTGAAAGCAGTAAGTCTGCATTAATCTTTAGAACATGCCGATGAATACACTCTTTCGTAGGGTTCGGGTTTTTACATTCGTCGTTCCTTTATAAAGCCCCATAGCTACTAATGCTTTTGCAGAATATGCATCTCTCCTTTTATCTGACTCATTTGTATTGTTATCGTCAAACTCACTTGGATATGCATACAAGACCGCAATCTTGCTACTGCGACCACGAAATTCCGAGCCATGACTTTACACGCTCATCGAATCGGCTTGTAAAATTATAGTTCAGTAGTTATCAAAGAATTTATAAGTTTCAAAAATTATAACATATTATTATCTAAATGTAATTGAACTAATGCATCAAAAAGTATGAGTGCATGTCAATGAATAAGTCGAGAAAACTATATCGTCCGCTTAAAGTGTAAACTCGCTAAATCCATTTTTTTTTGTCTCATATGACATTTGTATATCATTCGAAAGGGAAAGAGAATATGAATCGTGTAGGAAAAAGAGCTATGCAAAGTTCAAGTCGTAAGCTGACATGAACGCGTATGATGAGTAAAACAGCCAAATCCAGTTGATATGAAATTCCCTACTAATTCTATCGAGATCGCAATTTTTTATAGCTTTTTCGTGCAATAACATATAGTTTAGGTGTTTATTGATGTTACTAAAGCTTTTAATGACTGAAGCTGCGCAGATGTGTATAATTATGATTATACAATTACTCTTTTGCATCAAAGCAATTAGATTGGTTGGTTGGTTTGTTGGTATTAACGTCGCTTTCAACTACTATGATCATATCAGGACGGCGCTATAGGGGCCGCAAATTTTACCTTGCAAACAACTACACGGGACCAACGGTTTTATTTCCCTTCCGAATGAAGTGCGTGATCTCAGGATTTCCTCCGGAAAGTTCCTTGTCGCCCTTGGTCGGGTTCGAACCCGCGTACTCGGGCATCAGAGGCGATCACGCAACCACTGAACCACCGAGGCCGATAAGCAATTAGAAATTCAGTTACTTTTCGAATTCAAACTGTGTATTGTCCGCTGCTATGTTGTCTATAAAATATTATATAGAATAAAAGTTCTAGTTGGACACACCCAAAGGGAGCGGACTGCATCTATTCCAACGTTTAATGGGTTTTCACGGAGAATTTAGCAGGCACAGTGGAAAATTACTAAAAGAAAACCGGTGTACACAGCAATATACGTTTTGATAACTTTTAATTAAAATAAATGATAAAAAGTTATGATTTTATCTCCTAACACGGACATAAGAGTGGGCTATATCAACCATAAATGATTACAGTAAATTAACTTCCAGGTTTCGGAATTAAACAAATATATATAAAGAAGGCAAAAATTGCAAATGTTTATCTGATATATTGTAGCAATTAGTATTTGACACATAAATTTCAAGTTTAAATTGCTAATTAACACGGGAAGGCTGACACTCTACGTATAGGCTCTGTGTCACCAAGTTTGGTGACTAAGAACCAATCCAAGGCTCCCGAACGCATTTCTCAATCAGGGAGCAAGCTTGGCATCGGAGTAACGCCATCTCTAGCCAGTATCCAAGAGCTTAGCGAATTTCCTGAGGGAAATCGTAAGCGAAAGCGCTTTAGGCGAAGACGGAGGAAGCGGCGCAAAAAGGTGCGCGAGCTGACAGGTAAGGAGCGTGTGGTTTTAAATCTGGGATAGAGACTTTGCAACCGAGTGAATACGACGCAGAGAGATTGCTCCCGTGAAAATCTCGATGAGCGACCATGGGTCGAGTTTTTGCAATTCAAGGAGAGGTCTCGAACGACCCCCGTGCTCTGGCGACGATTCTGAAACGTTTGG
Source organism: Rhysida immarginata (assembly GCA_023313115.1). NCBI lineage: Eukaryota > Metazoa > Arthropoda > Chilopoda > Scolopendromorpha > Scolopendridae > Rhysida > Rhysida immarginata. The sequence goes on along the minus strand of JAHWFO010078393.1, from coordinate 301,057 downwards.
CGAAGGACTCTCACGGGACAAAACGTCTTCGCAGCCGACAACGAGCGCTCTTGTGCGTGCTCCATTGTTAATCATTTTATCCTGTCCCATGAACTTAACAGTTTCCGTCCGAGAAGCCAGGCTGACCGAGGTATTCCACGAGGAAGACAGCGAGCCCTTACAAACGATTTGCGAGGAGCCATCGAGGATTGCAACGTCGGTTCGTCCGCCCGATACCGAACTCACCGCCCCGCGTATCGTCGTGACTCCGTGCTTCTTCCAGCTACCCGGACGTTAGTCGTCGTAGCCGTTTTGGAAGCCTCCGTATTGCAGCAGCTTCAGCAATTGGACCCAATTTTGATACCGGCGGAACCCAGTGTATGGATAATGCCTTGGACGCATGACGCCTTTTGGCGTCATGGATTGGGCGCCTTCGTGCCCTATTTAAGGTGGGTGAAATCTCTGTCCTTAAACTGTAACCTCGGTTGTAGTCATCAACATTCTCTCTCAAGTTGCTTAATTCAACCCGTTTGAGCGCGTTGCTTAAACGCTAAGTGCGAAGCAGGTGACAGCGGCGTAGAATTAAAATTTTGGTGTAGAAACCTTACCTCTCCAGCTGTTTAAGCACCGCTCTCAGTTGGCTAAGCGTAATTTTGCTTGTTAATGTTTTCCCACTTAAACGACGCACTCATTCTATTTTTTTAATATATTTTGCAGTTTCTTACGGCTTCAAGCCCACTTATAAACGCGAGTGCGTCGCCGTCTTCGAACGGTGCAGCGGAGATAGCGTCAGCCGCACGTTAGGAAAATTCCGGCCCTGTGTCAAGCGTCCCGAGTTCTCCCTTGTTTTAGGCGGCCGTTGCGTCCGCTGTGGTTGCAGCCTCCAAATTATTTTTTGTCATTGCGATAGTTGTATCTCTATCCAAATACTTCTTAAGTAATTTTACGCTGCGTATGGTAGCAGCTACATTCCATTCTCTCCCATTTGAAACGAGAATTGGAAAACGATAGCTTTCATTTTCTGTATAATTTCTGAACCCTTAAGAGGGGGCGAGCGTAGTAGCTCAGCCCCATTACTTGGATCATTTGTAAATCTGAGGACCATTCCTTAGATGGTCAAATATTATTCATGCTTTCTTTATGACGTCGATAACGATGTTTGCTGCATGAGGTCCATTACCTATTGTATTTGTTTGCAATATTCTGGTAGATTGTAAAACGGGAATTTATTCCGCCGTTTGGGCAAGACTAAGGCCATAGGCGTTTCCTGCACATAAGCAAGATAGTAGCCCTCAACTTGGTGTTTGTTTTGTATTTATCACCTTTTTGTTTTGTCTTAATAAACATGTTAAACCAAAATATATACTCTGTTGTCTGCATTAGTATTCATAAAATTCCACTGCGCAATACTCATCTATACGTGACACAGAATATAAACTTTTGGCAGGCGTGTTAGCGAGCGTGGTTTGGCCCGGTAAAATTATTTTTAATTGCCGCCCATCCCACCCTACTTCAAAAAAAAACAAACAAACTATTTTTCTTTGGTGGTTTAAGTACGCGTCTTTTGGCAGGCGTATTAGCATTGGCATTCGGCCTAGGCTTTAGGTTTAGGACCTGTTCGCCTTTAAGGCTATATTTTAGCGTTATTGCCCATTTATAGTGTATAAAATTTGTTTTTTTTTGGGTGTATTCCACCGTTATAAAAAAAAAAAGAATGGCGTAAAATCTTCTCTTACCTCTTCCTCACATGTGCGGTTGCGCTCCCATTTCACGAGAGTTAAAGGGAAGCGTAGCAATCGTTTTTTTGGGGGAAGAGAAGTGTGCGTCGGCGCTAGATGTTAAACGTTTCGCCAGCAATTGCTAACTTTGGTTATTTGAGTATTTCAGAGTATAAACTTTTGACAGGCGACTTCTCTAGACTATTTAATGCCCCAGTGACTTTTATCGAGAAGTAGTTATTGTTCCCTCGTTTCAGCCGAAGCGGGTATTTGGGACTTTCAGAGAGTCAATTCTCTTTACTTCAATTCAAGTTAATAGTGTCTGGGGATCACGTGAGTGATCTTAGATCAAGTTGGGTTTTCAATTATACTAAAGTTCCCACTTACTGTTGGCAACAAAATTAAAATTAGCTGTCGGAATGCAGGTTAAAAAAAAGCTCCTCCAGAATTAAGCAGTCTAGCGTTCCGCGGTATGGATATAGTCTCATTCAACGAGGTATATCTTAGCGGAGCAGCGCTCAGACATATCAGATCAGGAGAAAACGCGTTTATATTGTAACGCGTTCTCCGATATGATGAGAGAATGCCTGGAGGAAACCGACCCAATCAATCTATCGGAGGCGATGAGTATCGCTCAGTCCATGTTATGCCCCGATAAACAGATGTGCTCATTTGAATGGGCAGAAAAAGGCTACAGACGGACCGATTATAGGCTCTGGCTCAAAAAGGAGGGTCGGTCAAAAAGGGATCCCGTGGAGAAAATACCGGGGTCGCCCATATAGATAGGATCGACTCTAGCAAGAAACGGAGACCCATGCCAAACAGTGAGCCCCACGAAAGCCTTCCCAGCAATCTCGCTCTTACAGTAAACAAAAAGACGTCCGGCGTAATAGGGGGCTTTAACAACAATCAATATTCTAATCCAACCACAAGTGGTTCAAAGAAAACTATAGTGGAGAAAGGCAACACCCAGCAAGCCAATACCTTCGGAGTTAATACTCCGTTAATCGATATGGCTGCTAATGAGCATAGTGTTCTAAAGACGTCATCCAATAAAAGAAGTTGGCAATCCACTTGATGATTTGATCGAGGCAAATCTATGTAGTGATAATGCTAGTGATTCAGAAAGGAGTTTAGAGTATAAGAGCAATGGAGCTGAGCTTGTTTATCCGACCAGTTCAGGACTGCAAGATAGCGGAAGGCATTCCCAACAGAGGGAAAATGATGCCATTCCAAACAGGTTAATGCACAATATATAGGGTGATTCAGTCAATTTCTGACCATTTCACTCGAATGACGTGCATTAGGGATAAACAATTGGAAGAATATGAGCGCCATATCGAATTTCTAAATAGTTGGAGTTTGTGTTGTTGCAACGGCGCTGCATGAAAATCGTATTGTTGAAAAATGGCGCCCGCTTTATCAACAGAGCAGAAATGCAAGGTTGTCGAATGGTATTTCGAGACAAAATCACCTGTAACCGTGCAAAGAAAGTTCCGGAAGGAGTGTAAGTGTCGAGATGCACCAGGCAGGCAAGCAATCATGGATTTTGTCAAGCAATTTCGTGCCACTGGATGTGTTAAAGGCAAGAAAAAAGGCGGGAGCGAAGCACGTGTTCGAACGGCCGAAGTTGTCGAAAATGTTCGCACAAGGTTGGTCGATTCCCCTACCAAAAAATCTGTTCGCCGCCTAACCATTAAAGAAGGGCTGTCGTATACCACGACGTGGCGAATTTTGAGAAAGAATTTACACCTGTTCCCGTATAAGATCCATGTTTCTCAGGAGTTAACAGACACTGGAAGACAGAAGCGACAACAATTTGCGATGGAGTTTGGAGCAGAAATGCATGCCAATCAGGACATTGTGGACAATCTGTGGGTGTCAGATAAGGCCTTCTTCCATCTGTCAGGTGACGTTAAAAAACACAACTTTCGTTTTTGGGGTTCCCAGCACTCTCATGAGATCCATAAGTCACCTCTTCATCCACGAAAGCTTATGGCTTGGTGCGCGATTTCCAAAAGAGGCATCATTGGTCCGTTCATTTTTGAGGGCACCGTAACGTCACAGGCTTACCTTAACATGTTGGAAACCTTCTTCATGCCCGAGCTGCGAAGGAGGCGTATACCGCTTCGATATTAATGGTTTCAACAGGATGGGACTAGGCCTCACACAACTAATGGAGTGCTAGACTTTCTCAATCAGAAATTCGGAAATCGTGTCATTTCAAACAGGTTTCCAGATCGATTTGGGGGTGGCTTTCTTTGGCCCCCTACGAGTTCTGGCCTAAACCCATGTGATTTTTATCTCTAGGGGTTCCTTAAAGACAGTGTGTTCACTACAGCACCAAGAACCCTAGACCAGCTGCGACAAAGCATCGTCGACTACTGCACCCTTGTAGATGCAGAAATCCTAGATAGAGTTATGAACAACTTCACCATTCGGCTGCGAGCAGTTCAAAACGTTCGTGGTGGCCAAATTGAGCATATCATCAAGACTTTTCCACGGGAATAAAAACTGCGAACTGACTAAAATATCATATTGAAGTTTGTAAACATTAATGGGTCACTAAATCATAGTACTGAAATGGTCAGAAATTGACTGAATCACCCTGTAGTAAGCGCTAAACTAATTCTAAAGAGTATGGTTTACAGGCAAATAATTTAAGAGTTGATAATTCAGCACCCGATAAGATGGGTTTGTCTAGGCATAAGGTTAAGAAAGATAAAGGGTCCGTACTTACAGTTGCTACCGACGTCACAAAAGCGAACCCATTTCAGAACGTCTCTTATTCAAGATCGTCTTTAAGAAAGGGATCGCAGTTGGAAAGTATCGCGGAGTCAGTGACCGAAACCAGAAGTTGTCACATCATAGACCCGCAGATATTATGCCCGGTAGTCAATCCGGGAAATTAGGCAACCAATTTCATTTATTAGCTTCGGCAATAGAAGCTTTAGAAAAGGAAGTCTCCGCCACCAAGACCGAAATTATAAACAAACAAACATGCCCAAGACCTTCGACACTAGTTACTAAGTTTACCCAAAACCTTAGGCAGGATAAAATTAGGGATGGTAATAAAAGGAAAAAAGGAGGCCAGACGCGGCTAGGTAGGGTCGCATCAAAGAATAAAACGCGGCGGGGTACAAGCGATGCCTCTGCGCAGACAGCGTTGTGCTCTCAATCCAAGAGCAAGAGTATAAAACCAACTAAAAAGGCTAGCCAAATCAAAACGTTCTCATTTAGCAGGTCGACTGCTCACGAGTCTTCCAACACTTTGGATAAAATACAAGATAGGGCGTGTAACAAAAAATCAAATATTTGTAGTTATGTTCCAAGTGGGGGTAGGCGTCTCGATTGGCGAGGTAGACGACCGTCGCCACCTAAACATGTTAGGCAACCCTATTTTGACATTACGGCTCTGCCGACGATTCTGAAACGTTTGGCGAAGTACTCTCACGAGACAAAACGTCTTCGCAGCCGACAACGAGCGCTCTTGTGCGTGCTCCATTGTTAATCGTTTTATCCTGTCCCATGAACGTAACAGCTTCCGTCCGAGAAGCCAGGCTGACCGAGGTATTCCACGAGAAAGACAGCGAGCCCTTACAAACGAGGTGCGAGGAGCCATCGAGGATTGCAACGTCGGTTCGTCCGCCCGATACCGAACTCGCCGCCCCCCGTATCGTCGTGACTCTGTGCTTCTTCCAAGCTACCCGGACGTTAGTCGTCGTAGCCGTTTTGGAAGCCTCCGCATTGCAACAGCTTCAGCAATTGGACCCAATTTTGATACCGGCGGAACCCAGCGTATGGATAACGCCTTGGACGCATGACGCCTTTTGGGCGACTTCGTGCCCTATTTAAGGGGGGTGAAATCTCTGTCATTAAACTGTAAACTCGGTTGTAGTCATCAACATTCTTTCTCAAGTTGCTTAATTCAACCCGTTTGAGCGCGTTGCTTAAACGCTAAGTGGGAAGCCTGTGACAGCGGCGTAGAATTAAAATTTCAGCAATTATTTATTTTTTCCTATTTTTTTATTTTATTTTTTATTTACCTTATTTCTAGAAGCATTAGATGAGTTAAATATAAATAGAATAACTTAAATGGAAGAGTAATAAACGTTTTTTTTTTAAAACTGCAGAAAAATAATACTACAAACTTCTCTTCAAACGATATTTTATTCAGGAGGGCCTTTAAATAATTCCGTCGATAATATTTCGACCACCTGCTAAAGTTGAAAATAGAGTTAAATAAGTTTTATAAACAACTTTGCAATAATGCAATTTTGTAATATGCTACATATTTATTGGTCTTTAATTAGGAATAGTTTTTCATTCGCTTTGGTTTAGTGACTCTAATGTTGTGAAATTATTGAATTTGAGTTTAATACTGAATTTTATGTTTTAGAAAAAAAAAATTGGATGACGTTCATGCCTTCTTGCAATAACACGGCCTTATCAGTTCCGGATTTCAATCATTTTTTCCCTAAATTATCAAAAGCGTTTTTTCTAAATCAATTTTTATAAATCTCTGTGTAACTTTAAAAATATCTGAAGAAAATGATCAACGATAAAGAAATTTATTATTTATTAAAAAAAAAAAAGGGAATTTAAGAATAATTCAAACTTTAATTTGAACATCTATATTTTCAAAAATTATATGAAATTTAAAGTGGAAAAATATTCTTATGGGTTTATTTTATGCTATTTCTCATTTTTTTCACTGATGAAATGATTACATTTCTATCTATCACTCGGCCACGGATTTACTTCGTCTCATGGCGGATTCGAGCGTCCTTTCCCACACCGTAGTAAGGGTTCATCGATAAGTAGGCTTATCTTGCTTGAAACAAAATAATCTGCTGACCCACTTTCTAGTTAATTCTATAGGCAACAAACTGATTCATTTCTTGTTATTCAAATAAGACAACAATCGCTAAAAGTTTGTACTCCGATATTGTGTATCGCGAGCCAAACTATTGATGCATCGCACACTCGCACTCTATCTGCGTCGTTGCGAGTGTCGGTCTCGCGAGAGCTCCCCCTCCTGTCGCGCGTCACTCGTTCGATGTAGAGGAACAGGTTTTTGAAGCAAGGCACCACGATGATGACGTTTCACGTGAAACTCCGCTTCTTTTCCCATCGATGTCTCGCCATCGCATGTGGAGGAACGCACCCCTGGGGTGTCGGATTTGTGGGGGTGGCAGTCACTTGGTCCTGAGAATTATGGGAACATATGGTATGTTATATATCATACGTTCAGAAATGATGATAAAGGAAAGAAGATACGAGGTTTTTTACACTTTCTACTTATTACGTTCGAGAAAATTAATTTTTTTGATTAAAAACTTGGGGAGAGGTAAAATGTGCAGATAAATGGGTAAAAATAGATGACCGCAGGATTTGCCACTTGCCTTCCCCTACCCGGCGGCGCGCGGGTTAAATTCTTTTTAATAAATGTATAAATGTATTTCTGCTTCACTACTAAAGCTCCTCCTTGGAATGTTTACAAGATTTTATTTTTATTTGTTATCTTTTTTTTAATGCACAAAATATTACCTTCATCAACAGATATTTTTGTAAAGTGTGAAAAAGTGTTCACTGTGACAAATCAGTGAAAATGTTTGCGAAGAAGGTCCTTTCAAGCCGCCTCGGTTCGCTCCGGTTGTGTAGGATTTAGCTTTTAGGATGAAGTCAATGGCGCTCAAATTTACACAATTCACGTTTTATCTATGCCAAATTACGATTTGGCCCTTCAAAAGTATCTTATACAGGGTGAATATTAATTCCACTGCCAAACTTGGAGAGGTAGTAAGGATAGTCGAAACAAACAACTTTTCTTTATACCAGTTTTACGAGAAAAATTTATTTACCAACGCAGAACAGTTAAAGCAGAACTCCAAGACATGCGAAAACAGGACGTGTGGAAGAGGAGATACTGCAAGAGGATACCTCAACAAGCACCCGTGCAGTCGCACATGCTATGAGGACCAGTTAAACAATTGTCTGGAACATCATGCATGACAATGGGCAGGCTTTGCGACCCAACGATTACGAACTAATCTTTGTGCACTTTTCCGACTGGTATCTTCGGAATGTTGCCGCCAATCCCCGCGTTAGGTGAAATTGTTTTGTTTTCTGATGACGTGCAGTTCACTAAGTATGGTCTCTTCATCTGCCACAACCGCCATGTTTGGAACGACACAAAGACTTTGAACAACTGCTGTAACTGTTCTGTGTTGATAAATAGATTTTTTTCGCAAAAGTGGTATAAAGAAAAGTTGTTTGTTTCGACTATCCCTACTGTTGGACTATCCCTATTGTTGACAGGATGTTAACAATCAGTGTTTTCCGTTTGTTGGAAAGAATGAAGATTGGATTGTTGGAACTAAGTCACTTCGGTAACGCGAAAAACGTTTCATACTAGCAGTTCACTCCCCAAGCCACTGTCGCCGCATAAGAAGTTTCATTTCAAAAAGTTACGGACCAAGAGGCAAAAATTCTTGAACAACCCTCGTACATAATACCATGATACACTTTGCCTTATTCTTTCCAAATCGTAAAAGGGAGAACATCGTAGCTTTTCATCTAATGCTGACTGACACGTATCGTGAATTGTGCCTCTCACGTAGCCAAAAAAAAAACTCCCATGTTTTCTGCATTTCCTGGCCATAAAGTCGGGTGAGTAGTTCGAAATTTCGCGGCCTTTTACTTTTAACTGTTTTTTAATAGAACACCCAGTATACTGAAACCAACTTTACAATTAAGGAGATTACAAACACTGTCCTCCTTCTTTGGTCTTCGTTAAGTATCCACAGGTTCTTAAGTTTTTATTTGTTTATTAGTGTAAAATTAAAGTATTTTTTCTTAATACTTACCCCAGGAGAGGGCGGAAAGAAAAAACAGCATGTTAACACCTTTCATTTTTGTGATCATAGTTTGGATAATCTAAGGGAAATTAAAAAAGTTAAGAGTTCGCAGTGGAATAAATGACGGAGCGGACGCAATTTAATAAAGAATACATTTTATTAGCTAGAGTTATAGCTAACCATTAAACTTAACTAAGTAACTTAAATGAAAAAAATGTTAATGCTAGAATTATTTTTACGGAAGCATAAAAATGAACTCACGCCTAGCATTAATTCTTAAATCAATATTTAATTAGTGCACATAACATTCACTGTGAATAGAATGAGTTGATCGGGATTCATACATTAAGCATAGCACAAATTTGAGCTATGAAGACACAAGTGGAAATGGCACACGACGAACTTTCTTGTACCTCGAATCTAAAGCCCCAAATTCGTTTCTATAGCTTTATAACAAAAGAAACGGCAAAATTAGAACGTCGGCAATTTGTAATTCGCACATGGCGGCACACAAATAAAAGCACACAAGTAAGCTCCTTTCATTTTGCTCGTAGTCAAGAAATGGATGAATATATTCACAAGAACGTAAATATCTGACGAGAGTCATTTATATTCTCGCACTAGCATAAAACCTATGCTATCTCTATAATATACTTGGGAACCGTAAGGCCACAGCCCGCACACTGTTTCGCTTTTATATATTTTTCCAAAGTCAATTTCGGGGAATGCACGGCTAAAGTTATGCCGTGGATGTATTATGTTTAAAGTTGCCGCCACCAAATTGAGAAATTTAGCCTGCTCAATATGGCTTTGATATACGAGTAGTTCAGTTCGTGGGAAAGACGTATATGGAGGCGAGGAACTACTAACTTGAGGCGCTTTGCATATCGTTCCAAGCTTGAAGCAATTAAGCTGAGACGTTCCGAAGTTCTCGCTTCGCCGGAGTCGGAGACCGTCGTCGTTTCCCTGGTTAACGTCGCGACGCACGCTTGGATGCTTCCTGCTCCGTTCTCTTTGGTTGCTCTCCACTGGCGAATCTTACTCAGATTCCCACTCGGAACCGCAATGCATGAATAGACTGTGCAGTGGATTCGTTTGGCTTGAATCTAGCTCTAGCTCGATCTTTTTTTCCCCTGTCGATTCGGATGCCTTCCTACGATTCTCTAACTTCGAATCTCCTTTTCTATGCACATCCGCCTTTTTCCCGCTCTGCGCCTCTTCCCGCCTCTATTCCTGATGACGTTGGTCATGACGAGCATCTTGACGTAGCATCCATCCATCTCTCTGAATGTGAATAGATGCATCTCGATCTATGACGTCTAATTCTGTCTCTCGAATTTCTATCACCATATTCCGTGACAATCATAATCTATGCACTGAAAGTTGATATACAATAAAAATCAACAGAATGCTAAGCATCAAAGCCGATAGAATAATCTTGAAATGCGAGGTAATGCTGCCTAAAATGAATTCTGCAGTAAGAAGGGTCAAATGCCGTTAACGGTTTGCAGAGAATACCTCTACCCAGTTTTTAGAAAGCAAAAAAAGAATTATGTGAATATTTTTGGCATATTTTGTAAATTTTGCAACACTGTTTAAACGTTTTGTTATTAGCAGATGCTCGGGTAAAGACATGCAATAATCGGTGATAGCCTGGAAACGTAGATTAATATAATAGAAAACTATGAAAGATGCCATAATTTTCTTGGTTATTTTACTGCCTACCGTGAACAATATTGTGAAGGATGCTGAACCCTTAAGATAATATAAAACGGGGCAGCTATCAAAAGAAGAAACAAAAAGGGGGTAATATGTGAAATGGAGAGGTTATTAATCACTTGGATGGAAGACCGGATTCAGAAGCAAATTTTTCTAAGCATATTGACAATATAAAATATTGAGCGTTTTCGCAAGCCCCAAAGGTAAATACGACGGGCGGTCAAAATGTCATTACAATGAACATGAAAGAATGATCGCTTTTGACAATGTGGGGTAACACTGGTTTAAATCATTACAAAGCGGCGTTTCGTGCAGTAAAGTTACATTTCTGCTTTTGCGGTAACTAATTGAGAACATGCAAATTTAAAATTCGCCTCGTTCACATGTCCTAGTACCCTCAAGCACTCAAAAGCATCTGCAAGGAGACATTGTCCTCCATTCCCATACTTATAGAACAGGCACTCCCAATCTTTGTAGCCACAGACAACACAAGAGGTTTAGAAGAAATATTATTATGAATCTATTTCACAGTACTCTCCATTGGAAGCTATGCACAGCTTCATCCGCTTAAACTAATCAGTTGACAAAATGGGAAAACAATATCTTTCTATTTTTGTCCACCATTTGGGAGTTATTTTTCATTATTCGCCTGATTTTATGTACATTAGGGGTAATTTGATTGTTAGTTTGGATTATCTTTCTATATATATATAAAGAAGAATGTTTGTTTGTGGGTTTGTTTGTGGGTTTGTTTGTTTGTTTGTTTGTTTTTTATACAAATCTACAGTTTTATTCCGATCTTGATAAAATTTCGCATACATGACCTTCAAAGCATGAGGAAGGTCACTGTCTAGCTAAGATTTCGAAAAAATAATAATTATTGATAAAAAAAAATCGATATCCACGGTTATAGCAGGGCATATTAATGAGAAATATCTCATGACCAACAGTGCAAGACAAAGTTTTTGCAACAATAAGTGTCAACAATGGTATCAACACGCAATTCACAAACACTCTGCAAGGATCAACAATATATGTCTCATGACCAACAACGCAAGGCAAAGTTTGTGCAATATAGAATTCAATGCATAGAATTCCTGTTATTCAGGCTTTTCTTACATAAGAGAATTCTTAGTACTTAACAATTTCTTGAAAATCTTTAAAAACGATCAGTAACTGGAGATAATGAGTTAGCAGACTATTGAATAAGAGTGAAAGACGATAGAGGAAGCACTCCTTTAGCTCCGTGCTGTATTGAGCAAATGGTAAGCAAGTAAATAGAAGAATCGGCGACCGCTAGACTACACAAAGTGATGAATGGCCAATTTTTGCTTCAAGACATCGAAAGAAGAAAGGAAATTGCAATAACATCAAGTGTACATCTAAAGTAAGATTACGTGAGTAAAAAATTATTTAGACTAGAAGGCATCCTTGGAGAGGTCCATCCATTGTAAGCCTTTAAAAAATTTTTTTTCGGTAATTCAAGTCCCGGTATATCACCTAGAATGGATTTTTTTCAGTGAAGGGGTAAATTGACGTCTGTCGGATTTTTATTAGAATGGATAGTCCCTTCGCTCTATATTGTAGTAATTGAGTTATTATTTAACCAATTTGGAGGTTTAATTTAGTTCTTTGAGGTTGTTCTGTTTACAAGAGTAATTATCCTCTGCTAGTCTATTTATATATATAAAGAAAGATGTTTGTGGGTAGGTGGGTCTGTACGTTTTTTATACAAATCTACAGTTTTATTCCGATCTTGATGAAATTTTGCATACTTGATCTTCAAAGCATGAGGATCGAGTACTGCCACTGTTAAATCGATTAAGTACATTTGCAAATACGTCACTAAAGGCAGTGACATGGCCGTTTTCGGGTTAGTCAATGAAAATGCGGTGGATGAAATGCTTGGAAATTTAGATTTAATGTATTTATTTTTAATTTCGATTTATAAAGAGTTTTGAGTAAAGTAGTAAGAGATGATATTTTGAAAAGTATTTTATAAGCATTTTTGTATGGCGGTTGAGATGGATACATATTAGTCTTTGCTTTTTAAATAAAAGTTGTTTATTTTAATTTTGCTTGTTGAAGTGTTACGCAATAATAAATCCAATAAGCTTAAAAAACTACGCGTAAGCTACTGCTAAATAAAAAAAACGAACTAAATTTTCATAGCAGAAACCGAAATCTAGATAAAAATTTAAAAGAATCTCTTCTTTGAAATATTAAATGGAAAAGTAAAAAAGAAATATAATTCCAACTGAAAAGTATTAAGAGAAGAAATAAATTAATTTTTACCTAGTGCTTTATTCCATGTTTCATTAAGCACAATATCAGGTTAGTCTAATTAATAAAATAATAAATTTGTTAACCGATCCCATACAAAACCTTCGTTTAATAGTTTTAATGAGAATAGCGTTGATATATGAATCTTACTATTAAATCTATTAAATCCATTATTAATATATTTTAAATCAAAAGCCACTTTCGATTTATTAATAAATTACCGGATAAACTACCGGATCCCTTCTGGTGAACGAAACTAATCAATTACCGGGAAACGAAAGAAGCACGATAACGATTCGGAACAAAGTATTAGAATATTTCAAATTTCAGTTTTCATTGTAAAAGTTTTTAAATTGGTTGATGAGCATTAAACCTTTTAGAAAGACAAAATATTTAAAATAAGACTTCGTTCTTAAAGTGAATAACATTTCCTCCCTTATTCATTTATTCCCTTAGAATAAAACAATTGTGAAGTTTTTAATAGAAACCCCAAAACCAAATATCATCCACAATAATTTAAGACAAAATAAACTATTAAAATCTAATCCCATCTTTTGTCAAACGTCAATTCAAAAACGACTTAAAGATAGAATTAAAATTCTGAGTAAGATTTTAATTATCCCTTCAGAAGTTAAATTCCTTTAAGAATCCTTTAAGTAGATTTATTTGAATGTAATGTAGATATGCGATTAAGTTTTCTCATTATTCCTAATTAAATTAGCATAAACTCTTCAATCCCTGATCTCGAATAATGGTTTTGATATTGGTTCAAATATTTGCCAGATTAATAAGATAAAAACACGACGTCACTATTGAAGGAATTAGAAACGATTTTTTAAGCAGGATGATTTTGAAGAACAAAATCTAATTTTCAAGACATGCAACGATTTCGTAGCGAATATAATTAAAACTTTCTACCTATTCGCAAACATGATATCAAGTAATTTCTTTTGAAATGAAAGCATCGATGTGGAATTTCGAAATTAAACTAAGAAAACGTTTTACCGCTGCATTAACTTAAAGCATGAAACTCTATGTGTTCCTACTAATTTTTTGTTATTTATTTGGTAAGTTATCTTAATATTTTCTGAGAAAGTTAACAAAGCTCTGAGATGTTTAAATAAGAAGATGTAAATACATAATAGAACTTCATACAAATAAACATCACAGTTAATCTTGTAAACGTTAAATTATAAGAAACTTATTGATTTTGCATTCGCACATACACTTACTACCCAAAAGTAAATAGACACTTTCGATATTACACTCTTTGTCAAATATCTAGAAACATACTTGATGAATTAAAACGTCTTAAATCGAAAGTGTCCAATTACTTTTGGGTAGTGTATATTGGTGTCTATTAAGGCACATTTTAGTAACTAATGTCATTAGGACAGGAGGGGAGAGTAAATATTTTAATCATTCTTCAATTTTGCAATAGATAAAATAAATTTTAATGTATTTAATTAATTAAACCAACCTATTATCTCCTACATTGCAAGGCTTATTTTTAAGCATTTACTGATAACTACTTTTTCAGAATCGTCAGCAAAAAGAAGAAGTTGTAATATCCTGTGCGTCTTGCGAGAAGTTGACCTGTACAGGCCATTCTGTGGATCAAATGGTAAAACGTATAAAAACGAATGCGAATTGAAAATGGATCGATATTGCGGGAAAAAACATCATTTGAGGAAAGTTAGTAATAATCTGTTTCTTTCCGTAAATTTTGTATATACAGGGTGTTTACTAAACATATGGCAAAAATTCACGGGATGATTTTTGGATTATATTAAGAATCTTTCGTTTTTTGATGCTTTTTTTGAATGCCACTTTTTCGAAGATACAAGGCGATAAAGGTTTTTAGACAAAAACAAGTACTGAATGAAAGGTTTTTCGATAGATCCATGTCTAATGTGAATGAAAAACGGCTGGGTTTTTTCATTCACACCAGACATGGATCTGTTTTAGTGAGACATGGAAAAGACTATCAGCTACCCGTTAGTTTGCACTGCTCCAGTGAAAAATGAAAAAGATTTGAAAAATGTAGTTAGGAGAGTTGAAGATACAAGTACAAAGCTTTTTCGATAGATTCGTGTCTTGTGTGAATGAAAAAAAAAGTCTTGGAAGATTTAGAAAATGTAGTTAGGATAGTTAATGGGTGTAATGCAAGAAGAAACCACCTTGGTATTTTTGAAAGCGTTTGGCAGTCAATGAGGAGAAGATTGGTTTCATGCATCCTAGTTGGTGTTAGTCATTTTCAGCAGTTATTGTGGATTAAGGTGCTTTACATGTAGATCAGGTAATAAAAAATTGTTTTGTCGAAAAACCTTTATCGCCCTGTATCTTCGAAACAAGGCGATATTCCGAAAATCATGAAAAAGCAAAATATTCTTAAAATAAGTCAAAGAATCACTCCTTGAATTTTACCGTACTCACTCATTTTATTAAATTTATAATAATATAGTGATTGGGACAGCATTCAAATAAAATTCGAATTTATGATCTCCACTTTATGCTCTTTTAAATGATTACATTTTTTGGTTAATAAAATTAAGTAAAAAATAAAGGTTTACTTTATTATTATACTAGCTGTTTTACCCGGGTTACTTGTGCTCTTTTTTGATGAAATGTTGCAATTTCTATGTGAATATTCAATAAAAAATAACACGTGAAAAAAACGGGTGTGTGCTTAAGACCGCACGAGCGAAGTGAAAACTTCTATGGCGATTGTAATCGATTCTAAGTAATATATACAGGTTTAGCAAGAAATAAGTTTCCTACTTCAGAGGGCTATAGGATGCGTTTTATTGGTCCAAATGAGATAAAATTTGAACTACGGATAAATAAAATGATGTGCTTAACATTTATTTAATAAAAAATTTTAGTACAAATATTCACCAATAGATGGCACTCTAATGCAAATGTTATTAAAGCTCTAGATTAAGAAAGTACGGCAAACCTTTTCCGCGCCGTCCGCAGCTGCTGATTGGTAGAACGGCTGTCACGTGAGTTTGTCAACCATTGTTGGCCCAAACGCAGCGATAGATACCATTGAAATGCATGTGGAAGATGCAATTTAGATTAAATTTTTAATGAAATATTCGTTGACTGATCCTGAATTTTAATCCGAATACACAAAATTTCAGGATCCTTCAAGCTATGCTCCTTGGAAGTTAATAAATTCGTTAAAATATCCGAAGAAGTAATAAGAAGTACGTTTCTATTATAACTTTACCGAATGTTATAGAAATGTTGCATTGTGCAATTCTCAGACGTTCAGAAAATATAATTTTTTGTTGAATATAGTTCTTTTTAAGAAAATACAATTCAATATAACAAGGTTAAATGAAATGTGGAGGCAAAACTTGAAAGAAAACGTCCATGTTATTTTCATCTTATTTTAGCAAAGTTAATTATCACTCATCATTAACCTTGAATATAACGTATGAAATTGAATAAAGAAAATTTGCTATTTGGGTGAAAAATATATAGAAAATTTTAGCTATAAGATTTTGGTAGATTTTTTACGTCAATATTATAAACCTCCATAAATGAATAAATTTCAAAATACATTGCATGTGTAGTTATTTTTTTGTAATTTTTTTTTGTAATCAATCGTATAGTTTTTCCAAATTATAATTTTTAAAATTTTCTATCAAAATATAATTATCAAAGCAATTTTTATAATTATCAAATCAAAAACTTAAATTTATTAGTTCCTATTTTATTAAATTATATTTGATATTTTTTATAATTATAATTATAGTTTTTTTTAATAATTTAATAATTTTTATAATTTAATAAAGTTAAAATTGATAAAGTGAAATTTTTGATATAAATATAAAAATTAATTTGATAAAAGTTTATTAAGTTATATTTTAATAAAAATTTATAAAATTATATTTTGATAAATAAAATTAAAAAACTACACACAATGTTTTTTAAAATTTATTAATTACTTGTAAATCGTTTATTAAGGATAAATGAACAAAGTGAAAATGACCTAAAAACTTAATCTAGTTATCTTTATATTGCCTCAACGTTATCATTATTTATATGTAAAAAATTATAATTGAAAACAAAATTTAAAGAAAAATCAATAGTTACAGAATTTACTGATTGTCAGTTATATTTCCAGACTAGGTTTATTTCTACTATCAACAACATCTTCAATAGACTACATCCTTTGAGTTTTCTTCCATCTCACAAGTTTCTTCAAGA
Organism: Rhysida immarginata; assembly: GCA_023313115.1. Taxonomy (NCBI): domain Eukaryota; kingdom Metazoa; phylum Arthropoda; class Chilopoda; order Scolopendromorpha; family Scolopendridae; genus Rhysida; species Rhysida immarginata. Next base: position 284,277 of record JAHWFO010078393.1, on the reverse strand, counting down.
TTGGTGACTTTATTTATTATTTATTTTGTTTTTATTAATTCACGATTTTCCCCATTAAAAGGAGACTGAACTCATTTAAATTTAAATTAATCATTTAAACTCCTTAGATCAATAATTTATATTTCCAGACGATAATAATAAGAAAGTTTGCGAAACGGATGCATTTAAGCCGAATTTTAGAGGAAACGTAACTCACTTGATAGGGCCAACTGGGCCAACAATGGCGGATTTGATAGCAGACGACGAAGTTTGCCGTACTTTCCTAGAGCTTTAAATGTTATTTCTTTGCTTATATGGAAAATGTAAAACATCATGTGCGTTACAGCACATGCCTATTAGCGTTATACTTCGGATAAATAGCGATTACGAATGAACTTCTTAATTACTCTTTATGTTGATGCATGACACGTCGTTACGAGTCGTTTGATACACTGTCTAGCCAAAAGTAATCGGACACTTTCGATTTTAGACGTTTTTAATAAACAAATAAAATACACTGATCTTAGGAACCTGTGGATGCTTGTATCAAAGAAAGAGAGTTTTTTTTAGACATTTTATTATTAGACAAATACATATTAAACTTCTTTTGTGGACAAGTGAAGTTTCCTTCCTCTCTTTCTTTTAGACATTTTGTCGAATATCTAGAAAAATACTTGACGAATTATCCTGAAATTTCAGGGGTGAAAAGAGGATATTATACCTCATATACTTTAGCGACGATTTTCTCCCGAAGGCGAATAGGGAACCAGCAACGAAGTAAAGCTAAACAAAAAATATTTGGGATCACCCTGTAAAAAATATTGCTAGAAATACGTTGTAGCTGTAGCATATGATTACGCTGCTTCTTTTATTTATTTGTGTTCATTTGTGCGAGAATAACACGTTTATTCAAGGAGATATAAAGTTTCTTTAAAAAAGTCGAAACGTTTTCGTAAGTTTTTTGTTTATAACATGCAAGATTTTCAATCCAATGCAATGCCATTTTCACGAAAGTTGACAAACCACAGTAGAGACAACACCCATCAATCTGAATATTAAAATATTTAAGATTTAATGAAATATGAGCACTTTAAGTAAATAATGTTTAACTGCGTATGCGCAAGCGTTACCGAAATGTCTTTTACATGATTAATTAACCAAATGTATACAGCTACTCTTATAAAAAGCCCAAGCAAATATCCTGAAAGTTCAGAAAGATATCGTCGTTAAAATGAATTAAATTTCAGTTGCTCTCAGAAATAAGCAAAACAATAAGGGGGTTTCTCCAAATTTTTATTTTTGGACCGGACACCAGTGTCAATTTCTTCTTCTTATGCTAATATGAAGGCATATCGACCTCATGTTGAGTTCATGTCAGCGTAAGAAAAAGAAGTTGATATTGAGTTCTGTCCAAAAATAATAATTTGGAAAAAAATCCTTTATCGTTTTGTTTATTTTTGAGAGCAACTGAAATTCAACTCATTCTATAATTTCACGATATTTGCTTGGGCTTTTTATAAGAGTAGTTCTAAGCATTTGGCTAATAAATTATGCAAAACCATTTTGGTAACGCTTGCGCATGCGTAGTTAAACATTATTTAATAACAATGCTCATCAAATATTAATTATTTTTATATTCTGACTACAGGGTGTTGTCTCTACTGTAGTTTGTCAAATTTACTAAAAATGTCATTGCATTGGATTGAAACCCTGCATGTTATAAACAAAAAACTTATGAAAACATGTCGTTTTTTATTAACCGACTTCAAAAAAAATGAGGTTATCAATTCGACTCGTATGTATGTAATATTGTTGGAAATGCACAATATAGGTAAATGTTACTCTATGTAGGCTTCTAAAGAGGTGTGCCTAATTTCATATTTGTGTGTATGTATGTATGTGTGTATTGTAACGTGCAAGAAAGAGCAAATCACCTTTCCGACACGTACAGCCAAATTCTCGCCGCGAAGACTAACAAAACTTAATAATAAATATTATTTTTGTAACTAAAATTAAATGAAAAATGCTTTTAAAGACTATTAGATATAAAAAAACCCAGTTGGGTCGAAAAAACTCTCCACCCGAATAACTGCCACTTGAAGAAAATTAATGAATCACAGAAGACAAAGCTAAAAGTAATTTTATAATTACCCGTTCCATTACCCTGCAAAATTAAATAGTATTTGTTTAATTTAAATCAACTTTCTTAGGTCCCTTAATTATTAAAGAGTCAGGACAGAAATAAATCCAATTAAATAAATTCATTTATTGCGTTTTTTTCTTTTGTAATTCTTGTTCTCACTTTTCCTTTTATAAATACAACCAAATTGAAAAATTAACAGGACAGACGACGACCATTGAAAGACAGAGATGTCGAATCCACATTGAGTATACAGGCGGCGGTTAAGACGTTTCGGAAGTGACGACATCTGAGGAAGACCAGGATGACCGAGGAATTGATGAGAGTAAAAAAAAAAAACCGAAGCAGAATCCACTTCTGTCACGAAGTTAACGAAAAAGTTCTGGAGAGAGAAAAGGAGAACACGCAATACATTCAATTGGAAAATAAAATAAAGTTTAAAAATAAAACAAAGAAGATAAAATTGGATTCTTGGACTAGGTCATGACGGAAAAACGGAGCTACCGAAAAAACAATGATGAAAACGGTGATTCGAAAGAACGTTCAGAAAAAGGAAAAAAACCAAACCTGGGAATCAGTCGGATACTAGATTGCTGAAGTAAATTAAAAAAATTGTACAAAGTGAATAAGTTAGCACAAAGGGTAAAAGTGAGACGAAAAAATAAAACAAATTTAACTAAAACGCAAGATAAAATTAATAAAGAAAGGATAAAAAAAAATTAAACTAAAAAACAAACTTACGGAAAACAAAGAATCAGAAATAAAATATTGGCTAAGCGCAACTCACCAGTACGAATAAACACAAACAGCGGGACAAGTATTCGAAAAAGAACAACACAACAACAAGAAGGCATGATTAACAACAAGAAACTGCGAAATAAATACAAGGACAACAGCCTGACGATCCAACACACCAGGAACGAAGACGACAGGCGGATAGGGGAAACAATCATCCAGGGAAACGTAGAACCAAATGAGAGGCGCTGCAAAAGAAAACAAAGGTAATTAACAAAAAAAAAAAATAAGTACAGAAAGATTTCAGAAATAAATAAAAAAAATTAAGTAAAGTCAATTAATCCGATGACATGAACACTAGTTCGTAAATCAGAGAAAGTTTTAAAAAGAAGTAAACTGGTTTGAATTTAGAACGTGAAGCATCGAGGTCTAACACAATAGGAAGAATAGAATGTTTCGGCGAAAAAGCTTATCTGCTTTCAACCCGCGATCTTCAGAAAGCGAAACTCAGGGAAAAATTGAAGTTCAACAGAACATGTTGATCGTTGATAATTGAAGATAAGCATCAGCCGAGCCGGAGTCGAATTTCGAATGATATGAAGGAAAAGGCGTATATTCATTACGATTAATAACTCTTCTCAATTCTCGTAGCTATATCATTTTTGTTTATCCAGAAAATTAACGACACAAACTATGCTCGTCTAATAACATGTATCGTTCCATTTTTCTCTTGGACAAAGGAAATTGTCTGTTAGTTGAAGTAAACTGAAGGGAGCAATTTGAATTGCATGGCTAGCAACTATGATGGACCGCAAACGCCAGCGGTAACAATCATACAATATTCGGCGTTGCTTGGAGGAATCAACCGACCCAACAGGCCTTTTCATAATCTTAGAAGTCTAACAGATGGTCGGGGACCGCCCCGTTCATGATTATCAACGACAATCACCGAAATGGGAGTATTTCTGTATTTCGGGCATATACGTGGCTGGAATGACGAGTTTCGGGCACATATTTGGCCGAAATGACGTGTTTCGGGAGCAAGCATTGCCGAATTTTCATGATTATCACCGAAAATCACCGAAATGGGAGTTCGCGGACCTCGAAACCCACGTCCTCATTCGGTGAAAGCTCGCACACCTCTCTCGTTTCACTCTTCACTCTTTTTTAAAGCACTCACGCCGTTTGCCTCGCTAAAGCGTTTACGACGCTTTCTGTCCATGCGCACGTGAGGCTTGAAATCTTGGATCGCTGGCCACCAATAGCTGCTGCTACGGTCTCGCTCTCTTTGCCTTCTGCTTTCGGTTTCGTCCTCTCGTCATCTTGCTTCTCTGTCACGACAGATCGTGACATCCTCCTCCTTCTTCCCTGATATCGTGGATTTGCTGATAGTCTAGCCGATCGCTTACCTATTCTGGACAAATACCAAGATCTACTATTTTCCTTATTCCTATGCTCTCAACCGAGCTGTCTTCTGGGGGTCTACTATGCTGCCGAGTGAAGAACTCTTCTATGAGACTTTTACAACGATGAAGGTTCTGCTGAGGTTCCCATGGGGGCTGGGGGTAGCCTACCCTCTTGACTAAAAGTTTGCGTTTAGAGCCTTTGCCATTTACGTCTGACAGTTTTTCTACCTTGTAAATGTTGGAGAATTGCGGGTCAGCAATAGGACCCGGGCCCTTCTTCTGCTTGGTACGTTTTTTGTTGAATTTTTTTCAACAATGACCCCTAGTTCCGCCCCCCCCCCCCCGCTTGTTGATAATACGGATATGGGCTGACACTTTGTTAATGACCTTTTCAATTTACAAGGTCAGATGTATAAACCGTACAGTTTCCTTCCCATTTTGTGTCAGGGTCCTTAGTCTAGCTGCCCAAACTAACACTTTATCCCCTTTTTTCATAGGCCAGAACTAATGCCTGCTATCATACTGTTTTTTATACTTCGCATTGGCCTTATTTATATTTGTTTTGGCTGCTTTTAACAATTTCTTAAGATGAATCACATAAGAATTGTGACCTATTTGCCCCCCTCCCTAATATTTGTTGACCGATGGAGGGATTTCCACCTCCCTTCCCAGGTCTAAGATGAAGGGAGACATTTTGGTAGTTTCCGAGATGGCAGAATTAACTGCAATTTCTGCCACTGATAAAAATGCATCCCAATTGGATTTGCCGGGGTTCAAGTAATTCCTAATTATTTGGATTACAGTTTGGTCGGTCCTCTCTGATTGCCCATCCGACTGCGGATGATAAGCACTTGAGAATTTCAGAGAGGTGCCCAACATTTTGAACGTATGTCTCCAAACTTCAGAATTAAATCTGACATAAACTATGGCTTGCGAAAATCCGTGTATTTTGATAATGTTATCTACCAATAAACGGGCCGTGCCTTCCGCGGTAATAGAAGTCTCGCAGGGTAATAACCTTACTCTTTTGGACAACTTGTCAGAAATGGTTAATAGGGTGTCATGCCCTTGGGTCGTCCGAGGTAGTGGTGCCACGAAATCAATCGTGAATCAATCAATCGTGCCAACGATGAGGGGGGATTTCCAATGGCTGCAAATGGTTTTCTCCTCAGCGTTTTTACAAATTTGGCGATATCACTATTCATACACGACCGCCAATAATTCCTATGGACACGTTGCAAGGTTTTGTAAGTGCCTAAATGACCCGCTGTTGGGTCACTATGAGCTGTTTTCATTACTAATTCTATAATTTTAGTTTTCTATGGAGCACTAATTTAATAGTCTTTTTGCCCCATTTATACAATAACCCTTCTTCTACGAAGTACAGTAACTCCGCGTTATTTATTTTATACTTTGCAAAACTCCAGGATTTATAATACTTTTGTATATCCCCTACCAATGCTTTATCAATCTCGCAATGCGACGCCACCACCCCTAATTTAGTTGGACCGGCTTTTGTTGAGCTTCTAGCTCCGTTTAATCACCTTATCCGCAGCTGCGCGTTCTAGTTCTCTTTTGTCCATTCTCATGGCATCCTCTAAACTTGCTGGTGCTTTCTCCACAATGGCTTTGCCAATGTTTGGGAGTATGGCCCTTATTTAACAGTCTACTTTTCTGCCTCAGGATATTCTGCTAACTGATCTGTTAACTTATTACAACATTGGTTGAAACTTTAAATATCTTGTTTTATATAAATAGTCTTCTCCAGCATTTCCTTAATAAGTCCCTCCGTGCTCGTTCGCTTCCCCATATTATAATAAGGGCTACTGTTTCAATAACAAATTTTGAAAACTACACTAGTTCCCTACGAATGAACACAAAAGAAAAATTCAAACCAATACGGCACATTACACACAATAATTTTAGTTTAGCTATCAAACACCTAATTTCAAAGCTTAAACCTTTGATCACCCAACGAGTATATAAACCTGGTGCTAACTAACACACCAATGTCAAGGGCGATGAATATACTAGCAAGAGAAAAAAAATTCTTTACAAGCTCCAAATGGTCAATGTCTTTGGTTAATGCAAGAAACATCCAGAAAGACAGTTCCTTCTTTTTTAAAAAAAAAAACAATAGAAGCCCAGCGCTATGCACTTTAAGAGCAGAATTTAATGATTTTTCTATTGAAAAATGGAAGGAAAAATTCCGCGACCCGGATTCGACTCTCATGGCCGATGCCTCTACCAATTGGGCTGTCGCAGACATCACGGAACAGCCAAGCTGTCTCAAAGTGTCTTAAAGACAACCAAGTTGTCACGGTTGAAAGCCCAATGGGAGACGGAACCTGGCCCGCAGATCGAGAATTTCTCCACTCTAAACCATCAGAAAGTTGATGAACTCACAAGTAAATAATAATAATTATTAACTGGAGAAGCGTCTCCAAGCATAGGTCAGCTTTATTTTAAAAATATTTACCTATGCTTGGAGACGCTTCTCTAGTTAATAATTATTATTATTTACTAGCAGAATTTAAATTAACGCACCTAAAAGACGAGCAGACAGCACCACTTAATAAGCTTGGGTGGGAGGAGGGGGGGGGGGTTGAAAGATCTCCCTGGCCAAGACAGTAAAAAATCAACGTTGCAGCTAGGAACTACTAAATTCGCGCAAATGTGCAGGCTGGGTGGGCTAAAAGTCACTAACCACGCTATGATACTACAACGTGAATATAAACATGTGTCACGAAAAAATTATGGCAGTGGAAACGTAAAAGGTAAAAAAGGCAGTAACTCTTAAAATTCAAAAATAAAAATGTAAAATCAACTAAAAATCAACTACAATTCTAACTTCTAACACGAAGCTAGGGTGATTGCATAAGAAGACCTTATACAATGAGAATTAATAGAGACCCTGCTGAAGGCTACCTTCCCAAGCTCCTTGGCTCCGACTATGCCTCCAAATTGTTCAAATGTTCTATCTTGAACGACTAACTGAATGAGCACACCAAACCGGCGAAAGGGTATTCAACCATTTTACCTAATAAAGCTGGCCCTTGTTATTGGGAATAGTTAAGGAGCTGTCAGCAGAGGCTAGAATAAATGGTGCAATGATAATTGTATCGCACATATAATATAGTGCAAGAAATCGTTACAGAACCACAAGCAGTATGGTTACTCCGATCTTGCCTTGAAACAGCAGTATAAACTGGACAACGTTCTCCAAACAACAAAAGGAAAGCGGCGATGCTGACCGCGTCTAACACTCCAGATATGGCGCGCAGACTCAGGGACCGCATCCATACATTTTTGTGAATACCTTCTTATGAATTTAAAAGAAACAAATGACCACTTCTGTATTCTCTCAACTTGGACTCTTCTAGAAGTCAGTATGTCATAATCCACGATTTCTTCCCTAGATTCACATATGTAGGACGTGCAGTCTCAGGGACCGCACACCACTAACTTCGTTACTAAAATAAATTGATGTAAAAGTCATTTATTTTTACTTCTTTTTAATATTTTATTACCGAAACATATTCTCCAATACATTTTTTGTTTATTAATATTTTCCTACTTAGAAACTTTTATTTGAAAACAAATATTTAAAGCAAAACGCAAATAATAATAATAATTTAACTAATAGTAATCCTATACGTCCATCCAGGGCCTGTATGGCCTGAGGCCGACGAGTTGGGTCCCTGCATGAACCAGGATTAACGACTGCTGTATGATGGTCACAGCAGCCGGGGGGGTAAAGATTGTGAGTTACTGAATGGTCGCCATCCAGTGGCCAGCCGTGCCTGATGTTGCTTAACTTCACAGAAGTTGTTACATTGATAGCCCACCAGGCCACGGCCTCCCCCTAATGCGTTTTTCTGTATTTCAACAGCAATAAACTCTTCTTTAAATATAATTTCATACATACTTAATCTCCGTTAATACTAGTTTTGAATAAAATAATTTTAAATATCGAGAATACTTATTTTATAGTTTTTTTATAATTAAAAATGAATAATAATCCTCTGAGAAATGATTGCTATTATTCATTTTTTATAATGGGTTTCTTTTATGTGGGAAAGTATACATGAATGAAAAGTAAAAGTCGTGCAAAGTATCAATTTTCAACTGTTTTATTTTTATATATGCCTTTCCTGAAATATTCATGTCTAATTTGGACGCAAAAAGAAGGGTTTTTAAATATCTCTCTTAAAGTTGCGTTTTTAGATAATATTGAAAATTTTTTTGAGGTTTTCTATCAATAATGAGGTAAATTAAGTGATACATAAAAATATTCTCATAGACTGCTTGCCACCACCCGTGTTACAAACATCCGAGCCACATTTCGAGTGTTATGGGTTCCAGCAGGAGACCGAAACCATGGTTTCTTAATTGAGAAACCATGCCGAAACTATGGCAAATAGAAAAGAAAATTTTTTAAAGCGCTCGCGCCGCTTGCCTCGCTAAAGCGTTTACGATGTGCGCTCGCGAGGTTTGAAATCTTGGACGCGTCGCCGCCAATAGCTGCCGCTACGGTCTCGCTCTCTTTGCCTCCTGCTTTCGGTTTCGTCCTCTCGTCATCTTGCTTCACTGTCACGACAGATCGTGACAATCTGGCTCCGGAAATGTACCAGGGAGTTGCAGACTCACTTCCACGCCGAATCACTGAGCTCCACAGGTCCAGAGGGGGACCGACCAGATATTACGTGACGATCCCATGAGTTTTGCTGTCAGTGTATTACCGAATCGTCTATTTGAGAAGCAGAAAGAGCGTATTGAATTATAAGAATCAAATATTTTAACTTAATAATAAATTTATAATTAATTTGTAGTGTGTGGATGTTTGTATTTGTCTCTTTACTAACAAGCTTGGGAGATAAAAACTCAGTAAACTGATCCCCGGCTAGGTTAAATTTCAAATAGATCCAATGGTTATTTAACCTCCTTGACACCGAAAAGATAGAAAAGGAATAGAAAAAAAAGAAAGAAAGATTTGTAGGGACCACCTTAAAGCATAAGGACTCAAACACAATATTTGATGGGAAAAAATACGAAATGATTTTTTTTCCAGAAACCCATTTATTGGGAAGAGAATCAAACCATATATTGCTAATATGTAATGTAAGAAACAACAAGAAAAAATTTTCAGAATGTCTGCATCAGTCGAATTAAGGAATACTTTATATTTTAGACGTTTTGTTGAATATCCAGAAAAATACTTGACGATATTTTGAAACTTCAAGAGTGTAAAGAGCATGTTACACCTCTTATTTAAGAGAACATTTCGTCTCGAAGACAAACATGGGACCAGCAAAAAATTGAAAAAAAAATATTTGGAATCACCCTGTAAAATATAATCGTTGAAATGCGTTGTAGCTGATGTATATGCTTATGAAGCTTCTTTTACTTATCTGTGTTTATTTGTATGGGAATAGCACGTATATTCGTGGAGATATAAAGGTTTCTTTATAAAAAATAAATCGAAATTTTTTCTTAAGTTTTTTGTTTATAACATGCAGGGTTTTCAACCTAATGCAATACCATTTTCAGTAAACTTGCAAATTACAGTAGAGACAACACCCTGCAATCAGAATATAAAAATACTAAATATTTGATGAAATATCAGCATTTTTACTAAATAATATTTAACTGCGCATGCGCAAGAGTTACAGAAATATATTTTGCATACTTTATTAGCCAAATGTATAGAGCTACTCTTATAAAAAGCTCAAGCAAATGTCCTGAAAATTCTTAAAAGATATGTCCATAGAATGAGTTGAATTTCAATTGCTCTCAAAGAAAAAAAAAAAAACGATAAGGGGTTTTCTCCAAATTTTTGTTTTTGGACCGGACACCAGTATCAACTTTTTCCTTCTTACTCTGGCATATTGACTTCATATTCTAGATATTTGACAAAATGTCTAAAATCGAAAGTGCCCACTTTCAACTGAGCAATCAGTGTAGGTTATGCTAAACTGAACCTCAATTTACCTTATTTCGACGTCGATGGAAGCCAAGGGAAATAGAATTAGTTTGTGTACGACTGTCTAACTACACTCTTTACAATGTTATTACTTCTTCTTCGGTCCCATTTGGCACAGATATCTCTTAACTGAATAAACAGTGGAATCAGCTGTGTTCTGTTTCCTCATTTCCTTATAATCAGGTGTAAGTAGTATTTCTCGTTTTTGTACTATTTGGTGTTGTTGCCCTCTGAGTTTAAATAGAAGTGCTATCATGGTCATCAGGTTATGCGTCAACCTCTTGGGCTGTTACTGTTGATGTTCTGGCCATCTGATCTTCATGAGTGATGTCGGAACTAATCTGTCGATCTCTAGAGCTGCTGCATAGTACGTCAACTAAACGGTTGAAATTTTGAAAACTACTGGTACTCCAATAGAGGACAATACCCTTTTTTTTCTTCCGTTGGGTACACTCAGTGAATGAACTGCTCAATCTCACAAGTAAATATATCGCCGCTATTACTATTAGCTTCTGTTTATAAGTGTATAATGAAACTTAGATGCAAACTATCCGGAGTATTGGCTTACTGTACATGTGGATATGAAAAATAAGATGTTTTAGATTCCAACAGCAACATTAGTATGGCTGCTTATAGCTCTCTCATAAGACTGTTCCATTTCCTTCTGGCAATAAAGAGACTGGAAACTTACGTTTAACTCACAACAGGGCAGTAGATTACAATCTACTTACTTTCACACACACGTCCAATTTAGGCAGTGATACTCTGCTCGTACTTGAGGGAAGGAAACTTGGACAATTTATCCATTGCAAATAAACGTCGTTAATTGGTAAAAACAAATATGCAACAGAGAATTAATTTCATGAATTTATTGTATTCAGTACCGTTTTTATTGCACATGAACAAATGTGATTAAGCTATCTCGAGATTCTAATTGAAATTGACTTAGTCCCAATAATCAAATATCTTGTAAACTAATTGTCCTGTGGCTGTAACATTAAAATTTCGTTGAGATCTTCTAGGTTTATTCTCGCTATGTCCGTTATGATTTTAGCCATTTTTCTCCTTCTCCTCATTCTATCCCCTTCCTGCTCTTTCTCTGAATCACTTCTGCCATTCAATGCCATCGTCACATTTAGGAGCGCTAGGGTGAACTCAAAAAAGCGTCTCAAGTTTGTTGGGGTTTTTTAAAATATATTTGCATCCAAAGCTTCTTAGCTTCTTGACATCTATTTTTCTTCCACTATAATTCGGCAGGACTTTTATCATTTACTGAAATTGTTTCTGTTTGATTCGATATATAAATTGCATAATTTATTGCTTTTAAGTAGAATACTCAAGAAACTCATATATGCTGTCTTAATCGCAAAATTCCAAATGCTTACAGTTGATTATAAATATGCTACTGTTCCTCTGTTCAATTCTAAAAGCTCTAATAATGAGTCATTCTTTCTTTGGGTCTCTAAGTATTATTAAAAGACTGTGGAACAACATATGTAAGTAGCAATCCAAATCAATGATCGCAAAGAATCTTACTGTTCGAGATAAGTGTATACGGTTAGGAAGCTATTCAAAAATCGATGCTTACGGACCATAGGAAATTTATTCAGTCTTTGGAGTATTCCGTTTAAAACTCATCAAAAGTTTCCTGGTATTACCCAAAGAACTTTTTAAACAGATTAATTAATATAAACCATCTGGATGTTTTCGAATCTCTTGACGGTTTCAATTCTTTTAGTTTTTTGAATCGACAGTAAACGTTAAACCCATTCTTTCGAACGACGGCAGTATGCATTTTTATTTGCAAGAGTTAGTTTCCAAAAAAGATTGGCTTTTGACTTTTATCAATATTTCGATCCACGACATTAAAAATATTGCTAAGAAGATTACACCTCCAGGATTAGTTACAGGAATGGTATTCCGGATTATATTTTTAAAGGCTGCATGAAATTCTTGCTCTTCCTTTTGAATACCTATACAGGGTGATTCAAATCGTGTGTAAAACAATTTAAGAAGGTATTATAGAGGACAAGGTAAACACAAAAAGTCCTATGAACATGGGTCCGAATTGGAACGATAACTGAGATATGAACAGAAATAAACATGCCGCCACCAAGATCAACAAGTTAATAGTTATATAGCAAAATAGTTTAACTTGTTGAACACTATGCACTGCCTTTAAACTTTTGCAACACTGTAAATATTAATTTTTTGGTGTATTTAATTATTAAATCAATGTTTGGTTATTTTCCTTTAATAACCACTTTCTTTTACCACTTTAATAGCCACTTTAATACCCACATGTCTTTAAAAGGACTTTAAAATACTTGAAATAAATATTTAGGAATGTGCAAAAAATAGGGTGCCTTTAAACTTTTGCCACGCACCTTACATGTATTCATTATTGATATAAAAATTTATCTTTTAAATTGGTAATATTGTGTTATATTGTAAGACTAGCAGAGACTCCCGGCGTTGCCCGAGATAATTACAGTTTTATGTTAAACAAAACAACCTCATGAAGTTAAATAATAAATTTGTTTTCAGTAATTCTACAATTTCCGTCTATAGACGAAGCAGCTGTTCAGATGTTTCCGAGCCCGGATAACTTTTTGTCATCTCTGCCCAGTACTCATTAATTTCTTCGCTGGCATTTCGATAGATATGAATTATTGTTATAATACTTCGAAAGATTATTATAGGACATAACAGCATATGGTTGTTGGTTTGAAGAGTTGAGTTCATGTATGCTTTGTTATCGGTTATGTCGCCAACTGTAGCTCGAACGAAGGAACTGCGTCCTCTGTCATCTTTCAATTTTTTCTCAATAGTCTGCTAACTCTCCATTATCTCCAGTTACTGATCATTATTAAATATTCCTAAGAAAACGTTAACTTCTAAGAAAAGCCCGAACAATAGGAATTCTACGTATTGTTACAAATTCAATTTTGATTTTTAATTCTTACAGGTGAGGTGGAACCATCATTCTTAATGAACTTACTTATATTGCACACTTTGCCCGGGTTTTACTTACCCTCTTGTTGTTCTGTCGCAGATTAACCCTAGAATACTAACCATAAGCAGCATAACCTTGTTACTAACTATACATCTCCCAGACGTACATCACATTGAAATGCAGTTATGATTAGTTGTATCGTTGTATTGATTGAAATAAGGAGTTTTGTATATTTATTTATTATATAATAAGTACTTTAGAACAATACATTTATTATAAAAATTGTTCATTAACTATTTAACAACTCTCTAAATAGCAATATTAAAAAAACAATTGATATAAGAATATTCGAAAAAAATATATGTATTAAAACGAATTTTATAGTCTAAAATGTTTTAAAAGACAGACGAAAAGAGATATTTCTAGAATTTGGAAAAAAATTGAACTTAATATTGACCTTTGAGGAATACCATTTGTGATCTCAGAAACTGAACTTTCAGGATTATTTATCTTTAGTTTTTACATTCTATTCGTATGCATTCCTTTCAACAAATTTAAACATTGTCGTCTTATACCATATTGTTTTAATTTTAAAAACAAAATATCACGATTAATCAAATCCCAAGCTTTATTTAAATTCAAAAAATAACTGCTGAATTAAGACCATGCTGAAAGCATTTATTTAATTTTTGTGTCATTTCAAATTTCGGGTTGACTTCTTTTTTCTATAACCATATATTTCTTTACCAAAAGTATTGTTTTTTTCCCAAAATTCCTCAAGTTTTTTTAATCTAATGTTTAAAAATATTTTGTAATAATAGAAAGTATGATATTGGTCGATTATTATTTAAATCTGTTTTTTACCTTTCTTATAGATTGGCCTAATCTTTGACATTTTTATCTCTTTTGGCCATTCATTTGTCTTCAATATTACATTATATAAATGAGTTAACAAAACCTTTACCATTATTTTTAACTTAAATTTAAATGAGTTTAATCTCCTATTTAATGGGGAAAAATCGTAAAATTAATAAAAACAAAAAATTAATAATAAATAAAGT
>JAHWFO010078393.1:247505-269617 GCA_023313115.1 Rhysida immarginata | reverse complement strand
ACTTTATTTATTATTAATTTTTTGTTTTTATTAATTTTACGATTTTTTCCCCATTAAGTAGGAGACTAAACTCATTTAAATTTAAATTAATCATTTAAACTCCTTAAATCAATAATTCATTATTTTTAATGTTGTTTGCCTAAATTCCATCAATTCCTGAAGACTAATTTATATTTAGACTTCCAATAATTTTTTCAATTTCTATTTCTTCTACTGAATCCATAACAATAGAATTTTGTATTAATATAAGCACTTGTAATTAATAATAACTAATACGCCTCAGAGGATATAAATAAGCACCATCATTCATAACAACACGTCCAAGAGATGTACAAAAATATGTGTTGGATACTAACTCTACGTCCATTAGACGTACAAAAATATGCATTGAATACTAACTCTACGTCCAAGAGACGTATAAAAATTTACGTTGAATACTAACTCTACGTCTAACAGACGCACTATGTTTACGAAAATACACGCTGTTGATATGCAAGCTGGACAACTGAAACACCACCATTCGAAAGAATACATGTTTGATGAAGCATACCTGGAGTTACAGGGCGCTCTTTCGAGGTCAAGCGCAGCAGCTGATGTTTAAAATTTAACTACGTCTCCAAGACGTATGGTTAGCATTCTAGGATTAAATGTTATCCATCTTCACCCCCGGGGAGCATCACTGGATACTTTAGACCAAGGCCGCCCAACTCGTGCACGTCGCCCGCGTGCAACATAAAATGCTTGCGGACAAAGCTCACGGGCAAAGCAGAGGAGATAGTCCAAAACTCAGGAGGGCAGTGGGTATAGTTTTCCTATGCAGTGTTGCCAGGAGGGGGTGATTGCGTTAAATGAGGCATTATTTCTTTTGTTACTGATATTTGCTTGTTTTTCGTCTCGCATACCATGGCGCACATTCCTAAAAAGCATAAAATCACTGAACCAGTATTTAAACCGCAGTGGCAGAATATAGTTATTTTTTTAATTGTTCACAGATCGGATTCGAAATGCTTAATATGTAATCATGTCCTATCGGGGGGAAAATATAATTCTACCTGACATCGAGAAAATTGTCACATTAAAACGAAGGAAAAAAATTTGTAAATCGTTTTTTTTTACAATGTAGAATTGATAATTAGCAACTCGACTTTAAGGAACTGATCAACGTAATGTGCAATAGGGGGGTAAGGAAGATTACCCGCGTGCACCGGCGCTGCCCGCGGACAGAAATCTTGGACAGCCCTGCTTTAGACCTCTCTTTTAAAATTTCTCTTGCCTTTGACGTAGAAGCTCTTATACCCTCCTGCTCTAGCGGAGCTTCCGTTGTTCAGATGTTTCCAATGCCCGGATAGCTGTTTATCTTTCTGTTGCAAATTTCACTGATCAATACTCGTCATTTCTTTTTTTTTTTGCCAAACACAAATTTTCGCTAGCCGTCTGGACTTTTTTAAGGAGCTCAAGGGAGACCCGTGTGATTCCTTAGCCACCTCGATAAACACTGTCTTATCTATGTCCTGTCATTGCATAATCATATTTATGCTTGTTGTTAATAATTCTTTACCCCCTCCCTAAAAGATGTTAATATGGTTTATTATGTAGTGCCACACCAGTAAATGTGGTACGTTTGTAGTGTCACACTAGTTAAAGTGTTAAGTATATAGTGCAACACCAGTTAAAATGTTAACAAATTTTCAACCCCTTTTCCCCCTCTTAGGGGTTGAATTTCGTAAAAACCCTTCTTAGTGCTCACTTACATTTTGTAAGGAACCTCTGTACAAAATTTCAAGTTTCTAGGCCTTATGGTTTGGACTGTGCGTAGATCACTCACTCAGTCAGTTTCTTCTTTTATATATATAGATATTACAAATAATTATTATGAGATATTAAAATTCACAGTTTTTATTCTTAATAATTCAATTTATTCCAAAAAAAAAACCCTTACGATTAATAACATATCCACAACGGCTGGGAAATGTAAATCCCATGTCTTTGGTAAAAACTTTGATTTTGGAGGTGAAAAAGTCTCCACCTCTATTTCAAGGGCACGACGATCTCTAAACTGTCGTTTGCGCATGATCTAATGATCTAACAAATGATAATCTGTGGGAGAGATGTAATATGAGTACGGAGAGATGGAGCACAGTTTCCAAGATCTTGAACTTCAAGATCTTAAACTGCAAGATCTTAAAGGCTGTATGCTATCTTGCATAGACCTGTAGCAGTACGGCCTTTGCGATTTACTAATGAAGGTTGCTGTTGAGGAGTTTATGAAGATTCCGTTGAAGCATATCACAGTACACATAAAAAAATGACATTGATCTAACAGTAATACCTCGAAGTGCATTACTCCAACTGCTATCCAGAAAACGGTCACCAACACTTTCTTTACGTACAGGTCCTGTTTGGGATCTTTCTCGGAAGTTGGTTAGTTCGCCAACAGCTAGGTCATTTTTAATATTTCCTCACCCAATCCAGAGTATTCAACATGTTTTTCCATTCCGAGAACAAACACACACATCCATACCTGCAAGCCGACGGATTCTTTGTACGCCCCAGCGTTTTCGGCTACTAAGCCGGCCTTTCTAGAACGTTCTTCTGATGATAATCATTGGCAAAATAGATGAATGTTATTGTAGACGACCCACTTTTCATGTCATGTTATGATTCCCTCTCAGGCGTTGCACTTTATTTGCTCCTGACTAACCTAAGCCCGCTCTAGGGGGTCTAGGCTGAACTCATCGACAAGCTGTCGATCTCGACAAAATCTAACTGTCGATAAGTGGCATATTACACATTTATACACAAATTTACACACGTATGGCTAGATGATATACACTGATATACACAACTTTACACAGATTTACACATAATTTTAAACATTTATCCATGTATACACATAAATACATACATAAACACATAACTGTAGACACACTATATATCATTTTCACAGTTCAAGTTTCGTAGCACAAGAGAGTACTTCATGTATGTAAATATTTTTAAACAAGTTTTTGTTAATATTTTTAGAAAATATGTATTCTTGAGCTGTGTGTATTTAGCCTGCAGGCCGGAAACGAAGGAAAAAAGATTTTAATAAGAAATCTGTTGCGAAATTCTGAAATAACGATCGTCAAGTGCATAGTCGACTGCTCTTGAATTGTAGACAAGAATGACAGAATTGTAGGCAGTTGTCCATGGTCAAAGTCTACACTCGAAAATCGACGATGTAGAGTCTGTACACTGTAGACTCTGTAGACAAGTAGACAAGTGTACACTGTAGACTCTGTAGACACTGTAGACAAGTCGTGTTCATGCTAGCTCGAATCGACAAATGCGTCATTAACCACGTGACCATCGAAACTTGTCGACAGTCGACTGCTTGTCGATGAGCTCAGCCTAGACCCCTAGGGGCGGACAACCTGGACATTTGACCGGGGCGGGAAATCTAAAAGGCGGCATTTTGGTTGTGAATGTGACAAAATATTTATAAGTTAAATACCAAATTAATCGAAATTTGTCGATTTATTTCTTTGGCTAAAATTACCATGCTATTTAGGAAGGGCACTGCGTGAACTTGTTTGAAACAGGAATGCCGGTAGGAAAGAATATCATGCTTTGAATTGAAGAAATATCATGCCTCAGAATATAAAGAGCCGCACTTAAGGAGATTTCGTTACATAAAAGCATTAATTTTGCTAATACGTCGGTGATGATAACAAGTGCAAGATTTTATATACCCCCTGGAAAGAAAAAACTAATATGTATTCCAACTCATTGCAGTGCATCTAAACAAATTAATTAAAAACGAATTACTCGTAAAATCATTTGAAAAGTAATTTATTGGTAAAGAGCTATATTTGATTTTCATAACCCATTTTTATGTAGACTTCTTATGGTTGAATTTTCATTAAAAATTACAGAAGTAACTCTTCTGTGGAAAATAAAAACTAATACGCATAATCTTGAGAAATAAGAAACTAATATGTGTCATTTCACTTGTAAATTGCATTTTATATTCCTGAATCTTCACCTACCTCCCTTTTCTGTTAAATGAGCTATTCCATGACAGCAATCAACACATTTTATTATTCATTTAAAGTCGACCCCCATTAATAATGGCTCCAAAAAAGCAGCTGTCCGATGATATGAAAACAAGAATAACTGAAAACATGCAACGTGGCGAAGAGCAAGATTTAGCCAAGTGCTTTGGATGCACACAAGGTGAAATTTCCAACTTATGGAAGAAATTCAAGACCACAGGATCCGTTAAGAGGCAAAAAAGAAGTGGAAGACCAAAGGCAACAACTCCGAGACAAGATCGAGAATTGAGGAAGCTGTGCAAGAACATAAGAAAACAGACCTCCAAAGACATGAACAGTGAATGGGCTAAGTCAGGTGTGAAAGTGAGTGACAAAAAACTAAGAAACAGATTACATGAACTGGGTTATCATTATTGGACAAAACCAGCTCTCACAACCAAACAAGGGAGCACCGTACACGCATCCGCGTGCTCTACGAACCATGCACGGACATTGCGCGCTGCACGGCACGGCGCATTGTCCTGCTGGAAGATGCCATCGTGCTGAGGAAACACAATCTGCAGGTAGGGGTGGACATGGTCCAAAAGAACAGATGCGTACTTCCATTGGTCCATGGTGCCGTCCACAATGATGAGTGCACCCAGGGAATGCCATGAAAACATTCCCCAGACCATAACGCTGCCTCCTCCGGCCTGGGCCCTTGCGGGGCATGTTGCAGGGTGACGCTCTGCACTGACGCTGAACGTCGTACACTCCATCGCCCATCTGTCCGATGGAACATAAACCATGATTCATCGGGAAAAAACACCTTTCGCCAGTTGTTACTGTCCAGTTGCGATACTGGCGAGCAAATGTCAGTCTTTGTTTCCGGTGAACATCATTGATGCACGAAGTACCCGTCTGCTGCGAAGCCCAA
Source organism: Rhysida immarginata (assembly GCA_023313115.1). Taxonomy (NCBI): domain Eukaryota; kingdom Metazoa; phylum Arthropoda; class Chilopoda; order Scolopendromorpha; family Scolopendridae; genus Rhysida; species Rhysida immarginata. The sequence goes on along the minus strand of JAHWFO010078393.1, from coordinate 264,667 downwards.
CTGTCGTTGAGTTACACGTTTGGTAGCTCCATGGTTCACCTGGCAGTTCAGTTGGTCCACGGTTGCACGTCTGTTCGCTTGCACGCATCTCCGTAGCCGTCGTTCACCCCTGTCAACTATGACCGTGGTGCCACACACTTGGCACGTCGCTGATTTTGAGTATTGCCATTCTGCTATGCACAGTACATTTTCAGAAATACTGCCACCCTTGGCTCGGAAGCCAATGATCATGGAGGTCGGATAAATGGTAAAAGTTTCGCCATGAGTCCAACAATTACAATGTTTACTGTTTACCTCTGACACCCTTCTTATACCCCCCCCCCAACTCTGATACTGGTACGTGCACTCATGGTCACATTAATCTGATTAGACTGTGTATTAAAAATGCATCTGAATAACAATTTGTAACCAGGTACAAGTACAGTCATCAAAGGGAAATAATCCACACGAGTTTAATACTTAATATTACATTTCATACTAATGTGTTGTTTTAATAGCTTTTTAATTATAATTATTTAAATTTAATAATCTTAATAATGTTAACTCTAAATGTAATATTAAATTATTAAAAATAAATTATAATTGAAACGGTAAAACTTAGAGTAAAATTCAAATGTGGATTATTTCCCTTTGATGACTCTACATTTTAATTTTTACTGTTTTGTGCTATTTGACTGTTATTCTTATTTTGAATGTTTCTTGCTAAATAGAATACGTTTTTATTATAATTTAAAACCAATTGATCTTTATTTAAACAGGGTGTTCCAACCGTACACATCCAAAATGGAAAATTGAGTAGAGGACCTCAATACCTATGAGAATCACCCCCATGTAATTTATCTAAAATATTACTCTTAAGATTTTATTAACGATATTAACAATTTTGTGATTTTTGTCAGTAACCCTTCCACACACCGGCCAATGAATTAGAAACCTTCGTTCAATATGGTATTGACCCTCCTTTGGCTGTAATTACAGAACATACGCGGTTTGGCATGGACTTAACAAGACGTTACAATGCAGGTAAGGTAATCGCAGATCATGCATTCTTCAGAGAGACCTTCAGGTCCTGCAAAGTAGACGGAAGCGGATGCCTTCGACGAATGCCTCTTTCCAACATGTCCCAAACATTCTCGATCGGATTCAAATCCGGACTTTGCGCTGGCCACGGCAGATATTGCAACTCGGTGTCATGTTCAGAAAATCACTCCTGAGCAATTCTTGCTCGATGGACAGTAGCATTGTCGTCCATGAAGAACCCGTCACCATTTGGGTACAAATGCACTATTGCAGGATGGACTTGATCTGCAACAATGTTCAGGTAGTCTTTGGCTTTCATCCGACTGTCAAGGATTATCAGGGGACCCTAGCCATACCAACAAAACATGGCCCATACCATGACACCTCCTCTTGCAGCTTGAATTGTGTTCACAACACATGAGGGGTCCATCGCTTCTTGGGGCTGCCGCCAAATTCTCTGTCGGCTATCGGTGCAAAAGAATGTGTAACGTGACTCTTCCGACCACATCACCTTTTTCCAGTCTCTACTGTCCAGTAAACACCGTTCTTTATACCAATGCAGGCGAACTTTCTGGTTTGTTGCTTACACCAGGGGCTTCCTCACTGGCATGCGACTCCCCATCCCTATTCGCTTCAACTCTCGGCGCACTGTTCTGGAGGAGATGGGTTGCGATGATCCTTCATTCAAGTCTGCCGTCAGTTGCTCCACAGAAAACTTTCGGTTTTACCGCACAAACCGTCTCAGACGACGTCGGTCCCTGTCTGTGTTGATTGTTTTTGATCCACAATTCTGCCGTTTCGACAACTCTTGTGTATTCCGTTTCCACGCATTGAACACCTTGGAGACCTGACCTTTTGATATACCGATCAGTTGTACTGTCCTGGAAATCGTAGCTCCAATAACTCCTTTTTGGAACTCAGACAGGTCTGCTTTTTCCCCATTTTGCTCGACTTGAGCAGCTGCAGCTTGTTCCTACCCTGTACCTGCAGCTTGGAATGAGCATGTACCTCACATGATTACATTTTCATATCGTTTCTGACCTGTGACCTCGCTTTACATATCAGTACAGTGATCCATCACGGGTTTCTAATTCACTGGACAGTGTGTGTAGAAGTTGGTGGCAGACACTTCGAACAGTTATTGTAAGGATATGTTTTCCAAATAATATGTGTGGTTTTCAATAATCCACCTGTAGAAACCTTTAAGATGATTTAGCTGTTCCCAGAGGATATATCAATTTTACTATACAACTCCTATTTTTACCTTTAAAATTGCATGCTTTTTTCTTAACCTATTACATGTACTGTTTTTTCTGACAGTCTATTAAATAGCTATCAGTGCTCCTGACCTGATTTATTTTGTTTAGATTCATCATAAAAGATTTCTGAAACTTCACAATAACTCAGAACTTCCTACTTTAACCTTGATTTGCGAAAAATTGTATGCATGCAGTTCGTCCATTTTCTGAAATTGAATATTACGTTGCCCAAAGAATATAATTCCATTGACCAAATTCCTCAAAACGACATACATTCCCAAAAACACACATTTTAATGGAATAAGGTAAGGTTAGTGACAAAATCACAAAATCGTTAATATCTCCATAATAATAACATTTCAGATGCATACATGGGGATGATTCTCATAAGTACTGAGGTCCTTTACTCAGTTTTTCATTTTGGACGTGTACCGTTGGGACACTCTGTATATTTTTAAAAAGTATATATTTAAAGGGGGCAGTTTGTCTTTTTCTCCGGAGCGCATATTACCTAGAGTTCTTAAAAATGAAATTTTGGATACTTTTTTCGATTAAAAAAAGGTTTCTTAAAAGCCTATTCACAAGTATTGAACGAATAATAAACAGAACGCGAAATTCATCAGTGCCGTTAAAGTAAAAAATGAAGCAAATTTATTGTGCGATAAATAACAGACATCTGTTTCAAAAAAACGATTAAATTAAAGATAAAAATATTATTAAGTCATACTGCGGATGACGTTTTCAACGCTAGTTATCCATAACACACCGCTTCTGACATCATAGGAGAACGCATAAGAGTCCTAATGAACTCTAGCAATGTAAATGTCGGTAATATGCGTCCGGGGCGGCACGAAAGCTAGAGCGGGCTCTGATGGAGGATCCATTTATCCAATATTTTAACTTTTCCCTGTATGCGAAAAGGATTATGCACAGTTCCCTCTGTCACTATGCTAAGGCATGACAGGTTTGGCATAGATTAGCCGCAATAACTGCCTTCAGTGCATCTCCATCAACAGCAGGCGGTCGTCCAGAGCGGGTGTTATCTTCGACGGATTCATCTCCATCCAGGAATTTTGAAAACCAAAACCGAGACATTTCAAGATGTCTCAGTTGTCTTGTGACAGTTTGAATTCAAAAAACAATGTTGCTCGAATTTTGACCTTTCATTTACCGCTTGTGACTATGATAAATTAATTTCAATTAAGACTCTTCTCAAAAGAATAGGTATAAAGATGCAAATTTTTATTAAGTGGTTCAGGCTGCTGAAATAAGCAAGAATTTATTTAATGACCTGGTATTAATCATTCTTTTTGGAATTTCTTATCTTTAAGAATATCTCTGTACACATATCGATCCGTAATGTCATCTATTTGATGTATGTTGTCATCTATCCAGCGTAAGAAAATGCTCCCACACAATCAGTGCGATAAATGGTAATTGTCTCTGTTGGCAATTGATGTACAAGATTAAATCTTTCACCATTAACACAGTCGAATATTTCTTATCCCGTCACTGCCAAATAGTTGAAACTTGTTTTTATCAGAAAACAAGATTTTGTGCCACATTTTAGATGTCCATGACAAATGAGTATAGCAAATTCAAGTCTAGATTTACGATTTTTGGTGAAGATAAAAGGTTTCGTTACTCGAATTCCAGCATTATTCTAGCGGCGTGAAACACTTTCCAACTGATATTTACACTACGTTCTTCATTAATTTCACATATTTCATGTTTCTGTTACTTTCGCACTATAATGCGGTGCAGTCTAGGATTGTTTTGCGGGTCTGTCACTTCTTGGCGAGTCTGCCCTTTCTGATAGATGGGCTTGTATCTTGCCAATTTAAAGTCATTTTGAAATGGTGTATGCACTACAAATAATTAACCACATTTTTCATATATTTGCATGCGACGTAATAGTAATTGGCTTATCATGTAAATGGAATAAGCCGCTAAAATGGGGAGGAAGAGGGGATAGAAGTGATAGGTCTTAAACCCTTTCCCATCAAATATTGTTTTTAATTTTTTTAAAGAAAGCAATGCTTGATAAATAAAACAATTTATCAGCACCATTATATTATTAAAATTTAGTTTTGTATAGTATCATATAATAATCCTGGACCTTTACTTCTTCTCATTATTTAATTACCTAACAAAAACCTCACTTTTTTTTGCCTTGACCAAGGATTCTATCCGAAACGTCAGCTTTTATTTTATTCAGGGTCTTTCTATTCTGTGTCCAATTTGCTTTTTATTCCAGGTTTTTTTTGTGTCTCGTCCTTTTTTTCTTTTACATCCATCATTAATAAAAACTCAAAGTTTCCAGCTAAGCTAATGGTTTGGGGATGCATGTCTGGTGTTGGCACTGGTTCTTTACAGATTGCTAACGGGACTGTGAATGGTGAAAAATACCGTGATGTATGGAAACTTCACTTTTGCCATCTTTTCCAAAACTGTCTCCACGTCGTCGGCGCTTCATTTTTCAACAAGATGGAGAAACATGTCATACCGCTACTTCTACCAAACGCTGGCTTGAAGAAAGAGACATTCAAGTACTTCCGTGGCCTGCCAACAGTCCCGATTTGTCACTCATTGAGATTATATGGTCACAAATTAAAAAACGTGTTCAGATTAGGAAACCTCGCATTAAACAAGATTTGATTGATGAATGGTCTAATATCAGCCCTGAATTATGTACAAACCTTGTTGCTAGCATGCCTCACCGTATTGCAGCAGTTATCAAAGCAAAGGGTGACGTAACAAAATATTAATCAGTGATGAACTTAACATTTTGACAGTGGTCCTAACTTTGTGACACACTGTTCCAAGCTTTGATGCCGTATAACTTTCTTTTGTTTTGACATGTGTTAATGCTATTGTAATTTGTTAATAAATTTGTCCTATGACAGTGCTTGCATACTGCTATTGTAATCCTAACTCGAAATGCCTGTTAAGAACCTTGTATTTTGCAAAAACAAAAATAAAATATTTAGCAGGGGGATGAAAGTGCAGGGTTGTCTTAACATTTTGAAACTGACTGTAGAAGGAAGCTGATATAAGCCTCTAGGACCCCGCCAGGGGCCTCGAGGCACCAAATACAATTGAAGCTATAACATTTGAACGGAAAGACCTAGGAACCTGAAATTTTGTATATTCATTGTGTGGTAAAAAAAAATATTGCAAATATACAAAAAAGTAATATAGGCCCCAGCAGAACTGCAGAGGCCCCAAACACAAGCAATCCTACAACTTTTAAACGTAAAGGTCTAGAAATCTGAAATTTTGTTTACCTATAAAAAATTACTTAAACATGTAAAATAAGAGCCACTAAAACCTTATTATGTACTTTTTCTGTCTTACGTGCTCAATTGTGTTCATGTTTGGAGACTTTGCTGTCCACTCCTTATGACACTCTAAAATAGTCAATGATAGAAAATAGCAAGTAGTATTTCAATCAATCTACAATGATAAAATAAGAGTTAATATACACTAAAAACTGGTACAAATCTCTTGGGTCTCGATAGGGGCCCTGATGCCCCAATCACAAATTAAGCTATAACTTTTGAACCAGAGGTCCAGAAACCAGAAATGTTTTATATTTATAATGTGTTGCTTAAAATTTTAGCTATTACACACTAAAACTGATATAGTCGGCAGGGGCCACGAGGCTCCAAATACAAATCAAGCTATAACTTTTGAAAAGGCCTAAGAACCTGAATATATTATTTTTGTGCCCCTCCAATTATTATAGTCACTACGAGCCGCTATTGTCCGTAACATTTTGATGCTAAAACCCTTATGTCGTTGGATAACGATGCCTTAACTAATTTTTATATTTTTATTTTTAGCAATTTTCATTGATTCGAGAAAATTTTGCATTTTTGGATTACCTGTAAAGCATAAAATTTTAAGTTATTGGGATCATGCTTGTGATCTATTTTAATACATGATCTACAAATCTGGAGTGAACAAAATTAGACTTTTTAATGTATGCTAGGTGCTCTTTAATTCTATAGGAAACTTGACACTATAATTATTATGATTTTAGTGCCACCTAGTATTGACATTTAAAATTATTATATTGTAAAATGGCAGATTCCTCAATAGAAAATGCTGTAAAACAGTCACTAAAAAGGATGTGTGGCAGCATCTATTGCTGCATCCTAGGATGTAATTCGAATAGTTATTCGATACCAAAGATATCTATCTTTAATTTGCCAAGTATAAAGAAGAATTCTGAATGGCGAAATAAATGGATTAAAATAATTAGGCAGATAAAGTATAAACTCTTTTTAATACGTATACAAATGCATTAATGGTTTTATACATATTTACATTTTCAATAGTAAGGATAAAATATGGAATCCAAGTAAATGCAGCAAGATATGTGGAAAATATTTTTACTGTGGCCATCCAATAACCATCCAAATAGTGCTGATTACATGCCATCTTTATTCCACCAATCTAAAAATATCTCCAATCAAGCAAATGAAAATCTTTATTTACAATATAAAAGTACAAAATTTACACATTAGATGGCACAAAATGTAATGCGACTGCAGCGCCCCTGCCAGGTTTCTTAATGCCTATACTTTGATTCCCATTCTACGAAATGAAAACGAAACGCACACGGTCAAGCTTGTATCAACCCACTTGAAAAAGAAACTTAAACCATACTAAGCCCTCTGCTTGGTTCTTGTATTTGAAACCTTCAACTAATGAAAATGCACGAGTTTTAGGGGGAAAAAAACACACCTGACACAAATGCTGGATTTTTTATATATCTTTTCAAGGGATGGTGCTGGAATCATCGAATTAGTAAGCTGTATACCCTTGTGCATATTAATTGAACCAAACAATGAATTTATTAGTTTATTTTACAAAAATAACATATACGTACATTAATAAAGAGTCTACTAGTTTCGAACAGCCACTATAAGGACAAACACCAGTGAAATTGAAAAGTTTTATTTTATCTTTAAAAAAGGTAATAAATAATAATTAATAACTTCTTAAAATTTATGGTAAACAAGTTGTTTTTATTAAATACAACTCTGTCGTTATGGAAATATTCGTGGGTAATTTCTTAACGGGTGGATGCGGTAAAACAATACACGAGTAATTTAATTTTTAAAACGGGAATAAACTATTCTTTTTAAATTATTTAATTTTAACTCTAAGTATGATCTAGATAAATTGTTATAACTTTCTATTTAGGCCCATCAAGGCCCTTGTAGGAGCTTAAAACAGATGAGAAGTGGCGACTTTTGTGGAGGGCAGTACAAAGACGGCTTATGTACGCGAGAATATTTTCCCATTTGTGGCAGCGATGGCATCACCTACAATAATCTGTGTCTCTTCTGTTACATCAGATTTACTAAGCGACCACATCTGAAAATGATTAGTTACGGTATGTACATCTAATCATTTATTAGGATTTATTATAATTTGTTAGGATAGTACATAATGCTTAGCATTTATTAACATTTCACTTGACAAAAATAATAATGTAGATTTATCTGTACATTCTTATTTCATTTGATTTAATTTTCCTTCGACCATAAATTACACTCTCCGGTCAATTTATTATGAACCCCACTTCATACAGATTGCTTTCCCGTATAATTGCGAACCAGCTAGATTTTTCTGGGAACTGATTCCAAAAGGTGCCTGAAACTTTCACAGATATACTGATCCATATTGCCTAAATGGCAGTCCAAAATTACAGAACAGTAACTTTCTCGATTACGGCTGTGCAGAGTAGTTATGCACAGTCCTCTTCGTCCCAAAGATGCTTAATTACTATAGAGATCAAGGGAATGCGCTGGCTGATCGATCGGTAGAATGTTTGATTGTATTCTTCAATCCACTCGCTCACAAAACCGGCCTTTTGCTAAAAGAGCGCATCACCCTTTGGAAAAACAGTGGCTATGAAGAGATGCATCTGGTTAGCGATGATGTTTAAGTACACCGCTACCAGTTAGGCATTGATCAACTCTGATTAAGAAACCCAGGCAAGTCCAAGAAGCTTTCTTTAAACAATCATATTGCCACCAACGACCTGCACAGTTGCATCAGACAGGAAAGCTCTGTGCTCTATGGTTGCCAAAGCCTTGATATGCTCCTCCGCCCTGAGTTTTTGTCAAACAAGCAAGACTTCCACAGTCTAAATATTGATGGTCACGCGGCCATTAGAGCATTTTTTACCAGTTCTGTTCCGATAGGAAAAAAGCTTGGCGATGGTATCTACTGTAGAAATCGGCCATGGAAAATTTCAAAATGGTCTCTGTAGATCTGGTGTTGTTTATGCGCTCTTAGCTGATGAATGGCAGCACATCGGTTGTCTTTGATGAGGCTAGACAACCCTCGCTGACTTTCTCATCTATGTTCGTCATTTTCAGAGGTGTGCCTTGTGTTGTAGTTTCTCAGCGACAACGCTTGAAAAAGGGTCACTCTTTCATCAATTCTGGCACAACTCTTTTACTGCCCACTATCATATCCCGTTCAAACTCTGATAGGAGTTGTTTGGAAATCAGATGAAATTGAGTTGTCCTAGGAGTTGTTGTTTCTGTATATTTGAGATGATCTGAACTTGCAAAATAGGCAGCAACCAATTTGCACATCGGTAGTTGGGTTTTAATACATTGGCCAGCATCTTGTATGATCAAATTTGATTTATATTTAGTAAAAAAATAAAAATAATGTATAAAATTTTTAGAAAATAAAATCATTTTGTGAAATAGTGTTTTAAAAATCTCTGGTAAATTTCCAGTAGAAAAAAACAGAACTTATTAAACACTCATTATCTTTCTCATTTATAATAAATTTTGTTGATAAGTTTACATGGCTAATAGGTAAGCCGAGAGTTATCTTTGTATTCTTATTTCATCTGTCCTATATAAATATGTTAAATGGGACTGACAATGTTTTGATGTTTTGGCAGAATTTATAAAATTCGGTAAAATATTGCAGTTTATATATTCCTCCTAAGGAAAAATCTCAGAATATATATGAAAACAAATTACTACACTAGAACATCGAAAAATCGAATCTCAAGGGAAAAGCAAAATGATTCGATTTATCGAGGTCTTCGGTTTATCGAGGTTAAGTAAAATAAAATTCGAATTCTCGAGGTTCGGTTTATCGAGATTAAGTAAAATAACAAAATGTATATTTATTTCTGTCTATTAGCGATATTTGACAATCGAGCAGTGAAGTGTACATTTAATCGAGTGGAATGGAAGCCGATTAAATACTGTTAGTGTCATCTATAGGGTTGTTTTCTTCTTATGACCACACTTTCCTTCACCTTTATGCTGGGTGCCCACTTAGCGCGACGATCGCGCGATTCTATCGCTTTGAGTCATATGCGCATGCGCAACAAACGTCAGGTGATCAATTCGCTTCTCGGACTAGCAGCTAATCCTCGAATTCCTCCCACCAATCAGAAACAAACGTACGTGTTGCGCCCTCTTTTGTCTATCTTTGCAGAGAACTAATATCTCGAAGGCCATGATGTAAGATGAACAGCGATTCATAATGTATTTTCTGATGACCTGAGTGAAATGTTTAAACTATAAGCATATAGGGATGCAACATCGAATCAAAACATCGACGTTTTTCTGTAGTAGTAATTTCAGTAGAATATTCAGTTTTAGAAAAACAACGTTAAATGAATATAGTTTCAATTTTTCCTTGATAATTTCAATTGCTAGTGGCGGAGTCAGTGAAGTTAGCATCGGAAGGAAAAACATAGATTCATCGTAACAATAACATCGATGTTTAAAAAAATGTAGTCTCTTACATCTCTTGTGTAAACAACTGCTAATGCTAGAGAAAATGAGTTTTTGTCATTTAGATTGCTAATATTAATCAGTTTCTGCCCTAGCGTAATCTGGCTAGGTTGATTTTTTTTTAATTGAAACTTTCAAGAACCAGAATAAAAGAGAAAAAATTAATTCAATTACGAATTTACAAGATTACGTAATTTAATAAAATAATTTTACTAAAATGAATTTCCCTTTCAGTGTGATTTGTCTAATTATTAGTATTTTTATCTTGTATAATTCAGCTTTGCACTTTAGTGTAATCTTTATTTTCGTCCTAGGTGTAATGGAAATTTGTTTTCGATTTTTAACACTTGTTTTCTTGCACTACGTAAATAAAAAGTAGCTTTTTATTTTTTTCAAGATTTTTAATGCACCAGATATCGCACCACATCATCAAAGACAATTCCTAATTATATTTTAGATTTCATTCATTATCTGATTAGCTATGCGGCTTTATAGCTAATATTATCCTCACGTATTGGTTTTATACTTCATTATTATTATTATGAACATTGATTATGTTTATTTATTATTAATACTTCGAAGCCGGTATTATTACAGCAGTTTTATTAATTGTAATAAATTGTAATTTTTCCAAGTTTGTAGCATTAATTGTAAAATCTGCGATAAGATTCATGAAATTAACTGCAAAAGAGCCAATCTAGAGCGAGGCGAGCAGAGCAGAATGAGTAAATATGCCTGGGGAGGGAGGGGGGTGGAGGCATCGATACGCATTACTTAATTTAAAAGAAATGTGGCGTTTCTTGATATGCAAATTCTCGGCGTCATTCATAATATTCATCCTATCTTATATTAGCTGCTCGATGCGAATATAAAAGTGCTTAACACATGGCATTTCTCTACACTGCGAAGCGAATCCACCATGTTGGCTCGTCGACGGAGGGACCAAAGTAATTTCTGAAATTGGAAATCTGAAACTGAAACCTTTTTTTACCTTTTGACGCTTCTGATTGGTCGGAGGAATTCGAGGAATAGCCGCTGGTCTTCTCGGTGCCTACTTGGCGCGATGGCCGCCTGACTGAATGCGCATGCGCTATCTACGCGATGATTTCGCTTCCCACTTCAAGATTTCGTGCTTCCAAAATCGACATGGACGAGAATGAGTTATTTATTTTTGGAATGCTTAGCTATTTGCATATATCTTCAATCAAATTTTCCGTAGCGATATCCGACCATCTCGAAATAGGTGATGCCATGATTGCATGTGCCACGTGATTCGAAACTGTTTTCTGATTGCATGCAGAGCTTTTCAATCGCTCTCGTGACGTCACTCTGCGCATGCGTGCTTCACAAAGCGATAGAATCGCGCTATCGTCGCGCTAAGTGGGCACCCAGCATAATGTTTCAACTTGATGACACGGCTGATAGTTGCTAAATTCACTCCAACGCCTGAAGCAATCTCTCGATACGTCTTAGCTGTGTGTTCGTGCAGCGTTCTCGATACGTCTTAGCTCGAACTTCATACATTTCCTAGGCGTGTCACATCCATCTCGAACGGCAGTCGGAATCTCATCTGCAGGTTTCTAAAATCTGATGAAATATTTGTTACATGCTAACGAAAAATTGCATCAGCCAATGTACGCTACGGCAGTAGAAGAGGATTCTAAAGTCTGACGCAGTGCACTTGCTGTTTACGAAAAGTTTACTAAATTAAAGTCACGAAATGATTGCATCAGCCAACATAAAAAAATGACTAAAGTGACTTTTCGCGTTTGTTTTGAGTACAGGATTCGAGTAGTATAGAAACATGCTTTGTTTCATTTAATTTGCACAAAGTTGTATTTCTGAGAAATACACTGAGCTGGATAAGGAGCCTGACTACCCCAAATGATCATCCACAATATTTGAAACGAAAATAAGATTAACGATTGTCAGACCATAAAAGGGAAAAAATAACCGAAAAACTACACAAAAATTAAAATCCGGGAAGGAGACTTGCCAATGTCCTCAGCATATTCTCGAGAAATTTTTGAACAAACTTCCCTGTGTGAGCCACAATCATGTCATTGTCGATAGACTGGGATTCTTACAGTTCTCCTATTAAGCTGGGCAATAGTCCTCAGGGTAACATTTTGAAAAGATTGAAGTTTGCTCCATCTACTTATGCAGATAGTCACCCATACAGAATGATTCGAATAATGATTTTGTGCAACAGCATCTTATTGTCGGTAATTAGAGCTGTTGCGACCCAAGAAAGCAAATAACCCGACCTTTGCCCTTTTGGCCTTGTTCACCGCGTACGTCACAAATGAAAACACATAGATGTTAGTATCTATTATTCCATTCGAGATCCTTATCATATAAAATGAGAGAATTCAGGGGTTTCTTAAATTTCCTGTTCAAGTACATGGCCTTGCACTTACCTACATGGCTTCCAGTTATTAAACCAGTTTTCAAAATTCTTTAAAGCCTTTTGTAAATACGTAATAACATTGGCCGGTTTTCGTGCTCACGCCATAATTGCTGTATTATCTGCATAAAAGTACAATTTACATCTGTATGGCGTGGCGAAGTCCTGCACAAAACAATTAAACTGCTATTTATTGTAAATTATTTGGTAGAACATTTATTTGGCCAATAGGAATCGAGTATGTTTGTGATGCCAATCAGAAATGGTTATGAACGAAAACCAATCAGAACCGCTTATGAAAACTTTAATAGGGAAGAGATATACTGACATCAGGTCGATTTATAGAGATATGGATTGACAACATTTAATTTGTGAGAAAATTTATTTGCGTTAATTTCGATTTATAAAGGCTAACTCCCCCCCCCCCCCAAATTCGATTTATGGAGGTTTTATTATATCGAATTATAGAAGTTTTAGTCCCGATTTAGAGAGGAATTCGATTTATCAAGGTTCAAATGTATATGAATTTAATTTATGTATAACTATTATTCGAATATACCCTAATGACTTGTTTACTTAATTTTGTAACAAATTTTACCTTATGGAATAAAAGCAATACCTTACACTGAACTCGTACAATAGAGAATTTAAGTAATATACAGATACATTCATATCGATAATGTTTTGCACCTAAAGTTTAAATTGTGATAATACACATGCAGATTGAACGTTGTGGGTACTTTTTGCGCTTAGCTACGAGCGGCACATGTCTTTCTGAACTTTGTTCATGAAGAATCTGGCGACTTTAAAAAATGTTGCAATTTCACATCGCTGTGCTGTGCGTGTTGCGCAACGATCAAGGCGCGTCTTTTCATTTCTTGCGTTAGCTGATAGTCCATCATTGATGATAGTGCACTATTTTAAAGATGAAAATAAAGATAATAAAGTACACATAGCTGCAGGCGCTCAATCACATGTCCTCAAATGCCCTAAGCCCGCTGTATATTCTTGCTGGATACTGAATTTGATACGCTTTATCTTTGTATTGAAATGTGACCGTTGCTGGCATGGATGAAACAAAATGTTTGGTGACTATTTCATTCCTTCGAGAGAACACAAATGAAATTCAATAACCAATCTTCTCAATAATAAAAAACAATAATATGTTGACAGTAGTGCGCTTCTAATATGCAATTTTACTGCGTACAGATAAAGCGAACATTCTCGCCAGAAAAAGAGCATTTAACCAAAAAGGAAATAGGTCGCATATCCTGTTATTTAATGGATCTGTGGATACCAGAACATTGTTGCTTTGAACATAGGAATATGGTAAGACGAAAAGTACCAATGTTAATATTAAATTGTGTGCTCTGTCTCTTAAGTTTCCAACTTTTGTTCCGATTTACATGCTTATCATTGTTGTCAAGGCAAAGAATTCGTAGCATTGGTCGATGAATGTGGAGTAAATAGTTGCGTTCTAGCGAGCTTCTTTTCCTAATAAGTTTTGCACTCTAAGTTAGAAAAATCTGGACAACTGAATTATTAATTACATAAAGCCTACTAGTAATGCATTAGAGGAGCTTATTTGAGCGGGGAAACAACTTGCTAATTCTCCTCCTCTTGTTGATACTGCCGACCTGCGTAATGCATTAATGTGATTAGCGGGAATGGAAAGTAATAAATTGAAACGTGAGTAAATAAATAAAACTAAAAATAAAGATAAAAAATAAAATAAAAAATATTAAACATAAAAATAAAAAATAATAAAAGTTAAATTAAAAACTATAACGCTCCTTTTTTGCTCATTCCCGCCAAGTTTGCATAAATTACCTCGCTCGGTAATTTTTAATTTTTTGGTTGTGATGTATTTATTCCATTGATTAGTTTTTCCATTTCCAGTACAGTGTGAGTGTTCAATAACTTCCTTTTTCTTTTTAAAATTTCAAGAAATTCTCTTATCTATATTAATAAAACTCAATCTGTGTCTGTCTGTCTGCGTTTATATTGGCGATAATCTTTACAACGGCGAAACCAATGGGCGTCAAACTTTTCATGATTCTTTATCATAAACCGAGAAAATTTTTTCACTAATTTGCCATGGATTTCCGCGGATTGCACGGTTTTATGAGTGAAAAGCCAATGGATCTAATGATCGCATGGTCGAATCCAGGCGCGGATGATTTAATATTTTTTTCTTTCTTTTATATAATTTTTCAGTTAATTTTTCAGTTACACTTTAAATATTTTTAGTCCATTTAATTCTCGATCTATGTTTTTTTTTCAAGTTTTTTTCCTCCCTATAAACTTGCGTATTCGTTGAGTTATCTGGAATTGTCCTTTCCCGGCTCAATGTGATTGGTTGTATGATGACGTCAAAAAAACATCACGTTTTACAAATGGAGGCGCGAGATAGGATCAGACAGGATATTCACGTATCCCTTCAAGCCGAAATGGCGAAATGGCTAACACGCTGACTTCTGACTCGCTGGGTCGTGGGTTCGAGTCCCATCGCGGGCATGGTTCTTTGTGTTTGTCCTCTATCAATGATAATATTCGGTATAAATCTTACCATTATGTATCTCGTGTACATACCCAAATAAAAAACATGCAATTTATATGTCATTTCCTTATAAAAACAAATCACTTTTAACATGCAACCTCCGACTTCAATCAACGGAGGAAGGGCTTTAAGAAGAAGAAAGATGTATTCCTTCAACTACGTTTGTGCATCAAATAACATTTATTATTGTGAAATAAATAATGGTTGTTAATTGTTGTGTACCACAATGCAATAGTTTGCATGGTCGAGAATATGTCAGCTTTCATTATTTACCAGCAAACAAATCACTTAGAGAAGCCTGGCGACACAAGTTGAGAATTGGAAAGAAATTAACAAGCAGCTTGAGAGTCTGCTCAAAGCATTTTATTTCCGAAGATTATCTACATCTTGAAGGCAATTTCAATTATTTTCAGTAAGGTCTTCAATACGTTTATTTCAATTAGTCTGGTAAAATTATAGTTCCAAACGATCATGAGAGAAATTAAATTTTATTGAATTTTTGGTAAAGTAATATGCATGGAATTAATTAAATAATCTAGATAAATGTGATTATAATGTTCAGATATAACATTTAGAGTTGCTCTTACGTTACTAACTATTTGAGCTGACTAAATTACTAGCCTAACTAATAGTTTGAGCTGTGAATAAAACGTTGTGAATAAAACTGCCACAAAAGAATCTGAAGGTTAGGTTAGGTTAGGTTAGGTTACATGGAGTTACATGTTCGTTTTCTCTCTTTTAAAGGAGAGAACACGAACAATTTACTTGTTTATATCCTAATTTACATGGACCCTATCATTGCCGTCCGTTTGTACCGCACTCAAAAATGGTTCGTAAGGATTCTTTTTAAGTTAAAGAATTCTGACTTAGTTTCACATCTCTTTAATTCGGTCAATATAATACCGATACACCAACTGTATATCATTAACTTAGGTTTATTTATTTACAAAGCCACAAATTCTAATTTAATTACATCCCTTCCCCAGCACTTTTTCAGAACTAAAGTAACCCTGTCAAATCCTCGAAAGGGAAGTTTCGTAGAAAATCATCGCTCCGAGAATTTGACACGGAAAAGACAGTGAAAAGAGGAGGCTGCCACCCCCAAGCCGAATGGACCTGCGGAGAGAAGAGAAAAGCAGAAGAAG
Organism: Rhysida immarginata; assembly: GCA_023313115.1. Taxonomy (NCBI): domain Eukaryota; kingdom Metazoa; phylum Arthropoda; class Chilopoda; order Scolopendromorpha; family Scolopendridae; genus Rhysida; species Rhysida immarginata. The sequence goes on along the minus strand of JAHWFO010078393.1, from coordinate 248,486 downwards.
AAAGGCAATTGGAGGATTTACTGCGCAGAATCCTCCAAGGGAAAATAAAAAGAAGACCTCGAGCGATAGGATTCAGAGAGCAAGTCATAGAGATAGATACATATACCCAGAGGTGGAAACTCAGTGGCGCCACAAGTCCTTTGTTCACCAGGGCGGCGCTGCGAACCAATCCAGTCTTGAATAGCAGACGACTGTATTGTTTTAGTATACAACTGAAGCTATTTTTCAGTAAATGTTGCGTTTAAATGTTTATTATTCCAAATTATAAAATATGTCAGTTTCTGTAAGGCGTGGAAAATTAGTTTGCCATTAAAAAAAAGCGATGTCAACATACATTTAATTCAATCCATATTAGATAGCCTACATATTAGAAATTGAGTGAAAACTTGCAAAAGGTTGTAAAGTTCATATTGGAATAATTTATACGAATAAATTTTAAAAAAGTTTCTGGACTACATTACAAACCCCTAAAATTAAATTAATATAGAAGAATCACAAAATACGAATTTTTCAATCAGATATTTTGTATTTTCTTTTTAGATATTTTAAGTTATCATTTGAAAGTTCTTTTGTTTTCATTTTTACAAAGTGAACTAATCTCATCTTTACAAAATGAATTAAAAACAATGGCAAGAATTCATTTGCATGCTCAGATGAACAAAACAATGAATTCCAACTTATAATTGGATTAAAAGGTTTTAACAAATCCATAAAGGTGTCCGTTTTCAGAGGACTTGACTTCAGATTTTCTAGTTCAGGGGACTTGACTTCCCTGTATGTATACTAACTTACTAACATACAGGGAAGAGTGGGTAACAGTGAGACACACTTTTTTTCTAAAGCAGTTTTTCATGTTACAATGGATCAAATGCAACGAATTTTTTTCTGTGAAATACTAAACTTATACAGTAAATAATAGTTATTAAATAAAACAGAAAAATAAATAATAATTATTAAGAAATAATTAATAAATAATAAATA
>JAHWFO010078393.1:207081-242505 GCA_023313115.1 Rhysida immarginata | reverse complement strand
TTGTTTTATGACGTCAGTCTACGTATTTTTTGAACAGACCTCGTATATCGTAACGCTTAGTCTAATGAAAATATATTACTCCAAATTAAATTTATTCTATTCTTACTACATAAAGCTTTTTGATTTATTTAAAATTTAAATTTTATTAAAGATTTGAACTTTTATTTTTTCTTTCAGGGAAATGTTCAAAATTTTGAATACCTACATCAGAGAACGACATTGCAAAACATGGATAACAAATATATTTGTTTGAAGATTTATAATATTGAAAATCTTAGTATTTTTTATTCTCTAAATTGTAATCAACAATAGATGTTTAATCCATTATCCTTTGCTTAACATAATAAATGCAGTTTATCATAATAATGGAGCATGCAATTTTCCTAGCCAATCACAATGCCAAAGCGAACGAGTTTTTTACGGCTATATAGTGGACAAACGTTATCTGTTGACTATCAACACTAATCAATCATCGGAGACAAATAGTTGGCACGTTTGATCAACTTCGAAATCTTTCCGCAAGCTTCGATATTTTTACACATATTTTTACAAACCAACCTACTTTTCTGGTGAATAAAAATATTTTTCGGTTTTAACATTAAATTATAGACCAAGCTTTATTATGGCAATTGTTCAGATTAACGAAAATGGTGACTAATCAGAAAAAAGTTAAATCAGAGCCTAGAGATTTAATTTCTATTTCCTTAAAAAATGATTTAGGTAGACTGACTGAAACCCAATCGCATAAAAACCATCCATGAGTCACTTTCGCGTCGCATTTTCTGTTTTATTGAGAGACCGCAATAAATAAAGTTATCCACTCTTAGTAAAATTCAAGTTCTGTCTGTCTGTCCCTGTATAGACTCGGCCCCTGTAAGAGATACCCCGGAACCACCTATCTCCGTGGATATTTCTGGCCGTGTAGGGGAAGCTAGAATGGTTTTCATTCTATTTCGGGGGCTTGTTCCACAAAAAATTTTTTAATTGATTCCATTTTCCTGAATGATTGTGATTTTTTTGTTTGCGTGGAGCAGTTTATGATGTCAGAGTTTGTTTTGCCAATATGACTATTTCTTCTGAGAGAGGAAACAATGAACATTATAATAAAAACGACTGTCTAAATTTGTTCCAACAATTGGAGTTTTTAGACAACACGGACAGACGGAAAAACGCCTGCAATGAAGTTTCGTTTATTTTCATTTATAGTTCTTGAAAAAAAAATCTCCGTTTCTAAACGGGATTTAACCCTCCTTTTTTACTAATTACTTCGAGATGGCACCATTCTTAATTTTTTACTCGTATTTATAACCAAACATTGAAGAAATTGATGTGTTCACCGAAAGTCACCCAAATGGCTGGATTTACAGTTACGTGCAACCTTATGGACACTGATTATATCACAATGTGTTCCTTCCAATATTGATTCTTTTTATAAATAGTCATGTTGGATCATTAAATCCCGAAAGGTGCTTTATTCTATTACTGTAGGGGAACGTCTCTGTCTGTTTGTCTGTCTGTTTGTTCGTAACTCTATGTAATCGAGGATATGAACGATTTTCAAAATCTGTTTGCGCCAATCGATTAATATGATACGTGGCATGAACCGATCACAAAGATTATCGAAATCGGTTCAATGACACGTACATAAATGGTACCGTTATGACACCCCTTAGAAATATTCAATGCTAAGATGTAGTTTGGTTTGATTTGCTTTGGTATTAACGTCCTTTTCAACTGCCATGGTCATTTCAGGACGGCTTTACAGGGGCCGCAAATTTTGCCTCGCAAGGGTTCTTTAACGTGCAGCCGGCAAAGGACTACACGGCAAACGACTACACGGGACCAACGGCTTTACTTCCCTTCCGAAGGAAGTGCGTCATTTCAGGATATTCCCCCTGACAAAAATCCTCGTCGTCCTCGGCCGGGGTCAAACCCGAGTCTTCGGGCTAAGATATAGTAAGTAACACAGCAAACAACACATAACGGCAAGCTATAAGTGATTATAACATTATTAATTATTGTTTTCGTGAATCGATAAATATGGTTCCGCGCATGGACCATTTTGAAAATGGTCGTTATCGATACAATGGCACGTGCTCTAATGGTGCCCTTATGACGCCCTCTAAAATTTTCAATCAGACGATATAGCAAGTAGTACATCAAACAAGTCGAAATGATAAAATAAGCGCGAATAAAACGTTATGTACGTTTTATCCCATCTATGCTCAATCGAGTTCATATCCGGAGATATTGCTGGCCACTCGATTCTCTTAGATATCCTCACTTTGCAGAAGTCCTCCACCATCAGAACTCTGTAGGGACGTGCATTATTATTTACTGTTTTCGCCAATAGAAAAATATGGTTCCGCGCATGAAGCATTATGAAGATGGTCGTAATCGATAAAATGGCACGTGTTTTAATGCAACGTTTCTCAAACTGTGGTACGCGTACCACTGGTGGTACTTCAAGCCATGGCAAGTAGTATTCGTGTGGTACTTTTTCTTCTTAATAACACGGACGTAAATTAACGATTCATTGACAGTGGTACTTCAGTTTATCAGTCCACTCACAGAGTTGTACTTGTTTAAAAAAGTTTGAGGACTGTTCTAATGGTACCGTTATGACACCCTCTAAAGTGTTCAATGATAAGATATAGCAAGTAGTACATCAACGTGAAATGACAAGATAAGAGCGAAAATAACATAAAGATAACAGGAAACCACTGATCCACATAAAACTTTTAATCGGACGTATGCGCATTTCGTACACAAGGATTTTGATCAGAACAGACAAACCTGTTCAGATAAAATGGCAAGGATTTACAACATCTTTTTATAGTACAAAGTCAGGGAAAAACAGCCAATAGTGAACAAGTTATTACAGCGCGAAATAAAGAACAATAAAAAAAAATAATAATTTTTTTTATTTTATTTATTTATTACCAAAGTTTACAAACAGCCAATTAGATCAAATTACAACAAAAAATACAATAAAATTACAGGGTCACTCTGTCGTCATTGATCTGGTTGTCGCTCGTCAAGTTCGGTCTTCTCTTGGTCAATTTTGGTAGATGTATCCGATTTCCGATGTCTTTTAGGTGGGTTACATCTACTGGGCCCCCGTCACTGTTCAATAGTTTTCTAGGATCCTCCGTGTTAATCGCAAAAGATTCCACAAAATTCAGCAGACGGCGATCGCCAGTGCTGTGTATAATGTCGAAAGTTTCTTGCTTAAAGTCATGTCCTTGGTCCAGGATATGGTCCGCAAACCTCGATACTCCATATTTCCCGTTTCTAATGCATGTGAGATGTTCATTAATTCTAGTACAAACTGCCCTCCGGGACTGACCATAATAGACTGCCTCACATTTGGCACAAGGCAGTTTGTACACATCTGGTTTGTCTTCTGGGGCAATTTTGTCTTTAGGGTTCTTCAGTCGTTTTACCAACGTGTCAGAGCTTCTGTATGTAATTTCTATACCAAAGTCTTTGGCGATCTTTTCCATGCCTTTATTCAGTTGCCTGTTATATGGAAGTACCAGTCTTGCATCAGTTTTCTTGCTTCTCTGTAGCGTAGTGATTTTTTGTACCGTCAATTTTCGTTGAACTCGTTTGGTAATATTGTCAACCACATCTTCTTTGAAACCATTCTGCCTAGCAAACTCTTTAATGGCTTGGATCTCCTTCGTCCTGTTTTCTTTTTTCAACGGAATCACATGTGCTCGGTGCACCATGTGCCTGAATGCCGCAAGTTTGTGGAGGTGGCAGTGATTGGAACTTTTCTTTATATAGTTTGCGACAAAGTTCTTCTTCCTATAAACATTATAGTCTAGTGTCTGATCATTCCTGGTTATCCTGAGGTCCAGAAACGGGAGGCTGCCATTGTCTTCCACTTCCTTTGTAAAATTGATATTTGGACATAGTTTGTTCAAGTTGTTCAAAAACATGTCTAAATTTTCTTCGCAGTTGAAGATTGTGAATACATCATCAACATTGCCAAATGTTTGGGAAATATTTAAATTTTCGGATATGGCCTGGTTTTCAAGTTTTCTCACATAAATGTTGGCAATGAACGGGCTGATACTACTTCCCATTGGCTGTTTGTAAAATTTGGTAAAAAAAAATTTTTTTTTTTGATTGTTCCTTTATTTCGCGCTGTAATAACTTGTTCACTATTGGCTGTTTTTCCCTGACTTTGTACTATAAAAAGATGTTGTAAATCCTTGCCCTGCTTTCGTCCCATCCTAACAAATGTACACTTCACTGTTCGATTGTCTTGCCCTTTTATCTGAATAGGTTTGTCTATTCTGATCAAAATCCTTGTGTACGCTGAAGAAGGCAGCGCGGCTGCCGAAATGCGCATACGTCCGATTAAAAGTTTTATGTGGATCAGTGGTTTCCTGTTATCTTTATTGAAGTTCGTCCACAGTGTCCGGCTCCAGTTCTCTCTTAAAAAGCGAAAATAACGTTTTTATGAACGTTTTCTCCCATGCATCCGGAGATTTTACTGGACACTTCATACGTCGATTATCCTCGAATTTTGCCATTTTGGATAGTCTCCACCATCGGATCTCTGTCGGGAGATGCGTTATCGTCCATGAGATAAAAATCTGGACCTCTAACATGACCTTCTAATAGAAATTGTTTCAGTAGTATATGTTTTAATGATACCGTTATGGTACCACTGGAAATATTCAATGCAAAGACATTGCATGTAATATATCAAACGACTCGTAACGACCTTTCAGGGACGATTATCTATATACCGGGTGATATAAAAGTGTAATACATTTTTTTTACATTGCTAACGACATTTTCAGTGTTTGTTTTCCAGCAATTCAATGCTTTCATAAGTATCACGAGGCATGCGCAAACAATTGTTTTGCTAAAGAATTCGTCACGGCAATACAATCTTATTTTCAGGAACACACTTTTGGATCACCCGGTATATAAAGCACAATATAAGTATGTTTGTCCGGTCTTAAAATGCAACTTGGAAGTAAGTTATAAAATTGAAATTTAACACACAGCTATGTAATACTACCACAATACTGAAAAAAATCTAAAACTGGAGATAAATCTCTTAAAAACGTAAAAATTAATAATCTTTATATCTGCATATATGAAATAGACTTGGTATATGTTTGCTTACTTGCATGTGTGAACAGTCAGCCCGTGGTGTTTGCGTCAACAATCAGCTGGTTGTGTTTATATGTTGCGTCAACAATGGTTGATGAAATTAATACATGCCGCAGCCGACGAAAGAGACAGGCCGACACCTCCTATATTTATGTGGTGTTAGACAGGCCAAGCACTGAAAAGTCACTTGGCTATCTTAATCCAAGCATCTATCTTCATTGTTTCCATCTTGGATTCTAGCAATCAGTGTTTTTTCGTTTGTTAGAAACAATCAAGGTTACATTGTTGCTTCGACTAAGAAGATCAGGTAACTTTTCAAGTAAATAAATTAATAAATAAAAATCATTATTATTTCTTTTTTTATTAACATCTTTGGAAAGATATAAGAAATTATTCTAAAACAAATAAGAGAATATTTCTAGGGCGTGCGGCTGCTCAAGCTTTTGTTGAAACGGTGAAGGTACTTTTAATGAGCTAATAACTGGAGAAAATTTTATTTTCATATGGCTTTTGTAACAAAGTAGCTTACTTTAGAGAAGTTATAGATAATGTTTATCTAAACATATTAGAAAATTATAAAGATCTCAACTGATTGTTTCAGAGGGCAATCTTTGCTGCTGAAACTTATACTGTCAATACAAACAACTTCTTTCAGGACATAACTCTGACTGAATACCACTCTATTGATACGGTTACATGATGCCTGTGAAGCTGTAAACAGAGTTTCGCAAATCTCTCCATCCATCTATGAAGTATTTTTTTAATATACACATAGAAGCCTTTCTTTGATGTTCTAAAATGTTAAGGATGCAATGTGGAATTTTCCTGGGCGAACCCAACTGGACACAAAATTCCAGTGCGAGCATTTTAAAGAATTTTTTCGTTTTTCCAAAGTGAATATATACGTTATTACGGGTTTTTCTTTTATATACAAATTCAGATATTGCAAAATTTCATCAATCAAAAAGCCCGAGCAACGCCGGGCATATCAGCTAGTATAAGAGTAATTACAAAGTTTGAAGATGGTTGAATTTCATTCAGTGGTAAAAGTTCAAATGAAATCACTCAAGGTCAGTAGGCTGGCCAGGTTGGCTGAGGTTTCTAACACATTCGAATTGCAGTGAAGCACACCGTTGGAAATTTTCTTTCCTTGAGTGATTCTCGCCCATTTTCTCAAAATCTTTCAAGGGGAAGGGCGTGATTAAAAATTGTTTTTAGACTAACGTGGTGTTGCTCTACGGGGTAGCAATTTGAAAATTTTCTCTATCTTTTATAGTTTTCGAATTAGCAAATGGATGACCTGAAATTTGAGATAAAACTGCCATATTACCACCTTGTATAAGGATAGTTATAAAATTCGCAGATTATCGAATTTGAATCATTGGAACCTGTTTTAAGGTATTCAAAAGCAATTCAAAAATTTTGGTATTATGTCTCAAATAATTTATGTGACAGCGATTAGTTTAACCTTTCGGTACTTGGTTATGTCATTCCTTAATGCTGAAAAGTGCTAGGTTATGACATTCCTTGATTATGTCATTCCAAAAGGTGCTTTTTGCTATTATTGTGGGAGAACATATGCGTCTGTCTGTCCGATTGATTTTTTTCATCACACAAACCATTCACGAAGATGATGGAATCAGTTCAATGGCACGTGCACAAATGGTACCTTTATGACCGATAAATTAAAACCTCCGTTTTATTTCTTTTGGACTTAAAATCTATTTGCTTTATTAAAATATCCATTGCTTTTATAAATTGCAGCAAAGCTTTGAGTTTCTCCTTACTTTTGAAAATCTTTCGAAAGCAGCGAAATTACCAACAGTCATACAACATCTAACTCGGTGATCTTAATTTGAGAATAAGATTAATCAAATCTCTTTTGTAATAATGTTTGAATTATTATTAATAAATTAAATAAAACAAGTAAAAACTATTAAAGCTATTAAAAAGTATTAAAGAAATTATATTTTGAAGCAAAAATTCTACAATAATTAACTGAGAAAGTTTAAATTTACATTTGTTTCAGTTGTTAAGTTTGTTAAGTTTAACATTTTTTAATTATTATTTGATGAAATCCAATGCATCCCATGCATTTGAATTTGTTAATATTCGTAAAAAATCATTTTAGAAGTTCTAAGGAAAAGACCTTTATTTCTAATACTATGACGAGTAGTTTTCCCTTGGGATGGTTTCACTATAATTCTGCTCGTTTCCACATGAGCTTCTTATACTTTCGTTGTCGGATGTGTTGTCAAGAGACAGACTGACGTTAAAGTTGGGTCTGCCTCCCCCCCCCCCTTCCTCTCAATGTCTCTCGTGTGGTCCCAACGGTGCCAGTGCAACAAAAGGCGACGGCAGCGCTGACACTCGAATCAAAGGCTCAGCAGTAGAGTCGTCTTCGAAAAGCGTTGAATTAATGGCTCGTCACCATCAATGCTTCAACAGAGTTTGACGGATGATTTTTCTATAGTTGGCATTTTACGATTGAATGGACTCCCAAACACAATAAAGTTTTGGGAAAAGGAGCTGATCGCACAAAAGAATGCAGTGCCCAGAAGGTCATCAAAAATCTCCTCCGTCTGTGATTAGAGCGTGACAAATGGGATACTAGATAAGAAGGCTGTCAGCGGTCGTTAGATAAAAAGTTGAAAAAAGAAGTCATGTGATGTCACCGTCATATATCTAAAAATATTACATTAGATTAGATTACTTTGGGTTTTTTTCTCATTGTTAGAGATAACGTTCATGGAAGTTAAATTATAAAAACTCACATTCGGAATACTGATCACCTCGCAAAGATAAAGTGAGAAATTCGATAATTAAACATAAATTAAAATTGAATCTCACCGCACTTTTGTTTTAATACAGTGGGTGCCGCTTAATGTAATCACTTTGGGACCAAACCAATATGATAATAATAATTAATGATTATAATCAAATGATACCAGTAACCGAAGTTGAAATTAAGAGGCGTAGTTGAATATAACAAGACTGTTGATCTATGCTACATACTACAACTAGTGTAATGTTGATTGCCTGCTAGTTTTCCTTAGTAGGTCATCAATCTTGTTTTCATATAAAATAATGCCACTCAGTCTTCCTCGCAATAATGACCTCCTTTTCGCAAACAGAGGTCTGTATTTGACGTTTTTGATTGGTTCCAAGAATTTCAGTTTTTACACGTAGAATTTATACGTAATAGCTTAACTTTTGGATAAAATTTGATAACAATACCCGAAGTTTTAATAACAATATATCCAAAATTTTGATTACAATAATCGATGGATTTTCGATGTATTTGTATATAACCGTTGCGTTCCGCACAAAAATGATTGATAACATTAACCGCGATTACATTAAGCGGCACCAACTGTGTTAGAAATTGGTGACTTCATTCGGAACAGGTTAAATTCAAAGTAAAACGAAGAAAACAAAATATATTTCTGTTTTTTACTACTGAAAATTTATTTCGTCACTAAGCTAATCTTATTCTATATTTTATAAACTAAGAATCATATCTATGAGTCATCTTAATTACTTCAAGTTTGTTCTTGGCGTGGGTTCTTGAAATTTTTGTAACCAATTGTGCATGAAGGAAATTACTTTTGTCAAAACATGTTAAGGGAGATGGGCAAATGAAATGTTATATGCGCAAACAATATTATTTTCGCAGATGAATTCAATGAATTTTTAACAGTTAATAAAACCAGTGATTTTAACTTGAGGTATTTGAAAATAAATAAGTAGATGATGATGAGCTTCAAAATGGGCTACGTGTTGGAAAAATTAAACTAACTTAATCTTTCCAAATATGTCAAGATTAAACATACATATAAGAAATGTGAAATGTAAATAAAATTTTTTATATATAATGTCGTTGAAAATGCAATTTATATAATAATAAAATGGGTTTGTGTGAAGCACGTATTTGGTCACGTTTTTTGGAAGAATATGCGGAAATCGTCTTTTTCGGAAAGCAGAGTTTAAAACTTTAGAATGTAATACGAGTTGTCTCGTAGTTGATTCTATCATAAAACTCAATTTTATTATTATTAACATGACTTTACTCAGAAAGAAAAAGAAATTTTGGTTTCAAAGCTTTAAGAGATGTTTCAATTCCTGGAGACTCGCATCCATTAATTTTGTACCTCTTAAGGAAAATGAAGATAAACAGTTCTCGGAAGGAGCCAGGTATAGATCAATTTGTTGAGGCGAGACCTTTCAATATTGTAAAAAAAGGGCTATCAAAGCATCTGGAAGTTATATTACAGCTATCAAAGTATACCGTAAATGGGCAGTTAAAGATGGAACTGCACCTCGCAACATAAAGAACGATTTTGCAAAATGAAGCTAGTGCATCACAAATAGTCTTTATTATAAATAAGCAAAGAAAAATGTTTTTTATTTGATATGAAAATGGATAAGCAGTAATTTAATTATGTATATGCGGAAAAATTATATCAATCACAACTACAGGGATTGCAAATACCCAGAAGACACTAACGGCCGTATTCACGACCTAGTATCAAACCGCGGCTCAGTATCAAAAGTTAGTAGCAGCAAAAAACGGTATTCACGACGACATAAACAGCGTATCACGTCTCAGAAATAACGTCAAATAGCAGCAAAAAACCTGAACCTAGTATCCGTGATACGCAGTTTTCAGCGACGTACTTTGAGACGCGGTTTGCTACTAGGTCGTATAAGTATAGTCCTTTTCTTTTAAATAGGCAGCTCAAGCTCTCACGCTTACCCTCCTAGCCTCCCACGTCGGATTCTCTTTCTTAAAAATAACGAATAAGCCTCTTTGAATCTTGCCGTCATTATTAAAGTAACTTCCAACATTTAAATGCACAAATAAACTTAGATTATTTTTCGTAATCGGGAATCAATTGAATAGTGGTTTATTCAGTTATTTTAATAGCCTGGGAACCCTCTAAAAGGATGAACGTTACTGTATTTACATGCAAGCTTGAGCTGTGCTATTTAAAAGAAAACGACTACAGGGATAGTATAAAAAGTATCAGGAAAAGTTTCGGAAAAATAGATTAATTTCAATTATTGCTACAAAACCTTAAAATTCTTCAAAGTACATCCCACGGATAAAGTAAAACGGATACAACACTCCTTTGCATTACTGTATAACTCGTTTTTGTGGTTGCCCTCTATTGGTTGTGGGAGAAAGTTATTTGTTCCACCGTGCAGCCCTCTTCCAGGGGAAAATTTCTTTTCAGTAGCCTACTATGCATATGAATTCTTACTTTTAAGTTTTTATATTGATATTTTCTGAAATATTTCATACATTAAACACGATATATTTCTATTTATTTTTATAAATAAATTTTAATTTTATTTAGAGATTAATTTTTACAATGATTTTTAAATAAAGAGATTTTACAAACAAGACCTTTAATAAATTTCAAAAAAGTCTATTGAAATAATTTTGAAACAAATGAAATATTGACTGATTGATTTATTGATACCAAAGATAAAGATAAAGGCAGCTCGGTGCCACACAGGAATCCTCACCAAGGCACCGAGAACAAAGACAAAAAAAATAATTATGTATTAATGAACTTATTGATGAAATTATATAATTATATAAAAGACCAAAACTGGACAATACTATATAAAAACAATCAAAATTACTCTTAGCATTATACAATTGATTAAAACAAGATAAAATTTTGAATAATAAATTAAAATTAAAGCAAATAATACGAGGGTTGGGGCATAAGTCATAGCAACTATTTTTTTTCTTGTAGATATGTGAACGGATCACAAACGTATATGTGACGTGTGGAAGTTCTGCAGGCATAGTGTGTATGCAGAACAACAGATGGCTCTGTGATAGCTGGTAAGTAGCGCAGCGAGGGCTGTGAAATCAGTCAGTTGGTGAGTGTCGTGCGAGATGGAAGTAACCCGTGTTGAGCAGCGCGCTTACATCAAAATAGGCGTTCTCCGAGGGAGAAATGCGATGGAATGTCACAGTGAATTAGTGGAAGCCCTTGGGAATAATGCCCTACTATACCGTACAGTAGCACGGTGGGTAGGAAAGTTTCAGCAAGGATGTGTGTCAACCAGTGATGAGCAACCGTGAAGGCCATATTGCCCTGTATACTACCGTAATAAATTAGTGTGTTACGATATTTCAGTGCCATTCATTGTCCACACATGTAGTTAACACCCTGTCCTTTCGTCTGTATATGTCACGTTTTCCAACCGGAGTGGTATCTTCAAGAATAAAAATAGTTGCCATGACTTTTGCCCTAACCCTCGTATAAAACAATTCTCGATTTCTAAACCGCGTATTACAATTAAATTTTAAGTAAGCCAAACAAAAAGGACTATCAATCTTTCCATTAATGATATTAGCAACAAAATTTAATGTCTCCGCATGAAAGATGTCAACACAATCACAAACGTTCTAATCTTGCATGATCTGAGAAAAGGAGTAAATACCAATTCTAATATAGCGGTAAAAATAAAGTTTTGCGAATAGACTATAAACTCTATGAAGTCTATTCTTGACATGATTTCATGCAAACCCCCAAATTACTATTCCATACCGAATGACCGATATAATAAGGGTAATAAATAATTTAATAAAAAATTTGCCACACTTAAAGCGTGAGGTCAGGTTACGAATCCTGCCTAATTTAGATAGTGCGTTCTTGCACAATCTATCCACATGGTCACCAAAAGTTAGCTTACGGTCAAGGAATACCCCCAAATCTCGAATACCTTCAACCCTTTCAAAGTCTCATTGACAGTATAAGAAAATAAAATAGGTCTAATTTTCTTAGTAAAGATAATAACCTTAGTCTTACCATTATTAATAATCAGCCCATTATCTAGTCACCACTTAGAAAAAGTATCAACCTTGACCTGTAAAATATCACAATCAGACCGAGTGATAACCTGCTGGAATAGCTTTAAATATAGAGGAACGTATTCATTATGATTATTAATTTTTTGTTAGAAAAAGTATAATAAAATCATAATAAGAAAGTTTTATTCAGTTCTTCTGGGGTCATTTCTTATAAATCGTCCCATTCAACAAATGTAATCGTCCATTTCGAACACCTGTATTTGAAAATAAGGTATAATTAATTTGTCTCTAATGATTCATTGCATTTAATAATACACATTAACAGTCTACTCACCTTTCAGGATCGTTCGCAAAACGAAAGTAAGATAATCTCGAAGTTTATATCAATAATTTCGACAAAATAAAGCAGCACATGCTCTTTCATCAGGCGCCATGTTTTCTCTGTGTGTTTTGGGCCCTCTGATAGCCGTGGGAGGAAATGGGTTTAGAAAACTGGCTGAGTGTCGCATCCGTTTTACTTTATCCGTGGTACATCCCTTGAGCGTCGACACACTTTTGCCAGCGGCTTTTCCACGACCCGAAGGTACCCTGGTAGGCGGATTCCGGAAGATCCTTAAGGGTACGCGTACAAGCTTCTTGACAGCACTTTGGGTCCCATGGTGATGTACTTTGAGAGAGGATTTCACTTTTGGGAACAGGAAAAAGTCTGCTGGGGCCAAGTCGGGACTGTAAGGAAATCATCGCGACACCGTTTTGCGTCAGCTAGTAGTCGGTCACCATGGAGCAGGTGTGGCTGGGTGCATTGTCGTGATGCAGTTTCCAATTTCTGGCGGTGGCTGACCTCACTCGGTTGTCCTTTCTCTTTTCAGGTGGCACTTCACGCACACGCTGCACGTTGTCGTCGGTTCTTGATATCGACGGCCGTCCAGCGCGGGGCTTTTCCTCCACACTCTCTCGGACATCTTTGAACAGCTTGTGTCACGTAAAAACTGCAGTTTCTGACCTGCTTTAATCCTTGAACACTTGGCGAATCATGCCTAAAGTCTCCGTACCCGATTTCCCCAATTCAACTCAAAATTTGATGGCGTACCGCTCTTCAATTGTTTTCTGCATTTTGAGCTTACACCGAGTCACTCGACAGCGGTCCACTAAAACTTCGATCTAGCCAGAACAAACGCTCGCAGGCGACTGTCACTTGGCGCGTTTTGAAGTTCAGACACCATATCACCGAGCACACTCGCTGCGAGCGCGTTGCGAACTACATTCACGTCAGGAATAAATTGTTCCCGATACTTTTTTATACAAACCCTGTGTAGCCCCGTCTTTTCCTTACAAACCAGTCTGAGTCCGTCTTGGGATAGACGTATAAAATGTTTTTAATCCTTTTTAATTGAATGTTCATGCAGAAATTTCTCAAGTTGTTCAAAGAGACTGGAGGAGGGTTAAGACCCTCTGACTCTGTACACTTCAGCTGAAAATCTCTAGAAACACACATGTATTCATACTTCGCCTTCGTGAAAAAGTCTGCCAGAAGAGAGGAGCAACGTCCCGAGATCAAATTTTGTATTCGACAGGGGAAAATGACGGAAACGTTTTCAATGCTTCAGCAAGCGTATACTGAGAACGTTCTGTCCTGTTCGACAGAATTCTAGAATGCCACTAATTTCAGTTCAGCAAAGGGAGTCTTCGTTGATGATGATGATGATGTAAGTCACTTCCATACCCGTGTTGGATTTGGTGTTCAAAGCTCTTGTTGCTGAATTCTGTTCTAAACGACCATCACAGCATTGCCCGAGGCATTTTTGGAGTGTTCTTTAGATTCTTCTTTTGAGGACGATGTGATAACTGTTGTCCCCGACAATCCAACAACATTAGAAGACCGCAAAATATGGGTATGTGCAGACATCATTCTCGATATCCTGATGGCACTGCAGAAATCAGCCTAAATTGGTGCCCAATTGTACCTTGGTGCAAATGGCAAACAATTTGAACATAACCTCAGTCAGGATTGTGTGACACATTTTGTTTTTTGTTTCTCTTAGTGATTTTTCATTTCCTAGGCTAAAATATCTTAATTTTACTTTATTTCTATAAAAACATTTTCAATTCCAAATTTCGACTTGATTTCGAATTTATGATAACATTACTTTCGACTATTACTGTCGACGTTACCTTGGACCTCTCATTTCATCGCCGCTTTTGAGCGGCGGAGTGTTATGCGTTTTCTTTGTGCAAAAGGACTGAAACCAGTCGTTATCCATAAGAAAACTGGGTCAATGTACGGAGTTGATATCGTTCAGCTCCGGAGAGTACAACGTTGGTGCAAAGCTTTTAAAGAAGGACGAGAGGACCGGCTGGACGAACATCGCTTTGGCCGGCCGTGGGAATCCATGACTGACAGCAACATTGCCGCTGTGGAAGCGCAGGTGCGGGATAACCGGCGGATTACCGTGAGAGAAATGCTAAAACGTTGGACATTTCATATGGAACGGCGTTCGACATTGTTCACGAGCAGCTCGGCTTTCGCAAAGTGGCATGCAGATGGGTGGCACGGCAGTTGACGGCTGAACATCAAGGTACTCGTTTCGATGCTTGTTTGCTGCATCTCACCCGATACCAGGAGGAGGGTCAGGAATTTTTGGATCGATTCATCATAGGCGATGAATCATGGGTCCACCACTTCACGTTCGAATCCAAGATGCATTCGGCGGTTTGGAAACATACCTCATCTCCCACAACGAAAAAGTTCAAAAGTGTACCATGGTTTATAATCCATGACCATTTGGGTTGATACAGGGTGTCCGGGTGCCTGTATCGGCTCATCAGTTGAAATCATCTTCTTTCCCATTTTGATATAATCTGCCTTACTGAAACATGGATCACAGATGAAATTTCTTCTAGCTCCCTTTTTGGAATCCAGTATGTTGTTTTCCGCAGTGATCGTCTAGGAAACCGTGACTGGGGTACTGCTATTGCTCTCTCTCATTCCATCCATTGTGTACCTATTGACTCCATGATCCGAGATATCAACAACGTTTGGGTGAAGGTTGGCATTGGCGGTGGTCGCGAACTTCTTATTGGCTGCATTTACCTTCCTCCACTTCTCTCTGTGGATATGATTCGCCAAGTTTTTGACGATATGCAAGATATGATTCTTCGTTTTAACGGGCCCATTGGAGTTTTCGGTGACTTTTCCGGCTCTTGTAATTGTCACCTAAAGGACTCTTTGCTAAATGATCTTCTCTCAGTCTGCAATCTTTCTCAAGTTAATACTATCTCAAATACTGAGGGATCCTACCTCGATCTTGTTCTTACGGACTGCACCTGTTCAGTTTCATCCGTTCCTATTACTGAGGCTCTTGTCTCATCTGATTCATATCATCCACCATTTACAGCGGACTTTACGATTAGGCCCACTGTACGTTTTGCAACTCCACTGTACGCTGGGGCCTTCGTAGAGCAAATTATTTTCAGCTTTATCAAGATGCTGCACACGAAAATTGGGATGATGTTATGCGATCTGTTGATCCCAATGAAGCAACTGTTATCCTCCAGAATAAATTACACCGCATTTTAGTTAATAATATTTCTATAGTCCAGGTAACTGGTAAAAATCGCCATTATCCTATTACCCTAATTGGTATATTTTAAAACTCATTTCACTAATGAAGAAGAAGCAACGTTTACACAAAAAATATAAAGTATCTAATGATCCTCTCACTTACCAATGTTTTTCTGAAACACAGAGCATGTAAACAACAACAAGCTCAAGACTATGAAAAGTATGTTCATTCGCTTGAAGCCAATATTTTTCATCATCCCCGTAATTTTTGGACATATGTCAACTCGAAACAAAAGGAAGTGCATCGTGATTGTACTACTCCTCTTGTTACTGAAAATGGCAATATCCTAAATGAACCTAATGCTATATGTAATTGTTTTGCTGAACATTTCTACACTCCTTCGACTCCAAATGCTTCAAACTTGTCAAACATAGAAGAAATGGATGATCATCTTTCTACTCTTGATGTCTGCATGTTTGGAGAAATTTCACATTTGTATATTAAAACAGCCATTAGAAAGCTTCGAAATACCTTTTCTGCTTCTACCGACGACATTCCATCTTTCATTCTTAAAGGAGTAATTGAACTACTTATTCCTGTACTGCATTATAATTTTAACTTGAGCCTTTCAACTGGCGTATATCCATTTATCTTGAAGGTTACACCTATTCTTAAAGCTGGCCGTTCAGATCTTGTGAAAAACTATAGACCAATTTATGTTCTCCCTTGTATTTCCGAAGTTTTTGACATCATCCTGCATAAATATCTTGTTTCTCATTTTTGATCTTCTCTTCCTGCTACCCAACATGCTTTTCTCCCTGGACGATCAGTAGAAACTAATCTCTTAATTTTAACGAAAGACCTTTTCTTAGCATACGAAGAGTTGAGTCAAATTGATGTTGTCTATTTCGACTATAGTAAGGCCTTTGATATGGTAGACCACAATCTGTTATGGAAGAAATTGCAATATTTTGGGCTTAGAGGCAATCTTCTTAACCTAATGAACTCTTATCTTACTGACCATGAAGCTTATGTCGTTATTGGAACAGGTAAATCTCATCTTTTCTCTCCTGTTACTAGCGTGCCTCAGGGTTCTGTACTCAGGCCTCTTCTATTTAATGTCTTCACGTCCGATCTACCACAAGCCCTCCATGGAGTAAACGTACTCATGTATGCGGACGACACAAAAATTTATAAAAAAATTGTTGATTTGTCAGAAGCACTTATCTTACAGAATGCTATCCAAGAATTGGTCCAGCGGTCCGCTAAAAACCATTTGATTATTAATTACTCCAAATGTTTTAGTTGCAGTTTTACTAACAAATGTTATCCGATTACTTATCCTTACAATATTGATCAACACCCCAACTTAAAGAAAACTACTGTTAGAGACTTGGGTGTGATATTTGATCAAAAACTCACTTTTCTCGGGTCTATTCTGAGAAATAGTGCTAGCTTGACTCAGAAGCATACTTTTCTTCATCTATAAACCTCTCTAGTTTTACCAACATTAATGTACTGTAGTACGATCTGGAATGGATGCACCCAACAACAGGCATATTCTCTCGATAAAGTTCAATCAATCTTTTTGAGATTTCTGAATCGTAGATATCCTTCTTCTCAAACAGTATTACCATCTCTCACCATGAAACGTGATCAATATGACATGACCATTTTAAGAAAAATCATTTCTAGAGCAGTTGATGTTGATATTATTTCAAGAATTCGTCTACGAGTACCTCAGCTCTCTTCTCGAGAAACACTGATGCGTCTCCATCCAACGCTTATGAAGAAAGTACATGCTCGAAGATCCCCACTTTTTCGAATTCAGTCCACCTACAATAGATTGCAGGATTCTTTTGATATTTTTAACTGATATGTTTTTATTTTTTGTACATTGTTTTTTTAAGTTTGTTTTGCTTCATGTATTTTGTTCTTTTTTGGCTTCGGCTGTTTGGACTAAGAAATTGAATTGAATTGAATTGAATTGAATTATTATTATTATTATTATTATTATTATTATTATTATTATTATTATTTTTCTCTCTGTCATAACCTTTCTCTCCCTTCGAGCATCTCTTCCTCTGTATCCCCATTGATTAAAATCTCTATATTAGTGGTGATTCTGATTTGAATATCAGTCTTGTTCCTAGTTCTTTCTCTCTCTCTCTTTATCAATAGCCTTTTCCGCTGATCACTATTTTAAATTTTCAGTTTTTTATTTCATTATTGGTTTTTTCTTTTTCTCGAATTCACTACTAGTACTTCTTTCCATTTGCACCCCCCTACCCTCACTGCCATTCTCTGCCTCTTGCCCTCCTCATCTTTCCTCTGCTCTATCTTCACACATTGGTGTCATTTTCCTCTTCCTTGGATCCCCTCCTAGCGCCCGCACCCCAACCCTCCTCTCGCCTGTAATATAAAAGTTCTTTACACTTAGGTGTCAGTTTCCCTATCCTTGAATCCCTCTTTGGTCCCCCTCCCCTCGCCTGCAAGGTTAATTGTTTCTGACCAAATAAGATGACCCACAGAAGCAGCTCATCCAAGAGCCCCGCTAAAGCAGCTCAATTAACAAGAAATGTAACCAAAGAAGCATTTAATGATTTAAAAATATTATTAGCAGAGTGTTTGTCTACTACAAGGAGTATTAAAAGCAGCTATAGAGACAATTTGAACGAAAAACTCAGGATTTTAGAATAAGAATTGGAGAATGAACCAAGGATAGATGAAAACGATGTTAATCAAAGAGAAGAAATGCAACGGATATCTGCAGGGAAAGGAGGTACAGCAAATCTTGTATAAACTAAATGACTTAGTTAAAGGAGTGTCAGAAATCAAAAAGGATAACGAACTTTTTAAAGTTACTCTAAGGGAGGATTTACTAACGTGTATAACAAATATAATAACACCGATAATAGAAGGATTTAAAGATTCAATAGAATAATGAATATGACAAATTGTCACGTGTCAAAGTGTGAACAGAACGAGATCGAGTGGGTTGCAAAAGAAATAAAATAATTTATTTGCGAAGAATTTTACACGCAGTGGAAACATAAAGGAAGAAAGGAGTTAGATGAGAATTTATTATTAACTCGTCAAAATAAAGTTCTCTTGTCGTGACGGGCCTGGTTGGGATAGGCGAATGGAGAAAGTCCGACATCGTCGATCACAAGGGTTAACGCAGGGCGTTGAACGCAGAATGTTAAATATCCGTCGTCACTTGTAAAGGGTGGAATGAATACGGAATTCGGGGTGAACATGCCAGTCACACTCGGGGTGAAAAAGATGGCGACGTTGGCAGTAGAATGAAGAAGCAACTATATCAGCATAGCAGGACAACAAATATGAAGCTGTAATTGTAGAGACTGCTGCCTGAAGGAATCGATATCACACATAATTGATGACCAATGGCACAAAGTGACATCGCACTCAAAATGTAGATAAATTCACCAAGCACACATATATACTTCCGAAACAATTTGGTACATAACGTAGCTCCGGAATTCACTTCGGAGAATTTAAAAAAGATTATCGCACTACACTGACTGCTAAACACACACTTCACAAAGACCAATAGGCTTTAATAGGTTTCCTCACGTCGTGATCTCGTCTCATGCAGCCGCCATTCCTTTCCTGTTTCGGCGTCATTCTCACTGCTCTCTTGAAACGTTGCAGCAGTTTGCCCTCGCCCATAAAAGCTAGACGAATCGAGCTCGGGCGCTGAGCCATCTCCTGTCCTGGCTTCTCTCGACCTCGTGCTTTTTCCATCTGTCTCGTTCTCACCCCCAATCACGCTCTTTCACGAGATATTCTCGGATTGTCTGACTTCCGATTTTGACGTCGATCTTCGTTATGGAGGTTCGAGCGCATCATGATCTTTGAGGGATGCTGTTTGACACGTGACATGCTCGCCCCCAGTTCAAACAACTGAGAATTGGGGAAATCAATCCCAATTGATGACTGTTGCTATAGGCCAATCTGGAGAGGGCATCGGCGATAAAGTTGTGCGCCACGTTTCTATATATAATTGTGATATTGAAATCCAGCAGGTATTGAAGTATTGATGCCTGCAACTGGGATAACTTAGGTTGTGTTAGCAACCTGGAGGCCGACTGATTATCCGTGTAGATTACCGTTGCCGTCTGGCACATATAGTGTCCCCAAGTTCTGGCAGCGTGAGCTATAGCCAACAGCTCATTGTTGTAAGCTTATAACTGTTCCTCGTGGGGTCGGAAAAGACGTGACTCATAATCCACTGGAAATAATTTGGACCCATATTGTTGCGTGGCTACTGCTCCGATGGCCACCGCTGATGCATCACACATCGCATATAGTTGCTTGGTGGGATGAAAAATCTTTAGTAGAGGAGGTTTAATGAAGGCTTCTTTAAGGCATTGAAAGGTGTTGTGTTGTGTTGAAGTCCAAATAAACGGTTCGTCCTTACGAAGTAGTTGAATGAGAGGAGCCGTAATAATTGTGTAATTCGGAAGTGTGTGTAATTGTGTAATAATTGTGTAATAAGTGTGTGTTTCGGGCATGAACGCCCGATAAAACTGGGCTTTTCCTAAGAAGGCTCTTAATTGAGTGAGCGTTGCCGGTGTTGGCCATTCCCTTATGGCTTTTGTAATCCGCTCCTCACACGCTTTCCCTTGATGACTGATATTAAAGTCTAGATACTGAATCAAATGCATATCAAACTGGCATTTACTTCCCCGCGGGTAAAAACGGCTGTTCTTCTAATGCTGCAGTACCCGTTTTGTAATGCGATTGAGACTTTTTATGGAGTCGGCGTATACTAGGACGTCGTCGAAGTAATAGACGACCCCTTTGTTGATGAAATCCCCTAGTATTTCGTCCATGGCTTTAGCCAAACGGAAGCAGTGATATTCGTGTAGTTCAAACCGTGTTTTGAAGGAAGATAAGTGAGTGATGTCTTTGTCGAGCCGAATCTGATGATAGGCTTGAAGCACATCGAGTTTCATGAAATAACGAGCTCCACACAGGCGATCAATTAACGATTCTATTCGCGGGATAGGATACTGGTTATATTTTGACATGCCATTTAACATCCGCAATGATCCATCTTTCTTCTTAACAAATAGCACTGGAGACACGTAACAAGAGGCAGAAGGTACAATTAAACCCTTACTATCAGATCTTCGATGGTACGTTGCAGCTCGTCTTCCTCATTCTTTGATAAGGGATATAGTTTAGAGTTGAACAGTACCGCCACCTGTTCCAACTCGATGTGATGCTGTGTAGGTAGACCTGGGGGTAACTCCTCCCTGAAAAGTTCCTGGAACTCTGTAACGAGAGGTTGGCAAGATGAGTGACCAATAGTTATAGTATCACTGGATTTTTCTTTAATAGAAGACAAAACATACCGTTGTGGTTCCCTGTAGCAAGAAGCTGGTTAAGTTCCTGCGCCAAAATAAGCAGATTTGTAGCTTCTTCCTCCCATTGCAAGTAACCACAACACTTTATCTCCCTGTTACATGCCGCATCGTCTGTCTCTCCATTTAAACATAATCTTATTGTGGTCTATCCACTGAACCCCAAATATCACTTCAAAGTTTTGCAACGGAAGTACATTCAACGTGACTTTGCCTTTATACCTGCTGCTTGAAATCGGGACCTGAGGTGCTGAGCGAGAGACTCCTTGTCTTCTGCCATCAGCGTAGATAACCATTCTTGTTGCCGTATTCTTTACGGTTCTAAGTTTCAGCTGTTTGGTTATCCGCTCACTAATGTAGTTTTCTAATGTCCTAGTGTCCATTAAAGCTTTGAAAACTTGATCTCCTATTTTTATTTTAATAACAAATAGCTGCCTTTTCTTTGTTTTTGTAGATTGCGCTTATGGGCCGTGAGGACAACTTCTTGTCCTTCTGTTTGCGCTTCCAGTCCCTGCTAAGATGCCCCTTGGTGACACAATTCAAACAGGTGACTTCACACCTCGCTGTATTTTTGTAACCCTTAGGCCTGGGTTTCCAGATGGCCCCCAATTGCATGGGCTCTGGTTCGTCCAGGGAGCTACTGAATTCGTGTGCCTTAAACCACTTCTCCAGGTACAAGATGGCTTGTTCCACGGACGTACAGTCGCTCAATTTTATTTTTGCCGCCAAATTCCTTGGTAGCCCTTGAATAAGGAAGAAGAGTTTCTCCGATTCAGATGAGTCAGTAAGTCCGTTGATTAATTTTCGGAATTTTGTGATGTAGGTGAGGACATCATTGTTATGCAATTTTAATTTTTGCAGGTCGGTACGACAAGATAATTGCGTTTGCCCCCGGGTGAAGGCTCTGATGAACGCTTCCTTAAACTGTGCCTATGTGAGGAAACGGCCGTGAGATAATCTTGCATACCATTCTCGCGCCGATTCTTTGAGGTGGCCGTGCACGAAACAGATGCATTCCTCTTCTCTGATGCCCTTGTGCCATGCCGTAGTCACAAACTCGTTGAGAAATATTTCATGATCCTCGCCTCTCTCTCCTGAGAAGGTCGGGAACTGGATACTATTCACCCCTTGTTGCCCTGATGACAGTACGAGCTGTCTTAGAACGTCCGTTAACTCATGTATCGGGGTCCGAGCTTCCGCCATGTTGAAACGATCTGATCACTTTTGTTTATCAGAAAAAGCAAAAGTCCAAACTGATGAATCTTGAAATAGGGCGGGATAGGCGGGGAAAAATATGAGAGTCTTCCCAATGTCCAATTGTTAATACATTCAAAAATAGTACCTGCAGACGAATCGAATTGATAACCTCCGTTTTTTTTGAAGTCGGTTAAAAACACGTTAAGTCAAGAATACAAAGTAGCCGTCGATCGTGTTCCTTGGTTCGATTCCACGTCGCGGATTTTATCTTTCCTTTTTCACATAAATTTAATATAGCTGAATCTTTCCAAGCAAGTAGAATGTAACTCCTGGAGACAATTCCAGTTGTTAGCCATAATAACTAGAAGACCAGGGAAAGGATATGCAACAGCCAGATCACTCTAAATGTCTGCTCTAGGGAGTCAACAAACGGACATGTCAGCTGTAACCGTTTCTTCTGCACATGTTATTTGCCATGGGAACCACAAAATCGAAGTAAACTAAAGACGATTGATCAGAAAGACCGGTGGTATGCAAGAAGGCTGATGGTCTGTATCCCATTCACCCACTTGTGCCCAAAAATTCCTCCGAACTTCCTTTTCTCTTGCCTTTCTCCATTTCTCCTCAATTCCACAATAACCTCTCCACAATAACTTCTCCACAATCCAGTCTTGTTACAATCGTTTTTAATTTGTTGTAAAGAGGTTAAAAAAGGAGGTTATCAATTCGACTCATATGTATGCAATATTGTTGAAATTGCACAATATTCATATATGTTAGTCTATGTGGGCTTCTAAACAGGTGTACCAAATTTCTTAAGTGTATGTATGTATGTATGTATTATAACGGTCCTTTTTCTGAGTACTGTTTGAAAAATTCTGTTTTTGGGCGCTATCACCGCCTTTACCCACACTTTGTGGCTGTCGCGATCATCGTTTTAAGGTTGTCTTACTTTGCCTTCTGTGAAGTTTTCCGAGGCTGTTTGAAAATTGAATTTAAATTTTTAATAAGTAGTTTATTATAAGGAACGGATATGGTTCTATACTTATCTTTGATAGGATGTAGAGTGGTTATGTCTGACAGAAATTTTTTGAACTTCCTCTTCCTCAAAAGATCGTCAATCATTTTCGAGTTGTACCCGTTTTTCTCGGCTATTTTTTTAATCAATCTCTTGTTTGAATGAAATATTGTTTAATGGGATATTGAGTGCCCTATCCAACATGAAAATAAAAGCTGAAACTTTTTGGGTCCAAGGATGGCTTGAATCGATGGGAATGTAGTTAAGGTGATTGGAGGTTTTCCTGTGAATATCAAAATATTATTCCTAATTATCACTAAATCCAAGAACGGTAATTTATTGTTTTCTTCAACTTCACAAGTAAACTTGATAGAAGGGAAGAAACTATTGATGTGATTAATGAATGCATTAACGTCACAGGAGTTCGTGTCAAAAACTGTGAAAACATCGTCTACGTAACGGAACCAGGTGTCGGGAAAGTAAAAATTAGAATCCTTAAGAATGTCTTCAAAACTTCTTAGGAAAACTTCAGCAAGAATAGGGCTGAGACATGATCCCTATTGTAAAACTGATTGTTGAATTGGAAGACGTTATTATTAACACAAAGTTTAGTCAACGCTACGCATTCATCGCTCTTATTCTTGGGGATCTTGTTTTTGACAAGAATATCTGTGAGGAATTCGAGAGTTTCCGGAATGGGAACGCTAGGAAATAATAATACAATGTCGAAAGAAACTAAAATCTCGCCTTCTTTAATAGTCTTATTCTTGAGTTTTTGGACCTAGTCAATACTATTGATGACTGAACTGTCGAAATTAGACAGTTTTAAGGATTTGATAAATTTGGCCAAATGTTTTGAAACCAAATAGGTAGGGGGTGTCAATGCTGGAAACTATGGGGCGCATTTTGTTTCCAGGTATGTGTACTTTGGGCAAAGCAGTTTATCCACCAGATTTAAGGAACACCTCGACCAGAGAAGATTCGGTAGATGCAGTCAATCATCCATAGCCAAATATTCAATAGAGTCGGGTCACGATTTTTCCATCGACAACTTAAAACTGTTATAATCTATCAATAAAAACACTTGCTAGATGCTTTCGAGAGCATGGCTATCCATAAATCCAAGAACAACACGTTATTATACTCCGACTTAGGCCCTGTTGGTGATTCCCCTCTAATTCAGTGGTGGTCTCAATTAGCCAACCAATAATATTGTTTTTATTTCTTTTCTATTATTGTTCTGCCTTGTATTTCTCTCGCTATATAAACCGCTTTCTTCGGTTTCTAATCAGTTCACTTTGGGTTTTCCACGTGTTCTCCTTGGTTCCTGCCGGATGATGAGAGCTTTGCTCTCGAAAAGCGCTTCCAGGTCGTATTTTTCCGTTATTTTTGTGTGTGTTATATTCTTTATTACTTTTGTTATGGTAAAAGAGCCATTCTTTATACTTTATTACGATTATCCACATACCTCTTTATTCTTGGTTTCAATTGTGGACATTTGCCCCAGTTATACTTTTTTGTATAATTTTGATTTACTAGAATTATCATCAACGGAATGTTCACTGTAAATAGATATAACTTTTCCTTTCCACATAACCGGAAAAGACAGCTATCTAAAAAGAATAGTTAAAACGTCTAATAATATTGACAAACGAAAGATGGAAGATACATATCGTCTTGGGATCGGAATAATGAACATTTGAATCCACAATCCGGTACTAAGCTTAGTATATGGGCCTTAAAGGTCTTAAAAGTTTTTGCTGATGCTCCTTAGAAGTAATATCCTCTGGAATGTCATACAACATGAGCGGAACGACTACGCCGGAATTCCCTACCAAGTTTATACAGTGCGGGAAGTTCTTAATGCTACGTACGATTAGCGTCTGCGGACGTCGACGAGCCAACGAACGCAAACTAAGAGTATGATATTCGCCAAAGAAAGAAGGTCGATTGAGTAAGTTTTTTCTTCCTCACTAACACCTCTCAAACTGCAGAGTGTTTATAAGCGGTTTCAGAGTAACCCTTCCCCTCCCGATGTTATTATTAGTTTAGTTATTAGCTTACCCCTTCCTAAACTTACTCGTTGTGATTTGCCATAACTTTGATAGAAGAGCTTCCATGGATCATAAAGATACGCTGACTTACATAAAGAAAACTTACCTGAGTAGAGAAAAAAATAATAAAATAAAAAGGAAATACGATACTAAACGGACATTAAGATTGTTGATATCTTGTAGATTTCGGACTCTTTCTAGGATAAAAGAGAATTAATCATAAGATTTAGACGAAACTGTTTAATATTATTACGAAGAAATAAGAAGAAAAGAGAGAGATAAAAGATAATATATTACTTACCTCCAAAAGGAAAGGAAAGCTGAACTCTGTTGACTCCGAAACTTGAACTTACCTGAATTAATTTAGATAATAATTGTTGTGAAGAAGACCAGAATTTAATATTTGATCCATCTTTATTTGTCAATCTTATATTTTTTAAATTTTATTTTAGTTTTCAATGTCAATTTGAAGTTCTATTTGAAATGGAATGACTCATATGAGAGTGATCACGCGAAAAGGGACCTGAACCAATTGGAATCGGGTTATTCTTTTTTTTTTTTATTTACTATCGTTACACTTTCAACTTTATTTTAGTTTAAACAAAATATTATTATTATATAAGATGCAGAGTTGTAGATATTAATATTTAAATAAATAAGAAAAACTCCATTTTAATCCAAAAAAAAAAACAAGAAAATAAATAAAATTAAATTAAAGTCGCCAATTTTCAATCTAGTGGTGGTGAAGGTCTTATGTAGTTCTGTAGATGATGTATAGTTAAACACATACGAAGGTAGACAGTGGAAGTACGTCACAGGAAACAAATATAATCTAATGAAGATTATCAGGTTGGAGACGTCAGAAAAATCACGGTAGAAAATGTTAACAAGCGGGAGAACGGTTTGCAGACAACAGAAACGGAGGCAAACGTTTGTAGATGTTATGAAAAATTGTAAATAAATTAATTTGGTAAATAAATAATATCACAACACGTTTTCGAGAATTATTTTCATCATCAGTATGAAAAAGTATCTTGAAATTTCAGGTAGAAACAGAAATGTAACAAAAGATATGGCAAGCAAAATATGTGATTATTAAAGAGTGAGAAAGTATTGTTGGGTGTGTTGGGTTATTTAAGAGATAAAAGTATTTTTGGTTTATGTATAGTGGTTATTATTTTTAGTAATAATTTTCATTTGTTATTGATGTCAATTGATGGTTTGGCGAAATTTTTCTCATTTACTAGACAATTGTTTGTATTCTTCTTGAACACATTTACACGTGTCAAACAAAACGTCAATTACAAATTCGAAGAAAAGAACATGAATGAGTATTTCGTAATAAGGATACAAACAAAAGTTTGAGAGGGCGTATCCACCTAACTTTCAGCTTTTAATTTTTAGGCACTGTTGCAAAATAAAATAATGTCTAACAACTGAAATTGGAAATTTAATTGGACACGCCCGTTCAAACTTTCGTTGGATAGAGTATAGTAAATCATTGCATTAATCAAAATCAAACACCAGACTGGAACAAAGTTAAAATCACAGGTAAAGAGAATAATTACAAAAAAGACTCGTAAAAGAAACCTTCAACATCATTTCCAATGAGAAAAATCTGGCCAAATCATCAAGTGGCTTCAATAACCAATGGAAATTACTACTAAAATAATAATAACCACTATACAAAAACCACCAATACTTTTATCTCTTAATCCAACCGTAACGTAACCACCGAGAGAGAAGGTTGGTTGGTTGGTTTATTAGAAATTTTGGCGTCGACTACTCAGGTTATTTTGCGCCTTTTACGCAAATTATATCTATACGCAGCCCGGGACAAACACATACATCCATGCCCACAGCGGAATTCGAACCCACAGCCAGGCAGACTCGAGAACTAGAAAGCCTACGCCCTAGTCCTCTCGGCCAACTGGCCGGCTCCGAGAAAGAAGGCCTCTGCGATGAAACGTAATATATTGTTACATCATCATATTTAGGGCATTGTTATTCATATTTCTACCAATAATAAGCCATAAATTTGTCCTAATTAATATGATGTAACAATGTATTACTTTTCATCGCAGAGGCCTTCTCTCTCGGTGGTTATGATCCAACACACCGAACAATACTTTCTCACTCTTTAATAATCACAAACTTTGTTTCTAATATCTTTTGTTATTTTTCTGTTTTTACCTGAAATTTCCAATTGATTTTTCAAAGTGATGATGAAAATAATTCTCGAAAACGTTTTTTGAGATTATTTATTTACAACTAGCTGATATACCCGGCGTTGCTCAGGCTCTTTGTTTGATGAAATTTTGCAATATCTATATGTGAATATAGATATGTGAATATCTATATGTGAATTTTTCATTGACGTCATCAAACGTCAGCTGTTCGCCATATTGGTGCATCACCGTTGCTTTCTTGACTACGTAGGATTTGCGCTCGCACTGGTGCACCTGTATGGCCGCCTTATTGTTGCGACGTCACATGAAAATTCACCATACAGTAAAAATGAACATAGGAAAAAAATCTTAGAATTTATAATGTTAAAATTTATGGTGAAAAACCAAAAAGAATTCTTTTTAAATGCTCCCAATAGTTGGCCCTCTCCAACTATAGCTCTCTACACTTCTACCCAGCTTCACTCGCGTTGGAATGATGTGTAAACCTCAGTGAATTTTACGTAATGCAGACGAAAAATCGTGTATTACACCGCATACACTGCTCATAATGAAACGTACCTAACTTTTGCAAGTACACTGCAAGGAATAACCACGCTAAATTTTAGCTTCCCACGTATAAGGAAAGTGGGACAATTAATAATGAGTCTGTGAGGACGTTTAATAGAGACTTAAAGCAAAGCAAACAACGACAAAAATCTAGTTCAGCTCGGACAAAAATGTATAGAAAATAAAAGAAACCGTCTATTCCCGCGCCAAAAGCTTGCAGTCATTGTTGATGGTGCTTCACGGAGCAATCGCTGAAGTCCGCATTAAACAAAGCAAACAACGACGTCATAATTTCTTAATCAAAGCCAGCTAGAAAGACAAGCCGGGGCACTAATAAGTCACATAAGTAGATCTAGCAACAATCCAATCTTCATTGTTTCCAACAAACGAAAAGACACTGACTGTTGAAATCCAAGATGGAATTTGTTTGATTTGTTTGATTTCTGTGGAAGATCCTTTTCCAACCTGATTATCTTCATTAGATTATATTTGTTTCCTGTGACCAACTTCCACTGTCTTCCTTTTTAGGTGTTAACTGCGCATCATCTACAGAACTACATAAAACTGCGCACCACTAGATCGAAAATGGGTGTCTTTAATTTTATTTTCTTTATTTTTCTTGTTTTTTGGATTAAAAATGCTTTTTTCTTATTTATTTAAATAAGAATATTATTATAGTGTTCAATTATTTCTATATTATTTTTCTCACACACCTCAGTTTCAATTGACTTACACAGCGCACACCTTGAATTAATGTTTGCTTCGACGTCATAGACTTTTCTTTCTTGTGTCTAGAAGGTGTTGGCTTGCCCCTCCCCTGCGCTCGCGTCACTGGCAGAGCTGCATACCATGTTCGTACACGTACTCGAGTTTTTGATAGGTATATATATTATTTTTTTCAGGTCCCTTTCCGCTTAACCTCTCAGAATTAGGAAGCCAATTTTATCTTGATCTCAAATATCGTTGTCTATTTAATAGGCATACGTCTAGTTCCAGTCAAAAAAATAATTTCAAAGTAATTAAAAAGTAATAAAAATTTCAAACACGATTTGAAGACTTCAGTCACTTAATTCTGGTTCAAAAAAGTTTTTTTTTATCTTAAAATAATTTGTATCGCGAACAATAATTGTTTGTTGAAATATTTACATGCGAAGTAAGCAAAGACAAATTGCATATGGAAGTGCTTGAAAATCAAGTTGCAGAGTTTCTGCTATCAACTTTCTATTGTATGTCCTCACACATTTTTTTTTACGTCTATCCATCCTTCATAAGAATTTTGTGGTGAGTTTCTTGGCGATAATGTTAAATTAGAGAAAGTTAGGAGCGTGTGTTTTGGTGTACGACCATCTGTTTCCGTCGTGTGTCATTTATCAAAGCAGATGCTGCAGTGATTCATTAAGTGAGCTCGACGACCATAACGTGACAACGTCCAAAACGTGGCTCGGATGTAAGCGATGAGTTAAATCGAAAATCTAATTTCAATCATCGTTGTTCTTCAGAGGAAGCCAAATGGAAATGAAATGCGTTGAATCTATTCTATTTCGTTTTCACCATTCCTTAACGCAATCACTTTCAGAGAAGGTGCAATTTTTCAATATAATTTAATGATTTTCCAGATAAACACATTTACTTATCTTCATATTCCAATGCCTTTCCACCAATGTCTTTAGCTAGTTAGTTCCTACTATATAAATAAAACGCTTTCCACTCATTTAAAGATTGCATTCGTGTATAGATTTTTTTGAAAGATACAAAAAAATTAATAATATCGTAAGGAATTATTGATTAAGTAAAATACCATGATTACCAACTAATGACTTATCTTTAATTTTTTTATTTAAATACATGTACAGGGTATTCACAAAGTCTGGATACATAGGGGATTAACACATACTTATAAAACAAAGCAATTTCATTTAATTCTAATGTTAATAAATAACATTTATAATTGATTTCCATTATTTTCAATGCATAATTTGATGGGTAGGAAAAATAACATACACAAATTTTGAAAAGTAAAGTATTTTTATCTAATTTAAACATAAGTAAATAAGGTATATTTTAATTTAATTGTTTATGTCATGATTTTTTTCAATGCTAAACCACCACATCCGCCTTTCCCTTTCTCGGAAAAATAACATAAATAAATAAAATAGTGAAATTTCCCATGTACCCAGCATTTGTGGACACCCTGTAAAAACTGAAATTCTTTTTAACTAATTAAAATTTTTTAATTAATGCATTTTTCATGATTATTTTATTAGAAATTTTCTTAGAGTAATTATATAAACTGCAGGGTTTTTAAATACATTCTAAAGAGGTTTATAGATTTAGCCCCACAAATATAAAAAAGAAACTTGAAAATAAGAAACAGTTACAATGTTGTGAGATATTTTTTATATTTTATATTTGTAAGGTTAAATTTGTAAATTTTTGTCAACTCATATATGAAAATTTTCTGAAAACAATTTTAAAAATCTGCAAATTGACTGAGAAATTTTTAGAGAAATGCATTGGCATTTTCCTTTACCAGAAAACTTGAAATGCCGGAATGCTACATTCGCACAGGCCTACCACTTGACCATGAAGTGGTTTCAGAAAAGGTTTTTTTTTTCCTTTCGATGGGGCGTGGAGTTGGGAGTCTTTAAAATCTTAAATTCCAAATGTCTTTTCGCAGCCATAGCAATTTCTTTATAAAAATTGTTCGTCTCAATAAGAGGAGACCGTTCAGACTATTTTTGTTCTTTTTTTGACGTAGAACTACGTCTATCAGGGGTGCAGCCGAGGAAAAATTCAGACGCGATTTTTCGTTCAAAAAGTGATGTACATATCTCAGTCTATATCTTTCTATCACTATATCCTACAACTATGGTCATTATCTCGTTGGAAAGAGGAAGGTTGAGTCTTGAATAATAAGCAAAAGATTCACCAAAAGAGCCACTGGATCAAAAGTTACAGCAAGTTAAATTTAAGTGAATTTTATGCTCGCCATCGTAATAACTGGTGTTGCATTGTATACTTAACATATTAACTGGTGTGGCACTACAAAACGTAACACATTTACTGGTGTGGCACTACATAATTAACCATATTAACATCTTTTAGGGAGGGGGTAACGAATTGTAGAGTGTGCTATCCATATAGCGTGATATCTCCACCATGACCTACCTAAAACCTTCCCAGGGTCCATCGGAATTACCATGAAAAATTTCATCAAGATTGGTCTAGCCAATTTGAGATGCATAGCGATCAGATAGGTCCATGTGTGTTTCTTTCTTACATAAATCTATAGTCCAATCTTGATGAAATTTGCAAATTTGATCTTCAAAGCAAGAGGAAGGTCACTGTCTACATGAGATTTCGAAAAAATAATATTTATCGATAATAATTCATGGATTTAAATTCAAATTATGGACCAAAAATATATATCTCTTAACGAACAATGCAAGGCAAAGTTTGTGCAACAATAGACTGCTCTGTTTGTTTCAACAGTAGTGATAGCAACACAGAATTCTAAAAATGATATGGCATTAAATACAAAAATTGGAGAAAATATACCAGATTCAACCAATCAAATAGTTATCTATGTAAGACATTTCATTAAGACATGTAAATGAATCTTAAGACTGATCATTTTGTAAACTTCATTAACAAAAATATTTTGAGGACACCCGACTTACATGCATAAATCGTTGACCACTCTCTTATAAAATATAATATTCTTCGGGCTTTCTAATTTCCTGACCATAATTTAAAGTTTCGCCTAATGGTATGGAAGACTTCTCTTCATAGAAGGAGATGAAGCCAGAAACTGTGGACACAGATTAACAAGAACAACAGGAAACCACTATCTATGAGAAGACCACTCTATCTCAGAACTTCTCTGGTCTGATCAAGTTCTTGTATACGCTGAGGAAGGCAGCTTGGCTGCCGAAATGCG
The DNA here is from genome assembly GCA_023313115.1 of Rhysida immarginata. Classification (NCBI taxonomy): domain Eukaryota; kingdom Metazoa; phylum Arthropoda; class Chilopoda; order Scolopendromorpha; family Scolopendridae; genus Rhysida; species Rhysida immarginata. Next base: position 210,631 of record JAHWFO010078393.1, on the reverse strand, counting down.
CATACGTTGTAATAAACATCTGATGTGGAATAGTGGTTTCCTGTTGTTCTTGTTGTGACTTCTGTTCACTTCCACCAGTATTCCAAAGACTCATAACAACTATACCAGAACAGCGCCATATCCTCATCTGCTAAACATCCTCATAAAGTGTGGATATTGCTCTAGATACTGCTCGAGAGCAGAGTGTGGATACTGCTCGAGAACAGAGTGTGAATTGCAACAGTTTACCAATTAGAAAAATTGATGGAAAAATTCCGCGACCTGGATTCAAACCAGGAACCCCGACTGTCATGGTCGATGCCTCTATCAATTGGGCTATCACAGACACTTGAACAGCCATGTTGTCTTAAAGACAACCAAGTTGTCAAGAAGGAAAGCCCAATGGGAGGTGGACACCCGGTTCACAGATCGTGAATTTCTCCTATCCAAACCATCAGAAAGTTTGATGAACACACAATAAGAAAAAAAGAAATTAAACTGGAGCAAACACCAAACGTTAGGTAAAGACTACTTGGTTGTCTTTAAGACACTTAGTGATAGCATGGCTGTTCAGGTGTCTGCGATAGCCTAATTAGTAGAGGCGTCGACCATGACAGTCGAGGTTCCAGGTTCGAATACAAGTCGCAGAATTTTTCTATCCATTTTTCTGATTAATATCATTTACCTGATGCTTAGAGTTTGCTCCAGTTTAATTTCTTTATTTCCTAACAATTTATCAATTGTTGGAATTGCAGAATACACAGACACAAACGATCATGTACATCCATCGCCACCCAAGAAGAGAATTTTGGAATTGTGGAATTTTTAGATAAACAAATGAATTTTTAATGGTCAGGTCACACAAAATAGAAGAACTACAGCCATAGCCAGGGCTGAAAAAACGTCAGATCAAACTATTGTATCATTATCATTCTATTTCCTCCCAATTTCGTAGCCATACACATTGTTTCTCCTGCACTATGGGTAAACTCGCTCAGCTATACACAACATTCCAACACGAACAGGGGAGAACTGTTACAGGGCCATCCATGAGGAACATTTTAAAAGTTTTTTTCGGTTTTTCTATATGAATTTTTACTGTTTTAATGTGTTAATTTTTACTATATATTCCCATTCAGATATTGCAAACTTTCATCAAAAAAGAGCCCGAGCAACACCGGGTATATCAGTTAGTCATTTATATAAAATCAGCGACGGTGGACATTGCCACAACAAAGAAAAAATCTAACAATGGGTTATTTCCCGATTATACAAACGGGTGGGTTCGCTACTAGTTTTCTATTAAAAATACGTTGTAAAATAATAAAATATATATTATTTTAAGCAGATTAATTATTTTAAGAAATGAACTTTGAAGTTTTGTTAATTTCTTAAAACAAAACAACAAATCTGACTAAAATAATATATGTTTTCGTGGATCAGCCGTGGCTTTCTTCAGGACTGTGTGTATAATGATTAAAGAAGCTTAGAAGAACACTCGAGGGGGAGAGAGGGTTGGGGTAGGCGGGTAAAACAATTACGGGGGGGGAGTCTAGGAGATTGCTGCATTCGTAATTTAAAACCCAATGGGAATAGGGGAGTTCTGGCCCAATTACTTGTGCAAACGGAAAACAATACAAGACTGTATCTAGAATAACTCAATGGTAGAATATCAATACGGCAGGTATGCCCCATTTCATATCAATTGTTACTTTTCATATCACAGACCCATTCTTCACAAAATTGTAATGTAATTGAATATAGTAACTTTTTTTCTTTTAATTTTGTTCTTTTTTCGCCAAAAAATACACACTGACGGTAACCAATAATAACATACAGTAGTAGTTCTACGGCTTAAAAACCCGCGGCTTTGGCAGTCACCAGAGCCTCCGTCAATTTTTTTTTTGAAATGAATGCTTCTGCCAATCTTCATTTTTAGAAAAAAAATTAATCTTTAAAAATAATTTGCCCATTTTCATGAAAAATAAGTCAATGTGCGACTTCGACAACTTGATTGTAACCCCCCCCCCCTCCCGTTTTTCAAAACTGTTGCGTGTTCACCGACATAACAATGAATGTCATATGCTTTGAGCACGCTTTAACCTGCGGTTACCTTTGTGATTCTAACAATGCATCAATATAGAAGCAAGATGGCTTTTATGTAACATGATGTTCATATCCGTTCACGTCTTAATAAATGTGTATTTAAAGTAAGCCCGTCCACCTTATTTAGACCGGAACACCACCCAGACAAGTGTTATGGGCCCAGCACGCTTCCACTGCACTGGACGGCAATTTAGAAGCTTAAACAGCTAGGCTAAAGAGACTTTGGAGCAACTACCTTGTGAAAAACGATACTCCTCGCCACGTTCGAACTGCCATGGCGTGCTTTCAGCCAATACAAATAGAAAAGCTGAATGAACTATCGTGATTGGAAATTTAACATGAGAATGTTTTTAATAGACAAGGAGCTGCGGTGCTATGTTGACGGAAATGTCACCGAACCTGTAGAAAGTACGTCGGAGAACGTGAAGGTGAAATTTAAAACACGTCAAGATAAGGCGTTGTCAGCTATAGCACTATCCATTACATCCGAGCATCAAGTGCATATTCGAGATTGTATGAAACCAAGAAAGGCGTGGGAGACGCTCCTAGCAATATTCGAACCTAAGTCCAAAGTTCGCATACTCCAACTGATGAAGCAGTTTATGAATATGAAGATGAACGATGATAAAACCATGTCTGCATTCCTGAATAGACAGACAATATGTGCCATCAGCTTAAAAGATGCCGGTGCCGAGATGAACCCTACTGGACTCGCCTATGCGATGTTAGCGGGACTACCTGACATATATGATGGGATAGTCATGACCTTCGCCAACATGAAAGAAGAAGAATTTATTCCGAACTATGTCACAAGTGCTGTTGACGGAGTATGAACGACGACAAATGAAAGCAGAACCTGAAAGTAAAGAAGTTATTCAAGCTAGTGCAAAAGTGAAAGAGCAAGCTGAACAAGTGACTAACAGAAATCGGAAAAGTAATAAAACGATCACGGGTAACTGTCTTATTTGTGGTAAACCTGGTCACAAGGCCAGACGGTGTTGGAAAAGAAGTAAACAGGGTGAAACTAACTATAATAAAACAAGTAATTTCTTATTTAGCACCATTGAAAGGGAGGCATTAAGTGATGAATGGTTGTTAGACAGCGGTGCCAGTGACTGTTACATTTAGAAAGGATTGGTTGTGTAATTTTAGAGAAACCTGCGAGGAAACTATCACCACTCCTAATAGTTCAATTTCTTCGCATAGTATTGGGAATGTCAATTTAGTAATGCTTGTTAATGGAAAACTTAATAATATTGAGTTCAAAAGTGTGTTATATGTTCCTAATGTTAAAAGAAACTTAATGTCAGTGGCTAAGTTTGAAGCCAAAGATGCTAAAATTGTATTTCACAACTACAAGGCTGTTATACAGACATATTTCAAAACGTGATTGCTAAGCACAAGAAAAGGCTGGGTTATATGTTGTAAATTGTAAAACGGTAGTATCAGACAGCAATAAGAGATC
>JAHWFO010078393.1:122517-177081 GCA_023313115.1 Rhysida immarginata | reverse complement strand
AATCGATAAAAAATCGATATTCATGGTTATGGCAAGGCATATTAATGAGAAATATCTCATGACCAACAATGCAAAGCAAAGTTTGTACAACAATAGGTATCAACAATGGTATCAACACGCAATTCACAAACGCTCTGCATGGACCAACAATCAATATCTCATGACTAACAATGAAAGGAAAAGTTTGTGCAAGTGTAATTATCCCGGGCAACGCCGGGTACCTCTTCTAGTTTCTCAATAATATGCGATGCTATAACCATGTATATCGATTTTTTTTATCAATAATTATTATTTTTTCCAAATCTGATGTAGACAGTGACCTTCCTCGTGCTTTGAAGTTCAAGTGTGCAAAATTTCATCAAGATCGGAATAAAACTATAGATTTGTATAAAAAACAAACCCACAAACAAACCTCCTTCTTTATATATATATACACAGACAAGCAGTGATACCCAGCGTTGCCGGGATAATTACACTTATAGGTAAACGGAACAATTTCAAAAAATTAAACTATAAATCCCAATTGGTTAAATAATAATTCAATACAACACAGAGCCAAGGGACTATCCACTCAATGAAAAATACGAAAAACAGGAATTCTAGTTTATATACCGGGACTTTATCTAAACTCTTTTTGACTTATCTCACCACTGCGGAGCATCACCAGTTACTTTAGGCTCAAGTTTTTCCTGACGTTGACGTAGATCTTATACCCTCTTGCTCTGTTCGAAACTCTCGTTGTTCAGATGTTTCAAATGCCCGCATAGCTTTTTCTGTTTTAGGTGCAGAGTTACACTCACCAATACTCGTTTTTTCTCTTTCCTTTCCAGACAACATAAAATTTTGCCAGTCGTCTGGAAGTTGATTGGGAGCTCAAATGAGACACGCGTGTCTCATTTGCCTCATCAATAGACGCTGCGTTATTAATGTTCTGTCACCGCATCATCATTTTATGCTCTTTATTAATAATTCTTGGAAACGAACCGTCAATCATCGCAATATCAGCATCTTAGTTTCCAAAATATACACATACCAACAGAATATAGACAAAATGTATTTTTATGAAATGTTTGAATCTGATGTGCTACCAAATAAGCTAGGTGATAACCCTGGCGTGGCTCGGACTTTTTTTTTGATCACATTTTGCAATTTCTTAAAAATAAACATATAAAAACGCTTAGAATTAAAGCGTCACCTAAAGGAATGTCGTCCCAGCAGCAAGCCATGATGTCATCACCGGCCAAGTCCCACGCGCCAACCAGAGCTTCGTCGCCTGTATCACCATCGCGGAAATGCCAAGTTACACCGGCTCTTTCGACTCTTCCCCAGGAGCAGAAAGAGATGATGTCCCCACCACCTCGACCATCTTCGACTCCAACTACATCTTCGGAGCCCAGGAGGGAGCGGCCATCGTCACCTCCTTCCAAGCTCCCAGAGATTACACCTCTCCCTCAGCCATCTCTCGATGTGTTGATGGGTGATGACGAAGCTTCTGGAGATGACGACGTAGATGCTTCATTAGGAGCAGGTTCTGCCTTTTCAGTGGAGGATTTTCGAGCTCTTTCTCCACCAGCGCAGTCAACGTCATCGCAGCCTGCGCGGACTATTGTTACGTCTTCACCTTCCAGGTTGACATCTTCTGCTGGGACTTCACATCCATCAGCGAGGCAACAGCAGGATCATCTTGTGAGGACGAGGATCCCCGCAAGAAAAAATCCAGACGGAGTCGTGGCAACAGAGACGAAGCAGAGCCACTTCTTCCTCCGAGAGAGACAGCCACCAGCGCAGCCCTTCTTCCTCATCAGGTCTTCTGCGATGTCCGATGAGAAGAACGACGGAGCCTCCTGTAACATCTGGGAAGCCCAAGTCTCAACCGGACACAGGTCAGCAAGTGCGCCATTAAACATCTTCAATGAAGGTCATCTCTCTGAACGTGCGTTCTCTTGGTTCCTCTTTTAAGCAATCGGTATTGTCATCGTTCATTGCCCTGTAAAGGCCGGACATCTTGTTACTTCAAGAAGTAAAACTTGCCACTTCACAACAGTGCTACGACCTTCTGGGCCTTCGCAGTCAATACACTAACGGATAATTCTTTATCAACTCTTCGTCACCAAATGGGAAAGGGGTTGCCACCATCATCTTCAACCCCTCCATTCTGGTTTCGAACTTTGTAATCTCTTTGGACATTTCAACATCTGGTGTCAATTTCCGATTGCTTAATTCTATGCACCGTGTAGAACAGCAGAGAAACCAACTTTTTTCAGTGACTTTTTGTGTTCATCGTTGCCTGTGGTGATTGTTGGTGATTTGAACTGCCATCCAGACGACAACAACATCTTTTCGTCTGGTCATGTGTATCGTTTGTGCCAGCAAAATGCATTGTTCGACTTATGGACACACCATCCACAAAGTAGTCAGCTTAGGTCTACTTTCCATCAAGGGCCCACTATTTCATCAAAATTAGACCTTTTTCTTGTTGACAATGCATTTGCTGGCTCGCCAGGAAAAATGGAGGTAATTCCATGTTCATTCTCCGACCACTGTGCCATCATGTGGTCATGGAATCCTCCATTTCCAGCATCATCTACAGGCTCTGTAGTCCATCGCAATTGGTTCCTGAACGTTTCTCTGCTCGACGAAGAGGAATACAAGGGAATGTTCGCTCAGTTCGTTGAAAAACATCTTCATAACTTGCCTGCTACGCTTGCTTCTTGGTTAGAATTTAAAAACAAAATCCAACGTTTCTTTCGGAAGATTGGGTTAGACGCCGCTCGTCGTCGACGTCGTCACCTGCTTATGCTCCAAGAAATCCTTCGGCTCCTTCAAGTATCCACCCCGAAGGAGGAGTTCGAGATGGAGTAACGTCAGGTGAAGAGCGAAATCAACGCTCTAATGATCCGGAAGGCGGCTGGCGCAGCGCTCAGAGCCAAACTTTCTTGGGCGACTGACGTCAGGAATTTATCATCAGCAGCGTTCGCCGAGGAGAGACGACGTGACAACAAAACACGATGTCATCGATTGGTGGTGGAAAATGGGGAAGTGAATTCTGACCACTACATCTTGTCAGCCTTTCACGCCCATTTTTCATCCTTTTTCAATAACCCAATCATTCCATCAGACGAAACGAAGCAATGGATGGAGATGCTAAGAACTTTTTATGAGAATGCTGACCTGTCTATCTCTCGTCTCTTTACCGAAGACGAAGTCAAGAAGTTCCTGTCAGCGGACGGCCGTCACCAGTCCAGCCCGGGTATGGATGGTATATCATACTTATTCTACAACGCGACATGGAATCTTCTTGGGCCTTTCCTGGTGCAAGTGTTTAATTCGCTTATTGAAGACCCGTCTTCCATCACATCAGACTTCACCGTGGGGAAAATCATCCTACTCCCCAAAGTGCCGAACCCAGAGCTTGTTACCCAGTGGAGGCCAAAAACCTTTCTGAACACCGACTTCAAGGTCTTCACTGGTGTATTTCAACAAAGACTTAAAGTTTTTGCCGAAGATTTCATTAATCCCGGACAATCCTGCTCCATTCCGTCACGCAGGATGTCCGATAATCTAATAACGATTCGGTGTGTAATGGAAGAAGCGTGTGCTCGTCATCAAACACTTGCCGTTTTAAGCCTTGACCAGGAAAAGGCTTTCGACAAAGTGAACCATGAGTTTCTCTTTGAACTGTTTCGACACCTTCGTCTTCGGAATTTTGCCACGATGATTTCCGCACTGTATGTTTCGGCTGCATCATGTGTGGTGATTAATGGTTCCGTATCTGCCACCTTTAATTTGTGTAAAGGTGTCAGGCAGGGGTGCCCTCTTTCCCCCCTGCTATTCATCTTTTTATTTGGAACCATTATTGCAATACTTAAATCGCCACCAAGATGTTCGAGGATACGATCTGCCAGCTGCATCCATAAACATCAGGACTTTGGCTTATGCAGATGACGTAGTGCTACTTGCGCCCGTCTCTTACCCCTTGAGCATCTTTAATGAAACCTTTGACCGCTTTAGTACTTCGACGGGGAGTTCCATCAACCTCGTCAAGTCTAAAGGTAATGCTTTTGGGAACTGGACTGTGGACGATCTCAAAACTTTCCCAATAACATGGTGCGACCGAATTACAGTGTTAGGATATGTCTTTTCTTTTCAACCGACCATGGACTCCATGCACTGGCAACAAGTGGTTGAGAAGTGCATCACTCGCCTTGATAAAAGCCTCCATTTTCCAACATCAATGTTTGTCAAGATGAGATTCATAAAGACTCATGTGCTTCCAGTTTTAACATCCAAGTGCCGATTCACCTTGCCTTCGTATAATCTCCTCAAGAGACTCCGTGGGGTAATTGTGAACTATGTTTGGGGGACGTCTGTTCAGCAACGTCATCCACTAAGAGCAGCGTTCCTCTTTATTCCCTTAGAGAGAGGGGGGTTGGGATTACACGATATCAAGCGATACCTCATTGCAGCCAGATTGGCTGCCCTGATTCGGGTATTCCTTAGCCCTCCCCCTTTATGGGTGAACTTATTCTTCTTACACCTTAGAGTTTTCTTCAAGGTGAATAGGCTTCCGTTACCTCCCTTGTTGCCAGTAATAGTATATCAGCACCAACCAGAGTTTTATACATCCGTTAATCTGGACTTAGTGACTATATTACCGATGCTACGCCGTATTGATCCTCAGCAATGGGGAATGCTTCGGCTTGCATGGTTATTTCAGCAGACTGACCCTGGTGAATCGACCGACATCGTTCGACTTCTTCCCGATCGCCCATGGGCAGCAGTTATGAAGCTTTTAAAATCCTTTGCTTCTCAGAAAACATTGTTTACTATCAATGGCAGCTGCTGCATCACGGGTTTTATTCCCTTCATCGTCTGTTTCAGTGGAAGGTGGTCAGGTCTGCTGGATGCTCCGTGTGCGGCGTAGCCGAGACCATTAGCCATATTTTTTACGAGTGCCCGTTTGCTAAGTCGATCTGGGATCGTTTGAGGCAGCATTATGGGCTGGTTCAATTCTCATATCAGTCTGTGCGCTTCCTCTTAAAAGATTCTACTGGCGAGGTATTAAAACCGGACCTAGCCATTGCGATCGCCTTCATAAATAAAGAACTCTGACTGGCCCGTTGGAGTCGATCGCAGGGCCGTCCTCTATCACCTTCGATCGTATGGAGAAAAGTGGCCACTCAGCTCCGATCCTTTCTCCTCCTCGAATGGTCACGGCTAGGTTCGTTTAATGTGAGGTCATCGGATGAGACCAGACCTTCCTTTTTACCTTTCCGATGGCTCTCTGATACCTCGTCAGTGGTGAACGGGCCTCGTTTTTTGAGGCGTTTGGATAAGTCACGGGCACTTACATCATGTGCGCCTGAACGCCTAGATTTTAAGACCTCTTGATTAGGCGTTCGCTGAGGCAAAACCATCAGCTTCAGCTCCAACAGCAGACGAATGGATGAGAAGGACGAAGGACCATGCCTGGATTCCGCCACATAAAGAATATTCGGCTGGGAAAACTTCTCATCGGTGCTCAACGGGACGAGTTATCTCATGTAAGACTCCAGAAAGAAGTAGGACGGGAGGAAGATGATTTAAACACAACGTCGTGCTCTCAGACTGTTATCAAGGCAAGTGATAATGAATCCGAATTTTTGACAAACGATTTTGTGCCTTATATTCATAGTGACTCAGACCAAATACTGGACGATCACTTAGCGGAACATTTGTCGGCTCGACGCCCGTTCAAGGTGAATTTCAGCCACAGCCAAATTCAAGAGGAGTGGAGGACGACTGCTCGACGTTCCCGACGAGGACATTTGATGACGAGCGCGCCCTCGCCCTTTGGCCCCGCTTCCGAAATCACCAGGGGACGCTTCACCCGACGTTAGCGTGTTGGACAGCGATCTGGATACTTCGGCGACCGACGACCCGCCCGAATCCGCTGCCCCCACCACATCAGACTTCCGCATCTCGTCGTCAGCTAAGGCCGCTCACGACAACCGACCAGAGGCCGAGTTAGCTGCCGGACGGCGTGCTACTATCCAGGAGGACGACTTAAACTTCACGAGTGGCCCGTCATCTGCTCGTTCAGAGGACATCGGCACCGCAAGCGCGCTCCGCGAAGAGATCTCTCGCTGCGAGTCGCGTTTGGCTGCGTTGTCTCTTCACGAGGGTAACGTGAAGCTTTATTTAATTTCTAGACTAGACTTTATTGAAGGAATTAGAAATTAAATGCTCCGTTACAAGCTCCTTATTTATTCATTCTTTTCTGGCAAGTTAAAGACTGTGCAAAATTTTTTCCGAAGTATTGCAAGTTATCGATTACTTTGCTAATATTTGTTGTCCAACATCTATCTTAGGAAACTCAACGGTAGCCATTCCGTCAAACCCCGAGGGGTCACCGCCATCCTACATAGCGGTGAATTACGGCGTTAACACCCGCCCTCATTTCATCACCCAGCAACTTGCGATCAAGGCCAGGTTCCCGATTAGAACTGGATTAGAGTTGGAACATATGAAGAATATGCTGTATTCTCTTCGATTGCTGAATTTTTATCATTAATCAAATTTATTTAACTGTAATCACATAACGATTCATTAAATTCAAATAAGATTGATACATCCGTATTCCTCCTCCTTTCTCTTTCACGTTTTCTTGCAATACAATAATTAAACTCGAAAAGGAGGCGTGAAAATATGCCTTGCATAACCATGAATATCGATTTTTTTATCGATATTTATTATTTTTCCGAAATCTGAGGTAGACAGTGACCTTCCTCAATCTTTGAAGGTCAAGTATGCAAAATTTCATCAGGAATAAAACTGTAGATTTGTATAAAAAACAAACCCACAAACAAACAAACCCACCCACAAACATCCTTCTTTATACAAGGTGTTTCATAATTGGTGTCCCGTCTTTAGGTACAAATGACAACTCAAGGGGAACAGATTGGGGGAAAATGAATATTGATTATTTGGTTTTAATGTCCCCTAATTCAGAATAAAAACATTTCGCGTCCCTGGGGGTGAAGGGGTAAATTTTGAAAATATTTTAATTTTGTAGGTGTATGGGTTAGACACCATGTGTCATTTAGAAAGTTGTAGAGCATCATGTAAAATGTGGGTTTTACAAAAAACCCGGTGAAAAAATCTCATCCCCTGCCCTTTATTGAGTGGGTAAAGTGAAAGGTATGGCTAGCTAATGTAGACAAAAACAGAAAGACTCATTAGAAACTTATTAGAACTTTATTACTTATTAGAAAACAGTACATTTGAAAATATATTAGAAAGCAGTATTATTAGCCTCTCAGGGTAACGACTCATTCATTCTCATTATTTTTCCAAATGTAGGCCCTACTGTTTTCTAATAAGTATGGTTTTTGTCCACATCGGCTAGCCATACCTTTCACTTTACCCACTCGATAAAGGGGGCAGGGCATGAGATTTTTTCACCGTATTTTTTGCTAAACCCACATTTTATATGATGCTCTACAACTTTCTAAATAACACATGGGGTCTAACCCCTACCCCTACAAAATTAAAATTTTCAAAATTTACCCCTTCGAAACCACATCAAATGTCTGGTCATTAGTGGAACATCTTCAGGAAGACCAGGGAGCTCCTCCTTCAGGAAACCAAGATATGTTTGCCCGTTAAGACGGCATGGTAGGTGATATGGCCCAATCAGGACATTGTGAATCATGCCAGCCCAAATATTCAACGAAAAACGATGCTGAAAAATGTTAACATGTGTTGCAGATGGGTTGACATGAGACCACAGATGACTATTGTAGCTATTAAACATTCCCTCTCGCGTCCCGGTATCATTTGATTGTTCAATGCAGTATTGTAAGTAAACGGAGCTGTGGGGACCCCATGTTCATATGACAAAAAATGCTTCTAAGGACCTCTTCTATCATCTCCCAAAAAATCTGTACTCAATTCAAAAACACCCTGTATAGAAGACTAGCACAGGTACCCGGCGTTGCCCGGGATAAATACACTTGTAGGTAAAGAGAACACTCTCAAAAAATTAAATTATACTCCCAGTTGGTTATAAAAAACTCAATCAATACAACACAGAGCAAAGGGATTATCCATTCTACTAAAAATACCAGGAAGTCTAGGTGATATACCGGGAATTTATCGAAACTCTTCTTGACTTGCCTCACCACTGCGGAGCATCACCAGATATTTTAGACTCAAGTTTTTCTTGCCCTTGACGTAGAAGCTCTTATACCCTCTTGCTCTTTTCGAAACTCCCGTTGTTCAGATGTTTCAAACGCTTGTAGAGCATTTCTGTTTTAGTTGCTGAGTTTCTCCGACAAATACTCGTTCTTTCTTTTTCCTTTCCAGACACATAATTTTTTGGTTTGGTTTGGTTTGGTTTGTTTGGTATTAACGTCCTTTTCAACTGCTATGGTCATTTCAGGACGGCGTTATAGGGGCTGCAAATTTTGCCTCGCAAGGGTTCTTTAACGTACAGCCGGCAAACGACTACACGGGACAACGGCTTTATTTCCCTTCCGAAGGAAGTGCGTGATCTCAGGATTTCCCCCTGAAAAATCCTCGTCGTCCTCGGCCGGGATCGAACTCGGGCATCAGAGGCGATCATGCAAGCGCTGAGCCACTGAGGCCAATCAAATTTTTTTTTTTTTTTTTTTTTTGCCAATCGTTTGGACGTTTGATAGTGAGGTCAAGGGAGACACGCCTAATCAATAGACGCTGCCTTAATAATATTCTGTCACTGCATCTTCACTTTATGCTCATTATCAATAATTCTTGGAAACGAACGTTCAGTCATCGCATTATCAGCATCTCAGTTTCCAAAATATACACTGTCCCACAGAATATAATCAAAATGTATTTTTAGGAAATGTTTGGATCTGCTGTGCTACCAAATAAGCTAAGTGATGACCGTGGCTCGGACTTTTTTTTTTAAATGAATTTTGAAATATCTTAAAAATAAACACATGAAAACGCTTAGAACTAATACAGTAAAAATTCTTAATGGAAATTTGAAAAAAAAAATTTACAGATCTCTCCAAGGATGCCATTGCTAGTCTAAATAATTTCTTACTCACGTAATCTTACTTTAGATGTACACTTGATGTTGCTGTAATTCCCTTTCTTCTCTCGATGTCTTGAATCAAAACTTGGCCATTCATCTCTTTGTGTAGTCTAGCGATCGCCGATTCTTCTATTGACATGCTTACCAGTTGTTCAATACACCACGGAGCTAATGGAGTACTTCCTGTGTCCTCTTTCCACTCTTTCTGAGTAGTCTGCTAACTGACCTCTATCTCCAGGTACTGATCATTTTTAATGATTTTCAAGAAATTGTTAAGTACTAAGAACTCTCTTTTCTAAGAAAAGCCTGAAAAACAGGAATTCTATGCATTGTTAAAAATTGAAACTTATCTATATTGCACAATCTTTGCCTTGCATCAGTGCGTTGACGCGCGATTACTTGCGACAGTCGATGCTTTGTCGCCGGTATCTAAATTCTAGCGTAAGCTTGCGGCATCGTGCGTATTGAAATGCTAGCTTTCATTATTTAAGCGTTCACATGATCCGCGCGACTTGTCTGTTGAGTGACAGTGAAATACGTAAGAATGGAAGACGATGGCTTCAATATTGAATTAGTTATCAATGAAATAGAGAATAAGCCGGCAATTTGGGATATGAATGCTAAAGAATATTCACATAAAATTATGAAAAAGGGCATGGGAAGAACTGTCACTCTCTTTATGATTTATGCATGTCTTCTTGTTTTAAATCATATTATTCTGCCACTCTAAATATCCGTATATTCATTCTTCGGAATAAAATTCACAAACAGATTGCCTCTTCCACTTCCATCATCAGTGATTGACGAAACAAGACTGGCTCAACCATCGCCGCAGTCATTTGAACAATGAAACGCGCCTTGTCGCAATCATCTGAACAGTTATCAAAAAATGAGACGCGAGTTGTTGCGCGTCAAAGCGTGTTGGGAACCCAGCCTTATACAAACAATTAAAACATAGCACAATTTAAAATACAGCCAGCACCATTTCTCGGTATTAAAAATGAAAGATACGCTGTATTACCGCGCGAAGGTCTTGCAATCATTGTTGATGCTGCTTCACTGAACTTATCCGTAGTTGGTATTTGCAGACTTCTAAATGTTTGTTATGAGCAGTTTAAGTGTCTGGGAGCTCCCGCTTATGAGTCAGTGTGCTACGCAGCTAATTGTTATTATTTACTTTTAAGGTGTGTATATTTTGCATCTTAATTAGCGGGGTATGGTAGGCTACTTGTAGTTTGTGTTTTTTAGTAGTTCTTATGCTCCAGTTGACCTTTTATTTTAGTTTGATTTTTATTATTGTTACTAACACGAAACTGTTTTTTCATTATTTTTCTCGAGCCCTGAGAGATCTAATACGTCAGTCCATCGGACCATTCGGATCTCTGTCGTGGTCTGGTATATATCATAACCTTATTTCAAAATAAATAAATAAAAAATAAATAAATAAATAAAAAAGAAAATCCTCATTAAACAAAGCAAACAACGACGTCACAAATTTTTAAAGCTGGCAAAAATTCCATTCAGCTCCAAGTAAATTGTATGTTTAAAATAAAATATAACGGAAAGGAAGAAAGATAAAATGAAATCCTTTTTTAGAGGCTGCTTAAGTCACAAAATAAACCTACTGTCAAAATTTCATGTAATTAGCTTCAGCGGTTTCGTCTTGGCGATGATGAATCAGTCAGTCAGGACATGTTATTTTATACTGTATACATCGATCATTAATATCAGATATTCCACTATAATTCTTTTAGTATTTTGACTCAATTTAAAGTCACCATAAGCATAATAGCTCTTTCTAGGGAACTTTCATCTTTAAAAAATTCTTTTCAAAAAAAATAAAATAAGTAAAACAAAAATAGAAATAAGTTTAGATAGTATGGACAAGTTGCTTTTTCTCTTTTTTTTTTTATTGTAGATCGTGTATTGTCATTTGTCATGCTCGCAGTAGAATTATGGTCGCAGTTACCATCTGTGCTTCCGCCTCGCGATCGATTATGAGCCATCGTCGTCTTTTTAACTCCTTCTTTCGCGGTCGAGTGGATTTCTTCTGTGGCGCCATTCACTACAGCATTCAATCCCCTTTATCCGTCACGAATCCGACGTGATTAAGAGAGGCGAGATTCTCAAAGAGGAGCGAAGAACACGTGTCACTGTGTACACGGGGGAAAGGGAAAAAAAATAGGAAACAGATCCATGTGTACAAATGATAGCTTTCATGTAATTTTCAAGTGGGAAAAATATTTTCACACTTAAGAGATAGCAATTTCGTTGAATCCTGAGTTTTATTTAACTGCTGTTTACTAGTATTATAATTAAATTTATAAGTTTAATAAAAAAAAATTAAATCAACTATTCCTACTTTTTGAAAATCAAATATTTTAACTCTTATTTATGTCATTATTCTTGAATCATTTTATTTCATAGTTTATCATTAAAAGCTATATTATAAGCTATATTGAATATATAATTTTAGTTTATGCTCTTATTATTAATTTATTTTGCTATCATTTTTCTTTAAAAGTTATTTGATAGTAACAATTTTGTTATTTTATTTTTATTTTGTCCTTAAACATTTGTTTCCGTTCTTTTTTTCCTCTACCCTCGACTTCAGTCGTTGTTGCCCAGCAACCAATTAGGTGTTACATCACTTGAAATTTACATAATAAATAGATAATCTGCAATATAATGAAGAATTGTAAAGACTGACTAGTACTTTTCAAAGTAATGGCAATATTACCTTTCCATCCTTGAACATTTATTTTTTTCTTCGTCTAACTCAAACCCTGTCGCCATCGATTTTCTCTCTGACTTAATGCCATTCATAATCAAAAATCTCACCCCTCCCCTTTAACAACAGCTTTCTAGTCTAAGGATGGGGTTCCCTTTCAACAGCTTTCTTTCTCAGTCCGTCTACAAAACCTGTTCACGCTTTATACTTCTAATGAAACTATACAACCTCATTTCCGCTATGTTGATGATGTTCTAATCAATTGACTCCATTGCCATCTGTCTTGCGCTATAACTGGCAAATTGAAACTTTTGTACAATTCGAATTCATTTATTTAAGGTGCAATAACTATCTGACCAATGTTTTATGTTTGACATCTATCGCAAAAATCCTCTAGTCTTATCGACCCCTCTTTCTCCAACTGGTTTTCCTAAACAAAAATCGCCTCCTTTCGTTTCTTGATTGAGCACGCCCTCACACTACCCATCAGAATCTAGTCGTAATTCAAAAGTCCGAATAATACATCACCTGACGTAGCCAAATCCAATGAACACTTGTTTTCTTATCCATAAAATAACTCTTATTATCCATACAATCTCCCCCCCCCCCCTTCCATTTTCGGAGAACCTGTAGTTTCTTTACACTACGTAGTAATGGCATTTGTCCTTTATTAAAGTTTTAAAGTGCTGAAGTTTTCAGAATTTTCTTGTGCTGCCTGTCTGTCATTTCTTAAGTCCCACTTCTACAATCCTCAAATCCTTCTCGCAATTTCTTGGACGCCTGTGGCGTATCGTCTGGACTGTTAAGTGTTTGAGAGTTGAAAATGAATAAATATGAAAGTTTTATTTTTTCTAAAAAGAAATTAAACCATCAAATGTTTAAATTCAATATTCTTAATTTAAAAGAAATATCAAAATTGATTCTTTATGCAAAATATTAAAATACAGCATTTATAGTATACTGTTTATAAAATTTTGAAATGATCAAATAACAATTCAAATATTTCTAAATACGATAATTAAAGAAGCATTAAAATGTGTAACTACAAAAAGGTATTTAAATTGCATTAAATTGTTTGTTTGTTTGTTTCTTATGCAAATCTACAGTTTTATTCCGATTTTGATGAAATTTTGCATACTTTACCTTCAAAGCATGAGGAAGGTCATTGTCTACCTCAGATTTCGGAAAAAAATAAATATCGATAAAAAATCGATATTCATGGTTATTGCAAGGCATATTAAAGAGCAATATCTCATGACCAACAATGCAAGGCAAAGTTTGTACAACAATAGTATCAACAATGGTATCAGCACGCAATTCACAAGCACTCTGCATGGACCAACAATATATATCTCATGACCAAAAATGCAAGGAAAAGTTTGTGCAACAATTGGCCCGCGGTGTTCCCATCAACAATGGTATCAACGCGCAATTTACCAATAACAATGAGCACAAAATGATGATGGAATGAAAAAACAATCCTTTCTAAGAATTATAACAATGAACATAAAATGATGATGCAATATGGATAAGTTTCAATTTGTAACAATGCATAGAATTCCTGTTATTCAGGTTTGTCTTAGAAAAGAGAGTTCTTAGTAATTAACAATTTCTTGAAAATCTTTAAAAATGATCAGTAACTGGAGATAATAAAGAGTTAGCAGACTATTGAGAAAGAGTGGAAAGACGACAGAAGAAGCACTCCTATAGATCCGTGCTGTATTGAGCAAATGGTAAGCAAGTAAATAGAAGAATCGGCGACCGCTAGACTACACAAAGTGATGAATAGCCAAGATTTGCTTCAACACATCGAGAGAAGAGTGGAAATTGTAACAATATCAAGTGTACATCTGAAGTAAGATTACGTGAGTAAGAAATTATTGGAGAGGTCCATTCATTGTGAGCCTTTAAAAGTTTTTTTTCGAATTTTCATTAAGAAATCTTACTGTATTAATTCTAAGCATTTTCATGTGTTTAGTTTTAAGATATTGCAAAATTTAATTTAATTTTTTGGTATTGTTCTGTTTACCTACAAGTATAATTATCCCGGGCAACGCCGGGTACCTTTGCTAGTTGTCATTATAAGCTGGGCGAACAGGAAATTGTCGACGTTCGAACTCCACTAAATAATCAGTCGCCTGTATCGGTATTGTTGATATTAAAACGAATTGTTCTGCGTTATCTCCGCTAATGAAACTGATTATTCGGAACTGGCTGTTGTATTGCTTAATACTCCAAACGTTCAATCTAATGACCGTCGATCCTACAATTTACCGACAACTTCGGACGTTGCTGTACTTTCACTTGGCAGTGGAGTCAGTGCACATCGTGATATTGTTTTGCGCCAGCGCACAGATGGTAGGATTCGTCGGATTTTAGAAAATCGCCCATCTTATGATCCTCTGCACTATGTGCTTATGTGAGAACAATGCTCATATCATACGCCCGTTTTATGCCGACCATCTTCAAATTCTTCACGTACATGTTTAAGCTCGGCGAAGACGGGCATATAAAGGGTGTCCCAAAATGAGCTGACATTTAAATTTTTTAATAAAACACATTTTTAATTGGAAAATTTATAATATTTTGGCTTTATTAGAAAGTAAAAACGTGGAGATTTAGAATGATACAAAACCTCAGACTATCTGACAAATGACCGCCTCAGCCTTTGTACCACAAATTCACCCTTTTGAGGAAATTTTCAATAACATGTTGATATTTGCTGGAAAATTTCAGCAAAGTTGTGTCAAATTTTATATTTGAGGTTCTTAATAGTTTGTGGTTTTTTGATATACACTTTGTACTTAAGATAACCCCAAAGAGAAAATATAACGTTATCTTGTCACATGATCTTGGCGGCCACTTACATCACTTTGCTGCGAGATAACACGACCTTTAAATTTTTGAAGTAAATTCTTACAATTTCTTCACATTGCTCAATTGTGTAGTTTTACATAATCTAACCTCTTTAATAATGACAGCATATAAAAATCTCTACTCTGATTGCACTAGTACCACGAAAAAAATGACGGCAAAATCAAAATATCCGTTCATTTTGGGACACCCTTTATAATAAAAATCGTACCTTCCATTGTATAGTTTTTGACACAAAAACACCTGGCCTATTGTTGCACAAACTCTGCCTTGCTTTTCTGGACCATGACTTCCTTTATTATACAGACCTGTTTTACTAAATAATTTCCTTTGTTGCTTTTGACATTTCTCAATTTTGCCATGGTGCTGTTTAACCTCCCTTTTTTATCAAATGAATTAAACAAAATGTAGCGCAAACAAAATAAAAAAAATACATAGCGTATTAATTTTTTTTTGCATTGAGTCTTATTTTAAAAGGGAGTTAAATAGCGGATAAAAAGAAACGTAAATTTGGTTAATGAAATGAATGCTTATTCAGTTTGTTTATAACGTCACTGAAAAGTCACCTGACTATCTTAGTCCAAGCAACGATGTAACTTTCATTGTTGGAAACAATCAGAGAGGGAGGTTAAACAGCGCCACGGCAAAATTGAGAAATGCCAAAAACAACAATGGAAATTATTCAGTAAAACAGGTCTGTAATAATAAAGGAGGTCATGGCTGGACATGAGTTATATATTGGTGGTCCGCGCATACTTCTGGTGCAATGAAATTTTTAACAATAAGCGTTACGGATTCTTCACATTGTATATATAGTAGGATATAAAACTAAGGTTTAGCAGAAGAAAATGCGGAAAAAATATGATCATTTTGTGTTGACTGAATGACTATGTAGAATAATAGCTTATAGGGAAGTGCTGTATCGTTGAATTAGACTTTATATTTGTACACAAACAGAGCAGCCACAACTCGGTAGACAGATACAACTTTGCACTTTGCAATGTTTTCTCTTTTCAGCAATGTTTTCTCTTTTCTCTTTTCTCCAGGATCTCCTAGAATATTTTCAAAGCGTGCATCTCACCCTTTTCAGAAGAGCTACTGGCAGTACTTCGAAGACTGCAAATAATGTCCATGCAGCAACGTGCTTAACTTTCTTCAAGGACACAAATAGGTATTGGAGTGACTTTTTTCTAGAGATTGAGAAAGAAGTATGTCGCAAAATGATCGCAACATGAGCGTTTTTCTCAAACAGGCTAGTTTGTTTTATTGAACAAATCCTACGGGTATTGGACATTGAAACTGAAACACCTGGTAGAAATCCAAAATCTTTATTTAATAAGGTGTTGGGGCACCGTGGGCAGCCAGCCCAGCAGCAACACGTCTTGGGAAGGATCGGTAGAGGTCCTGCAAAGTTTGCACCCCAGACCATTACTGATCCACCCATTACTGATCCACCTCCGTGTTTGACTGTGTGTGCCAAGCAGTCTGGGTTGTAGGCATCAGAGGGGCTCCTCCAGACGAATACCCTCCCTGTTGTTTGGAAGACAGTGTAGCTGGACTCATCCGAGAATATGACGCGTTTGAGGTCATCCAACGTCCAGGTTTTATGCTTCCGGCACCACTGAACCCGCTTGGAGGCATTTGTACGACTGATGAAAGGCTTCGGTATAGCAAGCCTGCCATGGATGTTGGATTTAAGCAGGTAACGACGGATTGTCTTCGTGCACACAGGTTCCTGGAGGTATGTATTCATTTCTGCGGTGATTTCTGCTGCGGTGGTTTTCCGCTTTCGTGCAACAATCCTGGTCAATGTCCTGACGTCTCTTTCCGACAACTTCCGTTTTCCCCTGGAGTTGCTCCTCCTGGACATGGTTCGTCCTTCCTGTTCATATGCACACATCACCCTGGATACTGTAGCACGTGAGACATCACAAAGTGTGGCAGTTTTGCACACAGATGCACCTGCTAGACGCGCCCCAACAATCTGCCCTCTTTTGAAGTCGGATATGTCTCCCATTATAACGCTCTGCACAGACAATTTGAAGCTTACTATCGAACTTTTCTACTGGAGTGACTACCAAGACCTCTGACACGTGATTCATTGATATGCATACGATTAATTATCTAGCAGAAGGTTCTATTCAGCCCTGGTGGTAACCAGTGCTATTTGCGAAGGTGTTTCAGTTTCAATGTCCAATACCTGTATTTACTCATGCACATTCCATAACGGAATATTTGGTATATTAGAGATTTTGAGCGACCTTCGGCTTTAAACTAAGAATAGAATTACATATAATTTTTGAATTTGGTAATTAAAATGTTACATGTAATTTACATTTTGTAAGATGAAATAACATAATCTATGTATATACAAATCTTTGTCTATGGCTTTATCTGTGTGTGGCAATAATGACTAGACTTAACAACGAACTGCGTCAACAATATTTTGCTAATAATTTATTTTGAATTTACTTTGAATGGATGACAACACCAAAAATATTGACAATATTTCCTCTGACACAGTTTTTTAAGCTTTTCTCAGAATTTATAGTATTAACTTTTCAATCATTCTCAATATTTGTACATAGACTTACTGGAGTAATAATTTCTTTTATCGAGTAGATGGAAGGTAAATTCAAATAAATAAATTTATTTTTTATTAACGGGAATAAACTTCTCTTAATACAGAAATATTTTTAACTCTGTTCTGCGTGTGGCAACAATGGTTTTACTACTGGTCGCGTGAGATAGCACGATCAGTAAGAGAGTGTTAATTAAAAAGTACTTAAAGTTAAATCATGTCGATTTTTTTCTGTATTTTTTGCTTCTACGAGGGTTGGGGCATAAGTCATGGCAACTATTTTTTTTCTCATAGCTAAAGGATGGTATCACAAAATGTCATATGCCTCGAGGAAACCGTTCATTCATAGTATATTTCCATAACACCAGATGGTCCTGTGATTTCCTTTTGTTGCATAGATAACAATGTTAAATCAGTTCTTAGTCAACCGCCGTGCAGGATGGATGTAACCCGAGTTGAATATAGCCGGTCTCCGCTGGCTTTGGTAAGAATTGGAGCACCCACTATACTCCTCGGACTTTTCTCCATGTGATTTTGATCTTATACGGACGGTAAGGAACCATTACGTGGTAGACAGCTTCGGACACGAATGGACATTGCAAATACCCGTATTGTGCAACAGGAGATGACCAGATTTCCACATGGTCAGAGAAATGGTGAAGCAGATGATATGGGCGCCTGTCACATCGTTGGCAGCGTACTGTGAACGTTCAGGGGACTACTTTGAGGCCCTTTAGAACGGGTATGTGTGCTGTAATGATTCTGGATAGTTGTAATGTTATATCAACTACCTTAATAAACATGAAGAGCAAAATATTTCCGTGTTGCTAAATGTCCGTACATTTCCTCCATTCCTTGTCCTTTCATCTATATATTTCGCATTTTCCACCCTCGTATATTTGGCGCCGATCATTTTGCTTCTACATTTGGATGCCCCAAAGCTCTGTAATGGCACTAGACTTTGCGTCACAGCGATAAAGCGAAACTTGATAGAGGCGATTGTGCTTACTGGCTATGCAAAGAACACGACTGTGCTTCTTCCAAGAATTCCGGTCATCTGTGACAATATTCCATTTCCTTTTAAGAAAACGCAGTTTCCAATTCGCCTGACGTTTGGCATGTCTATTAACAAGTCTCAAGGACAATCATTAAAAATATTTGGCCTGGATCTAGAAAGCTCCTGCTTTTCTCATGGACAATTGTATGTTGGTTGCTCACGCATTGCATCCAGAACCAATTCATATGTATTCGCCCCTCAAGGAAAGACAAAGAATATTGTTTATTCTAAAGTACTACATAGCTAGATTTTTTGCTATGAACTTTTAATAACATTTTGTCAAATTCACTTTTTTAATATCTCAGTATTTTTGACAGAGACTATCCCTTTCTATTCCAGAAAAAATTCTGCCCAAGTTCTTTCAAGAGGATACAATTTTTATGCTGTGTAGGCATACGCAAACGACTGAAAAATCAGAAGGGCGGACAATGTGTGCGTGTGTGTGTATATGTGACTTCCAAATTAAATTGGACAACATTCCACGAATCATGAAATGCCCCTCAATTTAGCCTGGACCACACGGGCGAAGCCGGGTATTTAAGCTAGTCTTCTTTAAAAAATTAGGACTCATGAGAATATTTTTCTAAATATCACTGAATATCACTAAATATCGCTAATATGAAAGCGCTAAATTTGACCATAGAAAATCTATTATCTACGTTTTAAACTTCCTAAGCCACAATTGTAACGAGGTTAAAATGGAATTCATTGATTTCCAAAACCGTAATTGACGGTTATCTGATGGAAAAATTTTAAATTCAATTTATTCTATCATAGATAACAGAATTATTAAAAGTTTTGAAACTGCACAAATTTCTGTCCTAATGCATCTCCTCTTTGTCTTTTAATGAGAAAATAATTGAAAACCCGTTTCTTTAAGGAGAATGTCATTATGAACCTCTCCCGTAGCTATCGCTGATGACAATGAAAAATTAAAATAAAATCAATCAAAAACTTACTTTTTGAGTTTGCTAACATTTGCTCTTTCTGTTTTTCACTTTTAACCGTTGTTTTTTTTTTTTTTAATAATTTTTTTTCAACAGCTAACTTACTTTTTTATCCTTTCCCTTGTGTTGTCACCCTTGATCCAATTTTTCATTTTTTTCTCCTAGGCCTCTAACATTAACACTATTTCCCCACCATC
Organism: Rhysida immarginata; assembly: GCA_023313115.1. Classification (NCBI taxonomy): domain Eukaryota; kingdom Metazoa; phylum Arthropoda; class Chilopoda; order Scolopendromorpha; family Scolopendridae; genus Rhysida; species Rhysida immarginata. The sequence goes on along the minus strand of JAHWFO010078393.1, from coordinate 157,633 downwards.
CTTTGGCATCTTTTTCTGCTTAAAAAAAGAGCCCATCTTTGTTGAAGCTGCCGATTTATCGCGCGTCATCTTTGTCACCATGGTTGCAACAAAAGATATTTGCATAACCGGTGAGCGTCTCCCCAAGGCAATAGGCCCTTTTCATGTTTATCCCAAACCTTCGTTTCCACGTCTCTACCCCTTTTGTTGACAACATGTGACGGAACGATATTCAATTTCCTGCCCCTGTTGAACTAAAGGCCCCTTCATTTGCATGCGCGCGCCTAGGTCTTAGGTTTTCTTTTTCAACACTTAACTAATCTACACTTTTTCCCTTTCTCCGGAGACTTAAAAGAGAACCGCTAGTACTGTATAGGTTTAATTCTCTATTAATAATTCCCTTTTTTATTTTATTTATCAAAAGTCAAAATGCGTAAAACTTAGGAATAATGCATTGTTAAATGCATTACGTTAACTCACTGTTTAGATAATGTCATGTGTCTAAAAATAATTGCCGTAAGATTATAGTAATTCTTGTAATCAGTTTTATGCTTTCCATTAAAATTTTTATTTCAGCAAGCTTATATGTATTATTAGTTTTTAATAAAATGTAGAACTCGGAAACTATTAAATACCATGGACGTTACAAATTGTCTCCTTTATATTTAAAAATCCATTAGAGTTTAATGCCGCGTTTTTCCACGTTTTTATTTTCACAAAACATTCCATTAATTTCTGTACATTTGCCCAGTCGTTAGGTAAAATACTGCATGACAAGCTGGAAGATATTTGGGCTAGAACACTGCGGTAGCTACTAGTCGAACTAAAAATGTACGTAAATGTTTAGATCAGTTTCTTCATCCTAATGAATTCAGCTCCATCCCCTGAAACAGAGCGGCCCTTAAGTAAATGGTAAATAATGTGACATAATTTTGATTTTTAAATAACAGATATGAATACGAAACTGGTGTATGGAGTATCACAATAGTAAAAGCATTAGTACTTTACGAAGGTGAGCCATCATTGTTTATTATAGTAATGACGGAAAATTCAGATATTTCTAGATTTCAGATATGAGCAGAACGAGGAAAACAAACCGACACATTTTTGCAGTTTCTTTCCTTGTGCGCCTGGTGCATTTCCTTTGTCGTGGAAATGAAGAATTTCCTTGTGTTTCTATAGACATCCTTGAAGATGCTCTTGGTCTGCTGATTTTCCAATTTCACATGAATTGCACGGCTCACGTGCTGCAGTGGATCTTTCCTTCTTTGTCATCGCATCGATCTATTTTGTTGCTCGTTGACACAGTGATTTCGACGAGGAGTAAGCTCGTTGCGGTTCAGATATCTACTTCACCACTTACAACGCTATTGCAACGAATACGTTATTTAAAACGAGGATAAATATCGACAGAATTCACATCTCCCATAGGAACAATTCAATCAATACCCTCTGTATTAATAATGGATTCAGCCATGTGATGGACGAGTGTTTTCCGATATTCCTTGATTGAAAAAAAGAGTATTTTATATTTGTTTTGCACTCAGTAATGCATTCACTTCCTTTAGAATATGTTAAAGCATTAAAGTTTTTAAAAAATATTACTTTTTATATTTTAGTTCTCAGTTACTTTAAAATTTCAAATTATATGCTCAAATAAATATTTACTATTTCTTTAAAATTTTCAATGTAAGAATCCTTCTACTAAAAAACATCCAAAAGAAAGAAAGAAAACATTGGCTATTAACAACCTAAATGCCCTGCCTGTTACAAAGACTCTTTCAAAATATGTACACTACTGTTTATAAAAATCTTCACAAGAATGTACACAAGAACAGACGTTTTCAAAATATGCCTGTTACAAAGACTATTTGGACATATGTACACTACTGTTTATAAAAATCGCAACACCCTGATGGAATAGCCCAATCTGCATTAAATTTGCATATCATGGGTCAGAAAAGAAACCATTAGATTTTCAGGTCAATACAATGCGTTTTATTGTCACATTAGTATCGGGTGAAACCACCGTGGGATGCAATTACAGCCTCTAAACGTCGTGGCATTGAGTCAAACAAGCTCTAAATAAGGGCCTGGGGAATGTCCTGCCATGCTCTGTCTACACGGGTATACAGTTCATCCACAGTTGCTGCTGTAGGAGTCTGACGAGCCAATCGATGAGCAACCCTGTCCCACACATGTTCGATTGGCGACATGTCTGGTGAACGAGCAGGCCAGGGGAACAAGGGCGTCTGATGTGCTTGGAAAAAGGCGAGGACATTTCTGGCCACATGCGGTCGGGCATTGTCCTGTTGGAATACAGCGCCTGGAAGGTTCTGCAGGAAGGAGATGACCTCGGGTTGCACAACTTCCCTGATTTACCGGTCACTGTTCAGATTGCCATGGATTCTGATCAGACGGGAACGGCCATGGTAACTGATTGCACCCCACACCATCACCCCTGGCGTTTGTCCTGAATGACGCTGCAGGATGCATTCTGGAAGGTCGCGCTCGCCACGATGTCTTCTGACTCGTATCCTCCCGTCATGGTGCTGCAAGTTAAACCTTGACTCATCCGAAAACACAACTTGTTGCCATTCAGCTTGCCACTGTTGGTGTTGATGGGTCCATTGCAACCTGAGGCGCCGGTGGTTTTGAGTCAAAGGAATCCGCAACAATGGTACTCGTGCCATCAATCCTCTGGAAATCAAACGGCGTCGTACAGTGCTAGCAGACATTGTCCTGCCTACTGTAGCACCCCACTGTTGTGCTAACACTGTGGAAGTGGCTGTACGATCTGCTACACACATGCGATAGATGTGTCTGTCATCTCGCAGTGTCGTCGTGCTGGGTCTTCCTGAGCCTGGTCTTCGGTGTACCCTGTTCTCTTCGCTCCACTGCCTCCATGCACGCATAGTTGTCGTTGCATTACGTCCTACCCGAGCAGCAATGTCACGATACGACCATCCCGCTTCACGCAGACCAATTATGCGTCCTCTTTCAAAGTCTGTCAGCTGTTGATATGGTACCCTTCGTCGCCGTCGAGGCATGGTGTTCTTTCAAGCAATTACTCTGAAAATCTAATCATTTATACTCTGACCCTTTGTATGCAAATATTGCAAATTGCATATGGATTAGACCATTCCATCAGGGTGTTGCGACTTTTATAAACAGTAGTGTATGTACAGGTTTCGTGTACTGTTTTAATACACAGTAAGTTTTAAAACGGCAGAACATTTGATGAAGTATTTTAACTTCATACTAATATAAGAAATTATATAAATTTCATATATATATACAAAACATGACGTCTTCCAAATTCGCAGATAGTAAATATTTTCTTCGGTTTTTGTTTTTATTATCACTACCAATTTCTGTGAAGAGTTTCGAATGTGTTTCATGTGAAGGGGAGTCGTATTGCCTCGACAAGGTTGACAAGTGAACCAAAATTCCATGCACTAACTCAAAATGCTATGAAAGCATAACCATTATCAAAAATAATAATAGTGCATCCTTTGGTTCAAGAGGATGCAAAACTAAGGTGATGAGAGCAGAATGTGTTGCTCAACTGGAACACGAAACCTGTACATACATATGAGCAAAGAGTCTTTGTAACAGGCATATTTTGAAAACGTCTGTTCCTCATATTTCACCAAGCAGGGCATCTAGGTTGTTAATAGGCAATGTTTTCTTTCTTTCTTTTGGATGTTTTTTATTAGAAGGATTCTTACATTGAAAATTTTAAAGTCATTTATATCGCTTTAGAAATTTTAAAGCTTTCATATTGCATTTGCTATTTCTTATGATTTTTGAAGTTCTTTTAGTCTCACTAAACGTTGATTACAAAAAAACAAAAAATGATAAAAAAAACTTGGGTTTTATTTTAATTTCCTAGCCTATTAAGGAATTACGAAATAAAATGTTCCGAGGCTAGATTTAGACCTATAACTTACTAATTTTTTACTGAATTCTGTTTAATAAAACAATTTTTTGGTGGTGGAAGATACTATAGAAGTTTACATTTAGAAGATTTCATATTCGTGTAAAGCTAAAGATTTCTAAAAATGAGGAGCCGGAAACTGTGGATGGTCATCAAACAACAGAAGACATGGAAACCACCAATCCACAAAAGGAATTTATTCTGATGAATTCGTATTTCGGCAGTCAAGCTGCTTTCTTCAGCATCTAATCAAAGAGTTATCAGAACAGCTTGTCTCTCTAATCAAAGCTTCCTTTAGATGCTGAAGAAAGCAGCTTGGCTGCCGAAATACGAATTCATCAAAATAAATTCGTTCTGTGGCTTAGTGGTTTCCCTGTCTTCTGCTGTTTAAAGATTTCTCGTAAAGATTTCTCGTATTTGTCAATCTTGATCGAATCACCCATAGGACACAAGCCCGCTACTCATTAGATACGCAAAACAGGGTGTAAGCCATCTAAAACCATCACGACTGACAAAACACTAAATAAATGAAAATCTACGCCTCCTCAGAAACACAATTGCACCAGTTACTTGACATTACACACATTTTTAAAAGACAAACACATGCAATTTGGGTTGGACAAAATATTCACATTGCAAAACCATTCATATTAAAAACGGAGTATTGAGGGAGGGGACTTCACATTTGAAGAACCACGTCACATTGCTGCTACGGAAAATAGTGAATTTTACAAATAACTCGGATTTAAACAAGCCTAGCTTCTGGAGCACAAACGCATAAAAAACACTCACCAAACAATATCTTCATAGGCTAGAGTCGATACTTAAAACGCATTTAAATTCCAGATATTTAATCAAGCCATCAATATTATGCTAACCCATTACTCTCCTACTTCTTTGGAATCATACGTTGAACACACACAGATTTTGAAGGACTGTAAAGGAAACCACGTAAATTGCTTACAATGCACAGAAAACATCATCCACACACAACTATTGAAAGACTAACCCTGCCTCGTTCGGAGGGAGGCAGAGGTCTTATTGATATACTAGATCTACACCATAAACAGATTCAGTCACTCAGAGAATTCGTTTACTCTAAGCAACACACATTACCATTGCACAAAGCAATTTTCGTGGCTGATACAAAATACACACCTTTGAATCGGAACAGCGTGCAGAACAGGCAAAACATTTCTACAATATGCACTAAACTTTAATCATGGCTTGGAAAGCGATCTCCACGGTATACATCCTTCTGACCAGCCGCACGTCAAATTTTTGGTTGAGTGAAGGGAGTCTCTTTGGGGAAACTGAAAAAACCATGATTGCAATACAAGACCAGGTTATTAACAGTATAAGATAAAAAAAAACGTATTATCAAAGATTCGACTGATAGGCTTGCAGGAAATGCCATATCGCAGAGAAAACCATCCAACATGCCATATCTATTGCAAAAGCAAACAGGTTATTTAACAAACATAACCAGGTAATCAACATCGTACATCAACATCTAGCTAAGATAGAGAGGCTTAGGGACATCCACACTCCATACTATAAATATATCCAAGACACTATCTTAGAGAACAACCACATATAAACTATATTTTGACAGAGCTATAATCATTGATAAAACTATCCCTCATAACAGATCAGACATTACACTAGCAGATAAACAAAACGAAGTGACCTACATCTATACATAGTATAAATCTAAGTCACTTCCCCGGTGTATGTGCTCGATAACCTTAAGAACTACTGCATCGATTTTTATGAAACAAGTTTTGTTTGTTAGGGGATTTATGTAGAAACTTTGTAGGCTAGGTATTAATTCATAAAAATTGGTTTTATATTAAATTATTTACGTTAATTGCTCTCAAAATGCGTCAACATGGCTGTTCATCATATGGTGATCGGCGATCGAAACGCTTAGCGCCATCTCTTGAGCAAACAAACAAATATAAACTAATTCTACTTCATCTTAATAGCTGAGTAAATTTGCAAGAACATTGTTTCTCACATGGCCAACTGTATGTTGCCTGTTCTAGAGTTTAGAGAAATTTATACATTTGCAGTAAAGATGAAACAACATTAAATGTCGTTTATAAGGAAGTACTCAAGACTTACGTGTAGTCCAAAAACTTCCATTAATTTTTTGACATTAAATAAAGGTTTTTTAAAATTTACCTATACTGTAACTCCACAACTTAATATTTCAATAAACTAATTCAATAAAAAAATAAAAAATATATAACACAAAAAAATTCAAAAGAACTCAATAAAATACGTACTATTTTTGCGATATGCTGCCATGCTTTTTTCTCCTCTAACAGCTGTGTAAACAGAAACCATGCGAAGCGAAACCGAACCTTTCGCATACGATAAGGTTATTACAAGTGTACAAAATGGTGAAGGAAAGCTATTCTTTTTAGATGCTCCTGGAGGCACAGGAAAAACTTTTTTAACAAACTTAATACTATGCAAAATTAGAAGTTTCAACAAGATAGCTATTGCCGTTGCATCTTTAGGAATAGCAGCAACATTGTTACTGGGGGGAGGAACTGCACACTCCACTTTTAAACTTCCCCTCACAATTATACCAGGGGACACTCCTTTCTGCCAAATAAAAAAACAAAGTGCTACTGCAAAATTACTTCGTCAATCTTCCTTGATAGTTTGGGATGAAGCTACTATGGCCAATAAGGTTGTTGTTGAAGCTTTGCATCGCACTCTGAAAGATCTTAGAAACTCCAATCAAATAATGGGTGGCTTGACATTTTTATTCACAGGTGACTTTCGTCAAACTCTACCACTTATAACAAAAGGTACAGTTGCTGACGAAGTAAATGCTTGCTTAAAAAGTCTTTTATTTGGGAGCATGTTATTCACCTTTCACTCACTAAAAATATGAGGGTCCTTTTAAATAATGATCAACAGGCAGATGCAATTTCTACAAAATTGTTGAAAATTGGTTGTGGCAGTGAACCAGAAGTAAATGGTAGGATAAAACTTGATTCTTCATTGTGCAATTATGTCGAATCACTAGATTCTTTGATTGAAAAAATTTACCCCGATATTTCTAATATTCAGTCCAAGTCTTTAGGATGGTTCCAAGAGAGGACTATATTAACACCACGTAACGATTCTGATAACCTAATAAACTTAAAAATAATGAACAAAGTTGAAGGAAATGTAAAACAGTATTGTTCCATCAACACAGTTTTACAAACTGAAAATGCAGTACATTACCCTGTGGAATTTTTAAACTCATTACAACTTAAAATTGGTGTTCCTATAATGTTACTTAGAAATTTAAATCCTCCAACACTTTGTAATGGAACAAGGTTAATTGTGAAATCACTAAAAGATAATGTGATAGAAGGTTCAATTATTACTGGAAGTGGTCTTGGTGAAACAGTTTTAATTCCAAGAGTCCCTTGAATACCTACAGACTTACCTTTTCAGTTCAAACGCATTCAATTTCCAGTTAAACTTTGCTTTGCCATAACAATTAACAAATCTCAAGGCCAAACATTGAAAGTAGCTGGAGTAAATTTGCAAGAAGATTGTTTCTCACATGGCCAACTGTATGTTGCCTGTTCTAGAGTTAGCGACCCTAGAAATTTATACATTTGCAGTAAAGATGCAACAACATTAAATGTCGTTTATAAGGAAGTACTCAAGACATAGGTGTAGTCCAAAAACTTCCATTAATTTTTTGACATTAAATAAATGTTTTTTAAAATTTACCTATACTGTATTTTTATTTCATGATTTAAAAAGCCCAGGCAACGCCGGGCGCGGGTTTGCTAGTAATTGATATATCCATTCCCAGCAAACAATTTACAAAAGACATAAACTGATAAAATCACTAAATATAGAGATCTTGCACACGAAATAAAACTCCTTTGGGAAGTTACCAGAGTACAAATTGTTCCTATCGTTCTTTCTGCCACTGGGGTTATTTCACACTCATTACACAAAAGCCTGTCAACATTGAAGTTTAGCACACACTTATAATAAACCTTACAGAAAGCCACCTAAACACTTGTCACATGGTAAGGTAATTCCTACACCCAAACATCAATACTCCCAAGAGCACGTAATTTTTTCCTCCTTTGCATTTGAGTTCCTTGGGCTTGGCCCTCTCTTGGCCCGCCTCTAGGACTTGGCTTCCCCAAACAATAATAAAAATAATAATAACACCGTATTTTCTCAGAGGCCCCCTACCTCTATGAAAATTGCATGCGTCATTCCGGACTATTTAAGACCAACCTCTATTCCATTCACACATTCCTTTATTTTGCAAATGTTATCTACATTGCTTGTTCATACACTATTTTTTAATTATAATTTCTGTACCTAATGTTCTGCATTGACAGATAAGCTCTATGTACATCGACGCATCTTTATACTCAGCGATAGTCAAGCGGCCCTTAAAGCCATCAAATCTTCTAGGGTCAACTCTAAACTTACCCTGGAATGTCGGTAGCTCCTACAAGACCTTTCTCTTCATAACACTGTTACTTTGCGATGGGTTCCTGGACATAAAGGTGTTGTCGGAAACGAGGTTGCTGATATCTTAGCTAAACAGGGTGCCAAATCTACTTTTATTGGCCCTGAACCTTTCTGCTGTATTTATATACAAACTGCAGCTAGGGAGATAAATATTATCTCTTATCAAGAAATGATGGAAAGGTGGGATCATACCACCGATCAATAACATGACAGACTCATGATTAAGAGATATCCTACAGTAGTCTAACATCAGGCATTTTACAACTTAATAGACATAAATTACGGATCATCATCGGTTTCCTAACTGGCCATGATTTACTCTGTAAACATCTACATAGAATGGGAATTTCTTCGGGAAGAGCCACTATGTTCGAAATGCGGTTTGGCGGAAAAACGGCCTACCACTTTCTTTTTGACTGTGTCTTCTGACACATTTTCGTCACCTCACGGTTGGTTTAACCTTTCTTGAAGATATCCACTTAGACCCTATAGGCAGCTTGACTCGCTTTTTAAGTCTGTCAGACTACCTTTACGCGTTCTAAGTTTTCCTTTTGGGTTTGGCGCAATATTCCTTAGAGGAATAAGTACCTTTGCCGTCAACTACTTTGGCTGTTGACTGACAACCCGCTTATCCATTTAATCGTTAAATCTGTGTGATTTCATGATGTGAATATGTCATCGATGTAGTTGGTTGAAAGTCAAGATCTTGATGGTTTGGATCATCTAAACGTCTTCCTCTGAATCAACAGTATACAACCTCTGACAATTAAGTTCGGTGAATGACGTCACACCCTAATCTGTGCGAGCTTTACGCGAGTAACAATGCATGTGAATAGAAGCCCAGTCATTGTTTAAGCAAGTTCAGACAGGTCACGTTTGTGCGTGCAATGGTTTAGCAGATGCTCGTTTCTTCAGTTGAAGGTGTAGCGGGCGCACGGAACTGTGAATAATGGATCAAAGAGGAACACTGCCGTAATCGTGCAACAGTTTCTGGCCAACAAAGGGGTCGTATCCATAGCTCATCCACCTTATTCACCAGATTTGGCACCGACAGACTTTTTCTTGTTCCCACGCCTGAAACGGGCCTTATAGGGACACAGATTTGCGGACATACCAGACATTCAAGCAAATGTGACACGTGAACATAAAGCCATCCCTAAGGAGCTTCCAGGACTTATACACCCGATCCCAAAAGTGTATTGCCTTCCAGGGTGATTATTTCGAAGGACAATAAAGTAAATGTGGCTCTATCTGTTTTGCATTTTTTTGTGTGAACTCATTCACCGAACTTAATTGTCAGAGGTTGTATTTATCTGGAGCTGTAGGTATATGAAGATCTTCAGAATAACGAACTGGTCGTATAGCGCTTCTATATGTGCTACAATATAGATACGTAAAAAGGTAACTGTGGATTTTAAGCAGTTGATTTAGAGAAGATTTAAAAGTAAACAATTGTGCATAGAAAGTTTACCCGATATATTTAGACGGTTTAATCGCCACAACAGCGTTGATGCTCCCAACAAGAATGCTATCATGTGTAATAAGCTGTTTTGCCAGTAATAAAATTAATGGTTATAGCCGCAGAAGTGAATTAGATCCAGCAAGAACTAAACTACACAAGATAGGTATTGTCGAATTAAGAGGCTTGCAATATGCTACATGCTTGGCTATTGACTCACCGTACATGTTGAGAGTGAACATCGATGTTGACGATGGATTTGTAAACAGTGCGATCGGTGTACTCACAAGGGACCGTAAAAAAGGAAGCTAATTTTGTATGAAACGATGACGAGGTCCTTGGATAAGTGCGTGACAAATATCAGCACCAGACATCAAGGACTTTCCGAGTTATAGTCATTTATTGTTCCCATTATAAGTCTATTGAGCAAATCCGAAAATGTTCGAAATCTTTTTTCTAATGTTGTTTATTGACCCTGTGCTCACTCCTGTATAACATGTGAAAGAGAAGAGTGTAGTAGCCTAGTAGGTTATGGTTTTGAGTTCGAAAAGAAAGACACGAGTGAACAACATCTACAACATCAGCAAAAACAATGCATCTGTCGTTTCAGGTTATAGTTGCCAAATGAAGAAATGGCCACGAATCAAATGTAAGCCACCTTTGATTTTCAAGTTCAAAGACAACATAAATGATGCTTTGAAATGTATAGCGATCACTAAACTTACAGCGAACATCAATTTAGGTGGCACAATCAAATGTAAACGTGAACAGTTCCCATAGGTGCCAACCACTGAGATCACGGCAATTAAATCATAAAGTGCTACATTTGGTCGTATCTTCTATGATTATGACATATCAGAATAAAATCAACTGTTAATGTTTGGATTGAATAGAGTAACCAGTATAGATAGATTATATTTAACTAACTCAAAAGATTACTGTAATTGCTATCTCACTCCAGAGGGTCAAGCACCTTCGATGGAAAAGTTCAGAGACGAATACAAGAGATTGAAATTGCACATGCTGCTAACATTCACCAAACGCGTAAAAAATTCATATTAAAAATAAAAAAACAACGATACTATTAGCTATAACAATGATGATGATTCCATTGAACAACAGAATATTTTAAACCTTGTAGTTACCAATCTCAATGCACAGTATTTAGTACCGCATGCACAGTACTTATTACATCTGATTACTTGGCACTAAGTGAGACTTGGATGAATGCAGGTGAACCTGTACATATACACTGTCATATCACTGAATTATGACCACCCGCTTAGTAATGGGAGTAGCCAATCTTCGCCAATATAACTGCAGCTACGCATCGTTGCATGGATGCAAGAAGTGCGTGGTGTGTGTCCGATGGTATGGCAGTGCATTCTGCTTGAAGCGCTGTCCACAGAGCTTCGAAAGTCATAGGTGGAGGGTCCAGCTGCCGTAAATGGCGATCAAGGTGCTCCCACAGATGTTCGGTTGGACTGATATCCGGCGAATTAGCGGGCCAAGGGAGCACTCGAAAATCAGTAGAGTGTTCCTCGAATCAATCCAGAAGGAGAAGTGCCTTGTGGCAGGGTGCATGTCCTGCTGGAACACTCCATCATATTGGGGAACATCGTTAGCATGTACGGGTGCACCTGGTCCGCTACGATTGACAGATAGCCGCAGGCATTCAAATTGCCCTCTAGACGAATTAGCGGACCTAACTGGACCTAATTGCTCCCAACAGAAGACCCCCACACATGCACACTACCCCCACCAGCCTGCTTGCGGCCCACAAAAGCCTCCTCCAAAAGCTCTTTTCATGGCGTTCACGACGCACTCGCCATCACCCGTCAATCTCATGGAGCACAAACCTTGACTCGTCGGAGAAGGCGACCTTAGGCCACTCGTCTGTGGTCCAATGGCGGTGCTCACGTCAAAGTCTACGCGTCGTTGACGATGACCCCTGGTAAACATTGGTGCAATAACCATGCGTCGACTGTTCAGGCCCATCCGTAGCAGGGTGCGTTCAACGGTAATGTCAGATACACGTCTGTTGGCATCACTGTTGAATCTGGTGGTCAGTTGATGGACTGTAGCTTTCCTGTCACCTTATACGTGTCGTCGTAGGTGCCGCTAACGCCGTTGGTCGATGGCTCGTGACCCTTTACAGTGATGGCGTTGGGACGCGATTTCTTTCCCTGCTGTCCACTCTTTGTACCCCTTCACTACAGCGGACCGTGAACAGTTCAAAAATCGCGCCGTTTCGGAGATGGTGCCACTCTTGCTGCGATAGCCTATTATCATCCCTTTTTGGATGTCCGTTAAATCCGGACGTTTACCTATCTTGAGGCTCATGCACCTGCCGTTTCATGCACCAACTTTAAAGCTTTCTCAGCCTGTTATGCAAATTTTGCAATGTGTAATCGTTGTTGGGGCGAACCATATGATTCAATAATACATTGATATGACAGTGTAGATGGATTCGAATTGAGAACACAAATGAATCAGTCTGGTTGTATTAGATCCGATGCCCCCACCAAACATGGTGCAGTAAGTTATAAGAAAGCAGGCGGTGTTGCGATCTTCAGAAATATTAACTCTTTATCCGAATGCGAACATACACTGATAGACTGGTTAAACTATAGATGACTGATTGACGCTGGTATCGGTAATATTTGTATGGTTAAAGTGTGGTGAGATTTTTACTAGGCATTGTTTAAAATCATCCTAATGTTTGATATCTGATATGGCAATGTTGTTGTCTAATGCTATGATGAAGTATTCACCTATCAAAGACAACATGCAGTTGGATACTGATGTGCAAATTATGCTATTTAGAGACTTCAATGTAGATGCTATATTAAACCTACAGTTCTTGGCTTTGTGAAGAAACGTTTCAATTTAGATTACATGCCCATCGAATCACCTACTACATTGGTGGTAGTACTACAGATTTGATATTGATTCTAGTTTGTTGACATACTTCTCTTATCACAGACCACTGATTTGTAAGTTGTGAATGACTTATAATTAAGGTTCGGTTAAAAATAACGAGTCTGTAATAAAATATATTGCAAGTATTTTGTTGCAAATATATTGCTAAAAAATAATGATATATTGCAAGTATTTTGAACATTTTATGTTAGAAATTAAAATTTTAAAATTGTGTTTCACAAAATGATTTCTTATTCGCCATGTAGCCACAAGACGTATTCTACGACTTAACTAGCGGCCGTGTCTCAACACAACCCCGTACAATTTTTTGATCCTCTTAATGACCCCTTTTGTTAGAGGAAACTGTGGGCCAGTGCATTTGATTTCTTTTCCTCCACGTTCACATATTCGTACATTCATTCCTTTTAGTAACTCGTTTTAAAGGAATACCTCAAAGCCAATCATTAAAAAAGGAAACAATCAGGGTGTATAATATTTGGAAGGCCCATCTTACGATTTCCTGCATATTTGTCAGTTTATAAAATTACTACATAGATTAACTTAATTATTAAACTCAAACATGAAAATCTTTTGTGAAGGCTATTATGAAAAAAGTTGTTTTTTTATTAAAAAAAAAATAAAAAAGCAATTGATATCATGTGTTAAATATAAATTCCTGGCAAAAAAATAATGAAATATATTCGTTAAAAGACTGTAGAAACGCTTCAAAGGCAAGCTTTTATTGACTAACCACTCAACTGGCTCGCCCTTACGACAATATTTGTTTTTCCTCTCAACAGCCATTCACGATTTCATCCAGATAAAGTGTTCAGATCTTTATATCAACAAGATGCCTCTGAATGGAGTCTCAAGTTGACCTTTGACTGAAGCATAACAAGGCCGTTGAAAGGAATTTACACGAGACTGCGCCACTGAGGCGATATTAGTTTTCTGTTAGCTACCGTGATCGCAGACGAAACGAGGTCGACGACATTTTCTATAGTGAAATAAAGAAACGTTAAAATTACTAAGCGAGGTTAATTAAAACTTGATATGGATGATTAAAAAAGATGCATTTGGTTTTAATGCCTAATTTTTTTTTTTTTACATTCGATCAAGAAAATGAATTTGGTACTGTAAGAGTTCTTTGAACTGCGGAAAATCACTGTAATGATAAAGTAATATCTAATTAGTAATTTTGAAGGGTTAACCATTGTATGCAAAATACACTGAAGAACACCATCTGCATATTGCGATATCGCAAAAACAAACTCACACTTTAAGATTTGTAACGACCTACGTGTGGGATCTGTAGTTCATTCCTCTAAATTAGGTCATGCCTAAATTCGCTCTAAACTTATGTATCCTGTCAGCCTTTTGTTAAATCCAAATCATGAACTGTATCAACTTTAAATAATAGATGTCTTTATCTTTATTTATTATTTCAATACAATTATTTATTTTACAATTTATCTCTATCACTATAATAATTCGCACAGTACAGGTACTCTAATTTAAAAACGGGGGCTTTATTAAATCTTCAAAGTACAACAATGAAGTCATTAATATTTTCTATTTCGAATAATGTCCTAATTTTTCATTAATCGGAACCTTTAAGGCGACAATAGCTAATTACGATGACAAGATTCGGAATCTAGATATGGTTGATTGGTAATGTTATTCAACATTGACAGAAATTGCGTAATGGGCTCGAGGATTCTATCAAAAACCTTTATCGTTGAATACCCTTCGCCGCTACATTACAAAATGTAAGTTGAAGTTCTATTATGCAAAACGAAAGGTGTTCGTAAATACACTGAGAAACATAGGTGCCTGGCATGGGCACGCACCCATCTGAAGGGAACTGACTCTCAGTGCCGATGCGTTTTGTGGTCCGATGAATCTACATTTACGGTTGTTGTTGGCGAAAATCGTCGGCATATACTTAGGACCAAAGAGGAAAGAAGAGAATCCGCCTGTTACCGACGTGCTGTACAGAAGCCAGTTTCAATAATTGTCTGGGGCTGCATGAGTACCAATGGATTGGGAAACTTGCACATCTGCAATGTCACCATTAATGTACAAGCCTATATTGGAATTTTAGAAGAATATATGTTGCCTTCTCAGTGACTCTTTTTGGAACCCGTTCCTTTCTATTTCAACAAAATAATGCTAAACCCGCAAAACTCGCATTAGAGGACAGT
This sequence comes from Rhysida immarginata, assembly GCA_023313115.1. NCBI lineage: Eukaryota > Metazoa > Arthropoda > Chilopoda > Scolopendromorpha > Scolopendridae > Rhysida > Rhysida immarginata. Next base: position 142,611 of record JAHWFO010078393.1, on the reverse strand, counting down.
TGCTACACAATAGATGGATTTGGGTGTTAAATTGGCCTGGCTGCAGTCCTGATTTGTCCCCAATAGAGAATATATGGCGAATTATTAATAGGAAGTTATGTCAACGACGACCCCGAACAGTTCAACAGCTGAAAACTTTCGTACAGCTGAAATGGCAACAAATTCCCATTACAACGGTACAGAAATTGGTATCATCTATTCCTCGAAGGCTACAAAGTGTGATCAGTAGGAAGGGAGATGTCACCTAATGGTAATTCGCCCACTGTCCCAACATTTTTGGAGTATGTTGCAACCCCGCAATTCGCAAAAACCTAATATTTATTACTATTAGTTAAATTCTTGGTTCCGAAATGTTTATTACCTACCCAATAGAGTAGCTTCTTTAGAAATAATATAATACATCAGTGTATCAGTATTTTAGCCGTGTCGCATGTTTTCACCCTGTCCCAAATTTTATGAAATTGAGGTTTGCATTTAATAGTCCTATAATCGTTTGAACCAGTTATTGGACCAGTTATCAAAGTTTTGGAAGTGGCTGTCATTAGCATAAATTTATTAAATTATCATCTTTAAGTTAGATTTTTATAAGCAAACTTCTGGTCCCGAGGGCGAATAGAGATCCTATACATTGAAATCTTAAATTTATAAAGGATAAAAAAAGAATAAAGTATTCATTTCTGCAGCCATTCTACCTATTCATATACATGTGCTTCAAAGGGTTTCCGTTCCTGATCTCTTGTAATTAAGCGATGGATTAAGTGTTGGAACAAACGATTACGAAGTTATTTTATTCTCTTGGCTTCTAACAAAAAAAAGTAACATTTCCTTTAAAGCCCTGTCGTTTAATTCTGTTGAGACAAAAAAAAAACCTGGCAGCTCCCTTTTTTGACGTTAAAGACAAAGTAAAAGACACAATTCGCCCCTTGGAGAGAAAATTTCGAATCGAACGACGTCGTAAAATTTCATTTTGCTCCAATTAAAGCGGGTTAAGGTTCTTATTTTTTCTGAAATCTGCCCTGTAGGGAGCCATTGGCAAGGGCAAGAAATGAAGCTTATCACTGATATAATGAAAGCGTTCGAAGAAGCTCGACGGAAAAATTAACCTCTCTTTATGAGTCACACAGAAAAAAATACAGTAATAATGGGTCTTCCAAGAACTCTGTAAAATAAATTTTTTAAAGATACGTATAACTAAGGTTAAACTTTTGAAAGCAAGCACCAAATTTTTCAATTTTAAATTTTAAAAGGATATCTAAAAATTAAATCAACTGATACAGATTATTTCTATGCTTTAAAGAAGCTTTCCTTTGAAAGGATATTAACTATAATTAATTAAAAATAAATGCTCTACTGGTATCCAGAAAGCTTTCAACCCTTGAAATAGATAAATACCAAAACGTTAGATTTTTCAATACAGTATTTCATGTGTACATAATCTATATTAAAAAGTTTCAAAATTAAAACAAAATAAGAATTTTCTTCTTTGGTTACTTTTAAGAAAAATAAAAGTGAATTTTTCCAACAACTGATTATTTTTAAACATTCATAAATCGGTTGCTCTATGTTTGTAATTTCTTCTTTAATAACTACAGTTTAACCATAAAAATCACTTTAATATACGTGTTATATTAATTATATTGCCATAAATCATCGTCTTAGTATTTATTTCTAAACCACGCCATAGCAAGATGTTTCCGTGCGCCCATAATGAAATGTTAATTTTCGTATGATATAATAAACACTGAAAGACAGGCATTTTTATGATTCACATCTGTGATAACGTTGTCAGTTTTCCTGCAGAAAGAGCTGTTAATTTTCGAAACAGGGTTAAGTTACCTGTTTCTATGTTGATTTATGCTCCTCTCATAATTACCGGCTCCAATGATTTAGGGAGACTGATATTTCATTTTCATGTATAATCAAAATTATCTTTCAGCGATAATGAAGTTAATCTCAAAGATAAACAATAATTAACTGTGTTATTTTTCTATTACATTTATTCATTATGGATTCGCCGACCGCAAGTAGAAACTTTTTTTAAGCCAAAGAATGACATTCATCGGCAATCGATATTTAATTATAAAGTTAGCAATCATGTGAAGTTACTTCTTTTTCTTGCTAAAATGACTTTCACTAAAGACGAAAAACCAAATGAAACTGCAGGGTTTTATTTAAACATTTTCTGTATATAAAATACGAATATTGAAAATATATCAGAAAGAATAACGCGGCAAGTACTATTGATTATATGGCATTGATCTTCGATGAAAACTCTTTTCACTTAAAAAATTCATATATGATTTATAAAAAAAGACTTATTCTCTCCTTGTTTTTTTATGACAGCAAATGATTCCCATTTGAAAAATTGATTGGTTCCCAACGATGGGAAAAAAAAACGAGAAATGGAATTCGGTCCTAACGTGAATATAAAAAAAAGTTTCCATCGCTTCCAGTTTAATGCCATTTCCAATATTTTGTTATTGGTTATCCGTAGAACCTGCAAAAGGCATACCACCAGGAATATGAAATTGCCTGGTGTCCATTAACTGATGGAAATTTGGGAGAGGGCAGAAACCTTTTATGAAAACAAATAATTATGTCATCGCAGTTTTTTTTCCCTTTCGAAAATGGACACAGGCATGTGTAATATTTTATTGTAAATAATTTCATATTTCTCTGTAACTACTATTTTTAGAATATTTCCCAATTCTATTATAAACTTTTCTTGCAAATGTGAATAAAGGCCACTAACCGTTTCGCATGCTGAGAAGTTGATTACCAGTCGTAAGGACACAGAGAGATTTTTATATTCGTAGCTAAAAAGAGGGAAGTATTCTACCCACTCGCCTCAATGACATTTTCATATAGGAACTGAAAGTGGGTTATCACTTCCTTTGGTAGCTCATTTTGAAGTTTTGCGCAAAGTAGACATTTAAAGTTCTTGACGTCCTTAGATGAAAGTTTAGAGCTGGCATGAGAAGGGAAAACAAAATTTTCAGGCAAATGAACTGGAAATGGTTGTTCTTAAAACTTTCATCTTTCTTAACAACCTTAGTAAAACAAAATTATTATTTATATACTGCTTAAAACAAAATTGCTGAAAGAAGGCGCAAATGAGCTAAGTCTTAAAAAAAAAATGTTATTTTACATAAAATAATTTTAACACGCTTTTCTTTTTTAACCTCTTTAATGAAGAATCATCCCCTTTTCTAAAATATTTTCACTATATGTACTTTAATTTCTCAAAATGCCATTTGTGTGTCATTCTAAGAAAAAAAGTTCAGTAAATTACTTTGAAATTCTTCTGCATGTTGGAGGCAGATTTTCTTTTAAAGTTTAAATGTGAAAAATAAGTAGCAAAAAATAGCAGCTTTCTTCCTAATTTTAGCCATCAAAAGTACATTATAAAGACTTTATCTGTATTTTTAAACAGTATTCCTAAAAAAAAGTTTTTTTTCTTGACAACAATCATCAGCACAAGTTTCTTTCTACATGAAAAGAGAGAGACCCCATGAGAAAAAAAAATTTCAACGCCGGGCATTAAATTAGAAAAATGTTATCCTGGAAAATTGTTTGACACAATGACTATATGCTCAGCCGAAAACACTCATAAACACTCCAAGGGTTCGGTCTTCATTTTCGATCCACAAAATCGAAAACGAGCATTTGCAGCACGTTTATCTCCGTTTTGTTGAAAAATAAAAAGTAACAACGTTCTAAAACGTTTTGAAAAATTAGATTTTTATAATGGTGTGTCCATTTCAGGAAATGGGCAAAGCGTTTTAGTGATGAGAACTTTTTCGTGTCGAGAGTACCTTGTGCCTCCCCTTCGACAGCGTTACGAATCACCCTTTCAAGAGTTTAAGGCTGTTGCTGTTTAATGACGATGGCTTCTCTTTCACTATGCTCTGAGATTCAAGAAAAACAAGGAATTACGATCGAAAAAGAAACATTTGAAAGAAAGAAGAGCGTATTTTTTTTGGTAATGATGGGGCATAATGTTGGAAAAACATGTAAAACATCTTTCCAAATGTAAAAGAAGGAAATTCGTTTCATTTCTTATTGTCGAAAAACAAAGTTTTGAATGCAAATATTCGAACAAAAATTTGCGTTTTTGCTTATTCATTCTCAAGTTAATGTGAATGGGATAAAACGTTTTGCATTTTAGTTCGTTGAACGTAGAAGTTACATGGGGGTTCTTTTGCCTCATAAGTTAGATTGGTAATAATCTAAAAAATGTTTCCTTAAAAATTAACAAGATTAAGGATCTGGGAGTATTTTTTGATTTTCGGCTGACTATTGATGGTGGTGCTAATTGCATTTGTTATTCAGCAAATCGTTGGCTAGATAGGATTACCCGAATTGCTTTATAATTTTAATGACTGCCATTCCTATTGTCGTCTTTATCAAGCTTTTGTGCTTTCTCGTAGTAATTATGCTACTCTAGTGTAGAAAAGTTTTCTTAAGGAAAATGTTAAAATGAGAAAATTCAGGAGAAATTTTTTATACTGTGTATAAAAAAATATTTTTCTACATAATTTTTATTTCGAGTATCATGTTTTTTAATTTTAAAGTAAATGCCACTGTATCTGAAACGCTTTTATAATAATAGGATATATTTAAAGCGTTGGATTTTTTTTAGTTCATGTGATTTTATCTCTTCATTTAATATTTTGTATTCCTTGTTCTACGTTTGCGTCATTGCAGTCATGTTAATTGTCATGATCAGTTTTCAAATGTTTTTAACAAGATCTTTAGTGACTAGATCATTTTTTAATTATTGTAAATGTAACAAACTAAATAGGAAAGCAAATTACGATTCCGCAAAAGTGATTTTAAATCTGGAGCCATAGATGTACAGTGGGGTGCAAAAAGGTTTTTACCTGCTCCGTTGGGGCTGAGCTTACTGGATGTTGATCGGTTCCAAAATCATGTTCTTGTACTGAGAGTCAAGGCAGCTTTGAATGGACCTGTCCCTTGTGAATGAAAATAAGGTAGCAGGTATACGCTTGGGATGTGCTCGTCGCGTGCTCTCTCCTGACAATAATAAGCGATAGTGGCTGACAGCAGCATCGTTAAAGTCTCCGTCTACTGCCTCGAATAGCAGAGTTCGAATCCGATATGGATAGAATTTGTTTTTGTTCATTATCGCGTTTTTGATTTCGTTTAAGTTTTAAACAGTGCATGTAAAGAACACCATAAACAGATTAAAATTTTCATTCAAGTGTGCTATTTCATCTATTTATTTGAGGGTTTAAAAACCTTTTCATGTTAATTGTCATGTCATGCTTTATTCTACAGTATATTTTAGTTTTTAATAAAATATACACTAATGCATATCACCGTTACTTTTTCAAAAATCCCCTTTTGTTCAAATCTTTTAACATTCTCTACTATTAAAATCTATATACCGGGTGTATCTAGTTCGATGGTCATAAAGTACCTAGCGTGATCCTTTGCATGATTACAAACTAAAAGTTCCTTATGCAAAATGTTCAAAACACAAATGTTAAGGGTCTAAACATCACGCGAAGTTTGCTGAAAACCTATCGAATACGTCATTTAATCTCAACAATTGCCGCTGATTTAATTGTAATCGCCCCTTTGAATTTAATGAACTGCTGGTGCGGAAAGTTCATACATGAAGTAACGACGCAATTTAAATTTTGAGTTTTCGACATTTTCGTTAAGGAACTTTAAGTTTGTAACCATGCAAAGGATCACGCTAGGTACTTTATGACCATCGAACCTGATACACCATGTATATAAAAGAGGACATCCACTGACTGACTCACTGACTCATCATCGCACAGCAAAATCTACTGAAGCCACGGACTCAAAACTCGGTGGGGTCATAGGACAGATTGCGTAGGGGCGTGCTAAGACGTGGTTTTTCGAAATTCGGACCTTCTCCCCACCCAGGGGGGGCAGAAAGGAATTGCTCATTCGGTCGCTTGGCTCCGTCCCCAATAACGCAGATCTTAGAAATTTTACAGGAAGGTTTTTAGCTACCATGCCAAAAAAAAGTAGTTTCCCTGATTTTCGACATTCGTATTTTAAGGGTGCAAAAAGTGGAAAAAATCGATTTATGGGGGTCTTTCACAAAACTTCTGATATTTTGCTGCAACTTACAGGGAAATAAAGATAAAGCAAAGAATTACTTGCAATGAAATTGATCGGAAAAAAAACAATAAAAACAAAGTAACTTAAAAATAATAGTAAAATTTATTTTAATAAACTTCCAAAAAAGGACTCCCCTTCACTCGTACAAAATGTAATACTCCAATAAAAAACCGTAATTATTTCAAAATTTGAGGCATTCCTATATTTGCTGAGTCCAATTAATTAATATACCATGTGGAAAACAGTCTTGGAGTATAAAACTGGCATTCAAATTATCCCAATGATCAACAATACTGTTAGAAAGCAACTAGTTAACATGCACTTTAAAAATAAATCTGAAAATATCATCAATAATATTTTAGGCTCTCATAAACTTAAAAGAATTCTATAAATATGATCAGATATTTCGCAATTTAGCCTCAAAATATAATGTTATTTATGAAACTCCCTGTGCGAACTGTGATGTAAATTATATTGGCCAATCGGGACGCTCTCTCTTCTATCTTTTGGAAGAGCATGAGAGGCGATCAGACTCAATTATTCTGAAAACACTTTAGCCAGACATTACTATTGTAACGGCCATCAAATAAATTGGAGGGGAGTTAAAATTTTAGGGAGAGAAGAAAATTGGAAAAAAAGAATTATTAAAGAGGCCTTTTCTATAAATAAAGCAAATAACACTCTGGCTAAAACATTACATGACATCGATAGGCATTGGGATGTCATGTGATTGTTTGTTGTCATGTGACTTCCTTCATTTTTTTTATTTTTTGTTTTAATTTGTATGTATCACTCTCTAATAAGTGCTTATGAACATGAACGGCTGGTTCCGTTCGAAAACGTTCAGCCTTACGAATTAAACCATGAACATCTGCTTTCTTCTTCCTTTTCGGACCATTAATTGGCACAACATTTAAATTTTGGACTGTTTTCGGATTTCCCAACGTTTTTCAAAATTGTGCTTCAAAATTTGTGTTCTCAAATTTCAACTTCAAAATTTGTTTCCATCAACTTCTTCACTCATCAATTCATCATGTTTTTTCATTGTAAAAAATTTTTCAAGTACCTACACACTTCCGCCATTGTTATTCATTTAGTTTTATACTCAAAGATCTGTCTTCCGCAATGTATATTAATTAATTGGACTCAGCAAATGTAAGAATGTCTCAATTTTTTAAATAATTATAATTTAGATTTTTTTGATATGTTAAATAGATTTTTGTAGACTGAGAAAAATTATTTTATTGGAGTTTTACTTTTCATCTGAAGTTTTACATTTTGTACGAGGGGAGGAGAGTCACTTTCTAGAATTGTTGTAAAATAAATTTTACTATTATTTTTTCAGTTAATTTGTTTTTATTGGGTTTTATTCCGTATTAGCTGATATACCCGGCTTTGCTCGGGCTATTTTTTGATGAAATTTTGCAATATTTGAAAGTGAATATATAGAAAAAATGAACAAATGAAAAAAGCTTGAATTAATATAGTAAAAATTCAAACCGAAAAATCGAAGAGAATTCTTTTAAAATGCTCCCAATGGATGGCCTCTCCAACTGTCGGCCCTTTAGCAGTTCTACTCGACTTCGCTCGTTTTGGAATGTTGTCTATACATAAGCGAGTTTGACGCAGTGCCGGAGAAAACAGGTGGAGAAAAAACTTCATTTTTTCTGTATATTCACATTCAGAAATTGCAAAATTTCATCAAAATTTCTTACAGCCCGAGCAATGCCGGGTATATCAGCTAGTTCATAATAAACCTAGATATCCTACATGAAATAAATTTTAAATTAAAGAACTAAATCCATATTTTATGACCAATGTAAAAACTAAGCTTTCAACATGCGAGTTTGTATGTTAATTTATGAAAACCAAAAAAAAATGCGGTAAAAATCCGGAAAACATAAAATACCGGAAAATTGGATCCAGATAAACAAAAAATAAATTAAGCAGAGAGTTAATCTCGTGAATTGCCATCACCGTACCAAATTGCATTTATCTAGACCTATTTTTACTCGCGAAATACTGGAAAAACTGCGAGAAATCGCTTATTTTTACAGAGGGTCTTAAGGTCTTAGGGGGGGCAAAGGGGTAAAATATGAAAAAAAGAAGAAATTAATTTTTTGCAAATTATGTGAACTATTCTTGGTCCAAATATCTAAGTCGTACGTGAATTTGCCACAGAGTGGGGTTGATCGGATGCGAACGTCAAAATAAGGCCTATTTTAAAATTTTTTTGGATCTCTGCCCCTTTTAAAATGGATTTTCAAAAGCCAACGAATGCTCCCTTTTTATATACGACTTTTACATCTTCATGCGCAATTTTGAAGCTCTCTGCATTTCCGCATTGGGTTATGCGGCTAAACATAAAACGGGGACCAATCTTTGGGCCTCCCTGGCCCACCTCACAAAGCGAAAATCGAAAAAACCAGAAATTTTTTTTTTTTTTTTTGAAATATACCCGAGAAGCTTCCCTCCGAATTTCGTTGCTTTATCTCTATTCCCCGCGAAGTTGCATCAAAATATCAGAAAATTTTGTGAAACACCCCTGAAACTCGTCTTTTTCTTCAGTTTTCGCATCCTTAAAATTCAAATATCGAAAAACGGGGAAAAAACTTTTTTGGCTCGGTAGCTAGAAACCTTCCTGCAAAATTTCGAAGATCTGCATTCATTAGGGGCGGGCCAGGCGACCGAACGTGCAAACTCCTTTCTGTCCCCCTGGTGGGGCAGGGGGTCCGAATTTCGGAAAACCCCGTGTTAGCATTTCCTTACGCCATCCGTCCTATGACCCCACCGAGTTTCGAGTCGATGGCCCCAGTAGATTTTGCTGATGCGATGATTTCGAGTCAGTGGATGTCCTATTTTATATACAGGTTGTTTCAAAATTACACCACCAAACTTGGCAAAACGTTAGAGGGGATCAATGTGAACATCTTTTATTAATAACGTTTTATTCTAAAATAACTGTGCAGTCAGCTACAGTACAAAGATTCCACTGTTTCATCCTGCTTATTCGGAGTCCCTTTAGCAACAATACAGTATTTCTTAATGTTTTGAATAACATTAATTTACCCACCACAGAATAATGGTTCATTCCTTGCTTAATGTTTTGAATAACATTAATTTCCCACCACAGAATAATGGTTCATTCCTTTAAAGCCATACAGAGTAGTATGCAATTAGACACATGGTTAGTACAGAAAGCAATTGTAAAGTTTAGTTGTCAATTGGAACCATTGCAAGCACAGCATGCAGACGTACTCAAATGAAGAATTGGCTGACAACATTTCGTGTATGGAGCAGCTAATGGGAATGGGAGAGCTGCAGTTAGGCTGTACAGGAAAGATACCCCACCAGACGTGTGCCTCACTATCAGAGTTCGTGAAACAGGATCTGCATCGGCGACTTCGTGAAACAGGATCTTTCTCCAGGAACATGGGCAACGCAGGACGACCACGTAACAGGAAGGTAGCGCTACAGGATGAGATTCTGCAACAATTTGCTGATAACCCAACAACAAGTGTACGTGCAGTAGCGCACAACCTGGGTGTGAACCACACTTGTGTTTGGAGAGTTGTGCACGAGAATTTGCTGTATCCATTCCACCGGCCCAATCATTGAAGATAACTGACTACCCTCTTCGTGAAGCATTTGCAACGTGGTATTTAGCACAAAATCACACGGACCCTACATTTACATCACGTGTATTTTTCACAGATGAAGCCATGTTTACACGAGAGGGAATGTTTAATTCACACAATGCACACCTGTGGGCCCATGAGAATCCACACGCACGTTTTCTCTGTGCATATCAACAGCGCTATAGTATTAACGTTTGGTGTGGAATTGTGCATGAACAATTGATTGGCCCATACATGATGCCCACTTCCTCTACTGGGCATACGTACAACATGTTTCTTCAGCATGTGTTACCAGAACTCTTGGAAGACATACCACTGAGAGTTCGCCAAGACATGTGGTACCAGGATGATGGGGCACCACCCCATTTCTCCCGGGAAGTACGTGATTACGTTGATGCAAGATTTCCAAACAAATGAATCGGTCGTGGAGGTCTATTAACTGGCCACACAGGTCACCTGACCTCACATGTCTGGACTACTTCCTCTGGGGACATATGAAAAGTGTGGCGTATGAAACTCCTGTTGAATCACAGGAAGATCTTGTGGCACGTGTGATGGCTGCTGCAGCGATGGTAAACGAGATGCCTAGAGTGTTTTAGTGCATCAACCGTTCCATGTTACAACGATGTGAGACTTGCATTGAAACAGGTGGTCGACATTTCGAGCACATTATGTAGTAATAAGACATTACTGACTTGTCTAATTAATGTTCTTTGTAATGATGTGAATAAACGTGTTAAAGGTTAACAGTGTTTCCGTTCATGTTTATTAATTGAATCCACGTACTGCAGTTGACTGCAGAATCATTTTAGAATAAAACGTTATTAACAAAAGATGTTCAAATTGATCCCCTCTAACGTTTTGCCAATTTTGGTGGTGTAATTTTGAAACACCCCGTATATAGATTACTTTTTCGGAACAAGAGAAGAAACTATCCATATACACTGAGTGAGCATATTAAGGTGCGTCTCAAAAGTATAAAGAAACACGTTTTTGTTCAAAAGAAAAAATACTATTGAAGGTACGTACAAATGTTTTAATTATCGTACAAAGCACTTAAAAAAAGTCCTGAAAATATTATTCACGAAAACATAATAGAAATAAAAATATTCAACAAAATGGAATTTTGCGTGTTTCAAAAGTTTAAAGAAATGCCCTCAGATGTTGAATTGAGACGTCCATTATATAAATTTGCGAGTGACAGGGTATTAATCTGTTGCACTGATAGTCATTTTTTCAACAAAACCTTTTCTTCCACTCACAATTGACCTACGGCAATGCCTCGCCAATCTCAATTTACAACCGATGAAGTGGCTGAAATCTGGCGATTGAAAGCCAACGGACTATCTGTTGCTGATATTGTCACAATTACTGGAAGATCCACAGCAAGGGTTTATAATGTCTTGAAGAGGAGTTCATCGTTCCACCAAAACCACGATCTGAACGTCCCAAAGTTACTTCAACTCGCGATGACAGACGCATTGTACGACTGGCAGCCACACAAAATCTTTCTATTCGCCAGATACAATACGGGACTGGGTTAAACATATCGAAAGACACTCTACACCGGCGAAAAATTACGAGTGGGCATGTTGTCTACAAAAAATGATGAAGAAACCGCCTCTGACTGCCAAGCACATGAGAGACAGGCTAGGTTGAGCACAAAAACACATGGCCTAGAAAGACGAATGGATATCCGTGTTGTTCAGTGATGAAAAGTAATGGAATTGGATGGTCCTGATGGGTGGGCATCATACTGGCACGAGCTACGACAGGAACAGATACATTTTACTCAAGACAACAGGGAGGTGGTTCTGTCATGGTTTGGGCAGCTTCGCATTCAATCTTACCACCAATTTGGCTTTCATCAGTGGAAGAGAAAATTCACTGACATACCAAGAAACCCTCACCTTATTACTTCCTGTTTAAATTTATTGCTGTTACTCTAGTTGAAGATAGTAATTGCTATATTTTATTGCCATTTTTAGGAACATTTTATGATATTAATTGTTGTAGATGTATTTAGAAGTGAAGAATTAGGCATACGAAAAAATTTTTTTAAAAAAAATTTCTATTAAAATCAAGTTGAAAGCAATAAACAAACGTTCATTATTGCTATTATTATGCATGACTTGAGCGATGCTTCTTTAAAAAAATTAAGAACAGTTTTTCTCTTCAAAACAATGCAAAATTGATCTCCACCTCATTAAAATCCAGTAAAGTATTAATTTAAAAGAATTCGTTTTCAAGTTTATAACTGTCTTATTATTGTCAATTTCCATTAGTACAATGCATTCGTTTAATGAATACGCAAAATATTCTGTCAAGAGACCATATTATATGTGACAATTAATTACTTTCTGCTTAAAAATCATGTATGAATAGCAAATGGCTGTTTCTTCAGTGATTCACAAAAGTTCTTGAATTCGAAAGAGAAATATGAACTCGAACGGCAGTGTTTTAATGGCAAGCAATAACGACTGAGTTAATCGCGCGCATTTATTCTGCTGTGAATTAACCTTGCGAATTTTACGGCGCCTTTGATGAGCACACGAAACCGAATGTTTGGCGAGGTAATGGTAATGAACAATGCTCATAAAACGTTAGGGTTTTCGTCCCAAAACACTTCTAAAAAGTTTTCTTTCGTGGAAGAATTCCTTGAGTTGGAAACCCCAGCATTTATGACTGAAATGTGATTGAGCAATTCGAAGCCGAAACGATCGAATTTCGCCGAAAGTCAGTAAAGAATAGAGCCATAGTTCTCATTTAAAGGCAACTGCTTTTTATTTTAAATGCAATTCACGATAATATTTGCTTTTAATTTCACGCACATATTTCCATAAATAGTTTCCATTCAGAAAGTATAAAACAAAAATGAAAAATGCCTGTGGCGTAATTTCGCTTTCGGTGGAAGCATTTTGCATTAAATTTAAGATTTCCCATTTAAACGTGGAAACGGAGGAAATTAAATCAAAAATTATTAGTCTTAAAGTTAACATTAAATTTGCGGTTATCTTTTACCAGTGCAGATTCTTTTTTAAAATTCAAAAATGTTTAAAAGCTTTAAAATAGATTAGTATATAATGCCCTAAACATTTTAAAAATTAACAAATTGAAATGGTGGAATGGTATTTCCGCGCATACTTCCCATTTTATCATGAAAAGGAAAAAAATGAAAAAATATTTGGGGTTGGAGTTGGGGGAGGGGTTTACAAAACCGTTATAACTCAGACAGAATTGACTCTCCAGAGCCATACAAATTATGCGCAAAAATTACTCGCCCTTGAAAGTGGAGCCCGTATATATCGAATTTATTGACTGTGGATCACTGGGAAGAATGCTTTAGGCATTTCTTCCCTTTTAGAAGAAAAAAAATTACTTCTTAAAAGGATTAACGAATTTTCATGAAAAATACGTCAATGCATAGTTTAAAGAACCCTTTAAGGGTCCATTAATTTTTAATGGAAAAAAATAAACATTTTTTCTGTTGAGGGGGCGGGTGTATTAATAACTCCGAAATGGTTCATCAGAGCCAGACAATTTATTTACAAAAAATATTGAGATTTATGAGTCCTAATGTAAGGAGTACATGTCAAATTTATTGAGATTGTATGAACACTACAGACATTTCTTTTCAGAAAAAGAAAATCAATATCTTTAAAAAGGCTTAACCAATTACACTAGTCAACACACTTTTCGTAGTAATTTGTATGTAGAATCCGAATCTGCTTTTAGATTTTTTCCATCACGTCAAGTTTCCAAGTCTTCTATGTTAAAGTAATGGGTGTGAAGAGAAGCGGCTACAATGTTAAAGTATCCATATTTTGGGGCCGCAAGGAAATTTACCAGGCCCCAAACACTGAATGATTTAAGAATGTTTCATTGTAAAACAAGAAAGCTGTGCATTCTAGAGAAACTTAAAAATTATATTCGTAATCAGCAGAAAAAATACTACCAAAAATCACCCGCTTTCATTTTGTCACAAGAAAATCTTAAATTTTGTTGGCTAGTGTTATCATAAAAAAACGTCAAAGCACAGTTTAAGGTAGCTTCTCGCAGTTTTTTGTTTCTGCTTTTTTCCGTTTCGGTGGAGTTAACTGCAGAAAATTGGACACAAACATACCCAGCCTGGCCAAAAAACAAGTCGCACGCACTAATATTTTGTAGGGCCACCATTCTCACGAATGGCAGCACGCATTCGTCTTGGCATTGATTATACCAACTCCTGGAAGGTCTCAACACTTACTTTTGGCAACGATAACATTAATTTCCCGCCAAGATTGTCCAGTGATGAAACAAGAGTCGGTTCACTTCTCAATAACCTCTGTAGAACTGTAGAACATTCTACAGATTCTCAATAGGACTGAGGTCAGGGCTTTGTGGATGCCAGTTCAAGTGCGTGAATGAATTCTCCTGCTTTTGGAGTCAGTTGTCGACAATATGAACTCGAAGAATCCGAGCATTGTTATCCTGTAAAACCCCATCATCTTGAGTGTAACGTGATTTTAATGGGTGATGGAATAAATAAATATGGCAGAGGTCGGCATTAAAAAGTATAAGTTAATTTTAATCAAAAGATTATCTTTACAGAAAATATTAGTGAGCAAACTCGGCCAGCTACAAAACATAATCTAAATAGCATCCACTTGATTGCTTAGCAATATTTAAACATTGACAATTTAATTTTAAATATTTAACCGTATATAATTTTATTCTAACTGACGTAGAAATTTAATAAATGCATTAAATACTGCAAACTGATCCGCGACACGGAGAGTGCCGTGTAATCCTTTTCTGTGGGAGGATTATTGGAACTCAGAGCTTGAATGTTGTGTCGGGAAGCAACGTGGCCCGTGGTAATCCTATCAATAAGCAAAAAGAATGTCAACATTAGATATATGCTTAGTCAATGAATATGCCCATAGCTTAATGTTAAAATCCATACACTAAATGAAATTAAAGAAAATATTCCCTACTGATATTGGAAAAGTGATTGGCCTCGTAGCGCGCTACACAATGCCCACCGGTAAGCCGCTAGACCCCAAATGAATTTGCTGCTACCGCCAGCCGCTTGAACAAGAGATTGTTCACTGTGAGAATTCGTCGCAATCCAGAAATTCCTGATTTCCTTCTAACGCTGAGGAGGATCGACTCTGCCCGTTGATTTCTGCAAAGGTCGATGGGTTATTTTCCTCAAATCGTCCTCATCGTGGTTCAATTTTAAGTCTTGTCGGACTAATGTCAGAAAATCTTTGAATTTTAGTACGGAGGAATAACTTCGCTTCCTTTACTACAAGGGAAGGGTCATACATGTCATCTAGTGTACGCATAATCTGGCTCGCTGCTTGCCTCCCTTCCCTTTGTGGAACTTGCGAAGAGTTCGCTTCACGGTTCCCGCGAACCACGCCACTCACAGGCTGTACTGAGGCTTTCACGAATTGAGCATGAAAATACAGGGTTCCCACATGGTGGAAAGTCAGGGAAATGAAACGTGGTCAGGGAAAGTCAGGAAAGAAGGGCTATTTTCATGCATGTGTCAGGGAAATGAGACTTCTCCCGGGAAAAGTCAGGGAAATAGATTTTACTGGAGACCTTAAGTTCTATTGGTGTTTCATTGCATCATATTAGATATTTATCCCATCCAATTGACTACCATTTAAGAACCAATAGAATTGCTTGAACTGAGAAACAGTGGTTTTCACGAGTCTATTTAAGCCATGTAGCTAAGTGCTATTGTGGAAGAGCTCTGGGGTTAGTCAGGCATATTGCCTATTTCAGTGTATTTCATGTGGAATTTATTCTAGTATCATACGAGAATGTTAGTGAATTTTTCACTAGATCTAGTGAAAACATTTGCATCTAGTGAAATTCTAGTGCACTGAAATTTCTAGTGGATTTTCTAGTGATTTTCTATTTTTATGAGGAACTTGTATTTTTTAAGTATTTTTTTAATACACTGCTTTGCAATGAAATTGCCCCACCGACAAAGAGTTATCCGACCTTATCCATATTTTGTTGGGGGGTTCGTCTACTTCCGACTAGTAAACGATTAGATGCATGCTCACGGGACATGACCAATTGGGTTGATACAGGGTGTCTGGGTGCCTGTATAGGCTCATAAGTTGACACCTGTGCGAGACGTTCCATGCAGTAGGGAGGAAGCAACTGCCTCGTGAACGTACAGTACTGTAATCCGCACAACGGTCTCGATGCCGCGGCGACGACAACGACAACCGTTCACGCAATTAACGAGGTCGGATTATTTGGCCTCTCCGAGGCTGGATGGTCAACCAGACATATTGCTGTACATGTGTCGCAGGACGAACGGACGGTAGGCCGATGTTGGAGGCAATGGCGAGATAAAGGCACACATGCCAGAAGACCAGGCTCTAGGGCCCGGAGAAGCACGTCACCTCGTACCGATAGACGGATACTGCGCACAGCGCTAGTGGACAGAACCATCACCCTGCGACAACTGCGCGACAACATCACTATTCCCTGTACTGCTCCAGAGTCAATGGCGACAATAGCACGCCGGTTACACGCCGCGACAATGTCTGCCAGGCGTCCAGGGTTAAAAGTTTGTTAAATTTAAACACGGCCTGCCAGATAGTAAAAGGCCTGTGCGAAAGTCTTTTATGCAGAAAAACTGATAGAAAAACTTCTGAAAAAATGCGCTCTCCCTTCCATTTTTCGCCATGACTTCATGTTCTGCCGTGTCGCTAGCCGCCAGTATATTTTTCCCTCCGAGTCTCAATATTCTTCCTTTGACAACTGAGCACCGCCATCGTGGACCAACACCCGGGATCACGGCCTGGGGTGCCATCGGCTACGATACTAGAACGCCTTTAGTCACCATCCAAAGCACCCTTACAGCAGTACGGTACGTCACAGAGATTCTGCAGCCCGTATTACTGCCCTTTCTGCACACCATACCCGGCGCAGTCTTTCAGCAGGATAACGCTAACACGGCAAACATGAGCATGGCATGTCTGCATGATGTCAACTGCCTGCCATGGCCCGCCAGGTCCCCAGACTTATCGCCAATTGAGCACGTGTGGAACATGGTGGGACGTCGTTTACGATCACCCCGCAATCTTCATGACCTGACTCAGCAGATTAACCAGGCCTGGGCAGACGTACCCCAAGATGACATTCGCCACCTGTATGATCACCTACACCTGCGGCTGGAACAATGCATCGCCGCTAGAGGTGGTGCCACAACCTACTGATACCGCTTTCCTTTGGGACACCCTGTACAAACAAGTGCACGTCTTGGCTCCATAAGGTAATAAAGGTGTGTTCCAATTTATCTCTTGTTGTATACCTACTTTTGGCTCATTCGGATAACTCCTTGCGGGTGGGGCAAATATATTTTGTCAGTACACTGGTAATACCACTAGTGGTCAAATGATTGAAATGATATCATTGGTCGACTTGTCGGTAACCCTTATTAACCATGACGAGCCTGGGTTCGGTCACTCTAGGGAACTTGCTGTAGCAGGATCTCAATCAGTCTGAGGCCAATCAATAGTGCAGTGTCAATTTGCCTTGCACGTACACCAATTTGGCTTGAACGTAAAACCAAAATTTATGCACAACGCTGCTGCACAAATTGGGAAAAAGAACCAGCGTTCCAGGGTAAGTGTTACAAAGAAGTTTTTTTAAAGTTAGAATGTTTTTGAATGGTAAGAGAATTCAATCAAAACATTTACGACAATATAGCCAGTTGTTCAAATGTAGTAGAGGCTGAATTAAATGAGATTTTCAAAAATCTTGATTGTGAAAATTTCTAAGATGACAATGTATTTATTTAATGATTTCATAGAGATGTAAAATAAAGTTAAAATATCCAATGGTACTATTTGTGTTGTTAAATTATATTTTGTAAATTATTTTAAAAAAAGACTTATTAAATTTAGTGAAATTTTTAGTGAAATAGAATTTTTTCCGAGTGAAATCTAGTGAAATTTCGTCAATAATCTAGTGCTGGCGCTGTTGAAAGACTTGGCAACACTGCTAGTAGGGTGAGCTTCGTGAAAGCACAGCTTTCGTCCGACTCCAAGAAATGTACACTTCACTGTTCGAGTGTCGCTTGTTGAGTACTGTTAGTTTCATTTGTCGATTGTTGTGCTGTCTTCAGTTCCTATTTTGAATAGTCCACGATGTGAAAATTCAGCCGAGTTAAGTCTGTTCTTCAAATTTTAATTTTATTATTATTAGTGTTGGTATTAAGAGGCTTGTTCAAGAATTTTTGCCAGCTGCTCCGTAACTATTTTATTTGTTACCCGATTTTCAAATTTTTTTTGTATCTGATACTTACATATATATGTCCAGTTACGGACCAGGAGGCAAAAATTCTTGAACAAGCCTGGTAATACCATGGTCTTTCTATCCCCTGGTCTGTGCACAGGTCCTATTCAGTTGGGCTATTGTCAAGGGCACACTATAGATGGCGCTAAAAACGACTTTTACCGAGGAATAGCACAGTTTTACCCTACAGGAACCATGGAAAAAATTATTTTTTCTTCCTTAAACACATTAATAATTTTTAGAAACAATAGTATAATTCAGTAACTATAAATATATTAACATTAAATTGATAATTATTTGTTTAATGGTAATAACATTATTAGAGTTTTGTAGCATTGATTAAATTTATTATCAATTAATTTTTATTTACAGTTTATTTTTTGAGGTTTTATTGAGGTAATACTCCTTTACATAATTTATAATGATGGAAAGGAAATAAAATAAACTTTAAAAAATGCATTTGTTTAAGAATTCAGCAAGTGGTTGAAATATGAAATGTAGACTGCTTAGGTGGCGAAGAGGCTAGCATGCTGACTTCTGAGTCACTTGATCGCGTGTTCGAGTCCCGCCTAGGGGATGGACATTTGTATTTTTCCGTTATTAATAAAAGCTTACTTTCTTTATCCACTTATCAGTCACACGATTAAATTCGTTTAGGCTGAAATGAAGAAGAAGAAATGTGAGATGTTGACAAGTTATTATATGAATTGAAGATCTACAAATGAAAATCAGCCTTTCTTCTAATAACTGGACAACATTTCAAATTTCTGTCATTATTTACATATTTACTAAAATTTCTGAACTCATCAAACGTATATTACTTTAAATTTATTTCGTTTAATTTCAATCCTTACACGTTATGTAAAGGAGAATTACTTAAGAGCCTACTGAAAAGTCGTAGTTAACGCCATCTAGCGTACAATATCCGCTACGGACCAAACTTTAACCTAGAGAACAATAGCCGTGCACAGACCAGGGGATTAAAAGACTATGGTAATACTATAGTGGCTAGAAGAATAGTGTGGCAACGGCTACTAATCGCAATGCTACGTGGTTGATTCCCGATTTGATGATAGTAGCGGTGGCGCTGCAATCGACATAGATACGAGTTACATTATTACGAGATACGAGATTATTGATACGAGATTATTGATCATTGATACGAGATTGAACTCTGTTTTATTATGCAGACTTTAAGAGTGCCGTGTGAGGAACCTTATGTTTACTTTGGCGCACTATATGGTTAGCTGATGGGGAACTGTGTGCTAATATATAAAGTATATGAGTATGTTCCCGGGAGATGAGATGGAAATCTTAGGATGGCGGAGGATTTTTTCCAGCTATATTATGGGTGAAGTAATTTTATATATAAAAATTTAGTATATTTTAGGTAATTGTCTTCCACAGAACTTGAGGATACTCTTTAACGTTAAAATAAATGAAAAAAATCTGCTATTGAAATAAATAAGTTGAAATATAAGATCACAGATGGATGAAGGTATCCATCCCTAATAAAATGGAATATGAGCCCTTACGAGCCAGAAGAATTAAATTTTGAGTAATTAAGCATTCAACATAGATCTGCTAAATTAAGTCTAATAAAATATAAACATAAAATCTAATAATATAATGCTGTACACAGCTGGTCACCTAATAAATGATAGAAAATGAATTTTCACAGATGTTTCAGGAGAAAAAGAAATCAACAAATGAGGCGTTCGCCCCTCTAACTCAGAAGGCCTCATATGTGAAATGCACAATCTTGAAAAATACATAGAGATCAAAGCAAAATGTCTTCTTTCATATAAAATTCATTTATCACATGACTAGAAGAGGTACCCGGCGTTGCCCGGGATAATTACACTTACACAAACTTTTCCTTTCATTGTTAGTCATGAGATATATATTGTTGGTTCATGCAGTGTGTTTGTGAATTGCGTGCTGATACCATTGTTGATACCTATTGTTGTACCAACTTTGCCTTGCATTGTTGGTCATGAGATATTTCTCATTAATATGC
>JAHWFO010078393.1:95911-122507 GCA_023313115.1 Rhysida immarginata | reverse complement strand
TAAAACTGTAGATTTGTATAAAAAACAGACCCACAGACAGACCCACAGACCCACAGACGCACAGACCCACAAACATCCTTCTTTATATATATAGAAGATTAACAACCAAACTACTTTTTTATGTGATGATAAAATATTTAAGTATCAGATATTTTAGGTTAATAGGTTTGAAAAAAAACAACTTTTTCTTATTATTTAAAAAAACAGTAAGCAATATAATAAATTTGTATTTAAAGCTGCTTTGATTGCAGTTTATTATTTAAAAAAAGGAATTCTTAAGAATTATTCTGATTTTCTTAGATTTTACATAAAGAAAAAAATAAATGAGAAATACAGACAGTAAAGTAGTTCTTGAAATTTTAAAATGCAACAGTTAGAGGGGAGGGGTGTTATTTTATTCCAAAACTAAAATCAGATGAAGAAATCGAAAAACTTATCTAAAGAAAATAAGTCTGTGTGAAACGGTCGTGTATTTCTCTATAAGATAACTGAAAAATAATAAAATCATTTGAAATTAAAAAATGCTGCAAAATCATCTCTAAATTAAAAGCAAAAAAAAGGGGGGTCGAAATTATTAAAATGGTATATCATTTAATTTTCTGGAATGAAAATGAAATAATAAATCAAATTTATAAGTTTTACGAAGAAATTAATGGAACCTTATTGAGGTAAAGCTCTGGATGTTTAGCTACTATGTTGATGTAGCTGCCATCTGGCGGCATCATCATTCGAGGAATCAGATTTGAACGCTCGCTGCCACACTATTCTTCTAGCCACTATAGTAATACTGATACAACTAGTAATTAAAAATTCTGTTATATGAAAGCCATTTTCTTGGTATTTTTTTACAGTCACTGTTTTTGCACAAACGAAATTTTTGAAAGTGCAACTACAAACAACATATGATCCCTTCTGTATCCGATACAACTACAATGGCATTTTTTTCGAAATATTGGTTAGTCCGCCTTCACTATAACGAATTAACTTATAAGTATGCTGTAACACTATGTAATTGAGCACAAGAAACGGGGTTTAATGTAGAAATTGCCACAAAAGAAACACATTTAGACTACATTGCATAGCAAATTTGAAAATAGGGTATATGGAAAACAAATAGAAAACTCGGGCGTTGGGTGTGAAGCCTAGAGTGTTGTGCCTCCTCGTCGGAAGATTTTTTTCTTTATAACTTTCAATTTTAGTTATAACCAGCACAAAGGTATGACGTTTATGAAATTATAAAATTTCGGAAATTTTAGGGGGAGGGGGATGCTGGCGACATGGATCTGAAATAAGCAGTGAAAAAGATTTTTTTTTTTTACTAAAGTTAAAAAAACTTTTATTTATTAAAGTATATAACAAACAATTTGGTACTATTGTTTGCCTTCATATATATTTGTTATTTTCTAATCAAACAATGTTCAATAAATGGTCATAGGAGGATTTTTTCACGCCATTTCCTCCGATATTAATTAATAAATAGTGAAAAATTCTAAAGAAAAATCTGAAAATTTAGAAATTGTAAATTAGAATTTTTAATTTTCTGTACTGGTTGTTTTTCAACCACTTTTTAAATTATTTTTGTTGATTAATTACTAATAAAAATCTTTCTGACGTTTTTATGTCTTCTGTTTATTTTGCTTCTGCGGAACAAGAAAATGCATTCTTGCAATCTTAATTTTCTTGTGTTAAAACTCTGAAAAATATAGAAATTGAAAATTTTAATTTTAAATTATCTCGTGTTGGCTTTTTCACCACTGAAGTTAGAAACTTTGAAATTTAGAAATTTAAAAATTAAATTTTTTTTATTTAATTTTTTAATTTTTTCATTTTTAAAATCCCCTTTGTTGATTAACGCGGGTTAATTTTTAAAATTTTTGTAAATTTCCTGCTTCCTGTGGAGCAATGAAGTTGATAGCAAAATGTCTTGCAATCTTACAAATGGGAGCAAATGTGTACGCCACTGCCACCTTGGGAGGAGAAAGAGACACACGCCATCCTCCATGTCGGCATTATGGCCGCCCGGGATCTCATGTGCGCTGACGGGATTTCATGAATTGTTTCAGCATGATTTTATGAATAAATTAGTTCCTAAAATCAGGTAAATTATTTGCCTATTCGTAAACGAAGTTGGGGACGCCACTCTGAACTTTAACCAACTAATTTTTTATAATATGACAACTGATAATAACAATAATAATATTAAAATTGTCTCTGAAAAGCTGTTGTAGAGACATGTATTTTAAAAAAAATTACGATTTGGTCAGGGAAATGAGACCGTCGATGTCAGAGAAAGTCAGGGAAATAGGATACAGATTTTCTGTGGGAACCCTGAAATAACGCCTTACCTGCAATGAACGTGATCGCTTTGAAGGTTCCCGGAAAGTTCGACTACACAAGGCGAAAACTCTGCATCCACCTTTCCTATTCCTTCCTCTAACCTCTCTATCTTTCTCATCATCTTTATTCCCATCTCCTCGCAATCGCTCAAACTGTGCGCTGATTGGTCCCTACTGTCTCTTCTCTTCTCACCACCAATGAGCACAGAGCACGTTATTATTATTATTTTTTTTTTTGCTGGGAAATTTGACGAGAAGCTTTTCTTATTGTGTAATAATTGGATGTTCTATGAGGATTTTTATACACGCCATACCTCAGATGTTTAAATTATTGATGAAAAATAATTTTCATCAATTTCTTATTGTTCATTCTTTCTATGTCTTAATTTTATTTTCTATTTTTCCTTCCTCTCTTTCGCTATTACTTGACGCTTTCATTTCCGGCCTTCTGTCACTTGCTGTCACTTGGCTCTTCTTACTATTCTGTCTATGTGAACTTATCTTCTGCCTGCGCCGCCTTTTACGAACTGGTCTTTGGATGGAAGCTAGTCTTTCCGCCTCCAGAACTTGTGACATTTGGGAAAGAAGTACTGCATTGAGGATAGAAGACGGTCACTCAGTGACTCATATATTTTGGACACTTCATTTTTTGCTGCACAATGTTGCTGAGCCTTGTCCATCCCAGCAGAAGCATTCCCAAATCATAACACTTCCTCCAGAGGCTTCAACAGAGACTTGAACATGACAGGTCCATTGCTTCATGCGCTTCCCTTTCTAATGCTTTCGTCGGATCACATAATCTTCCGCCATTGCTCAGGGGTACAATTTTTATACTCCTTGGCAACAAGCAGTCTCTTGTTCCGATTAGTCGCAGTAACTAAAGGCTTTCTTATCCCAATACAAATGTTCCGAGCCCAGTCCTCGTAGTTCTCGTCTCATTTTCCGGGTGGAATTTTTGAATTCCGTATTGAAGCTTTTTGTATATTCTAGGGTGTTTTTTTTTAGGATTACATTTCACCAATAGTTTTAATGATCTGCCGTCAGGATTGTTGGGGAAAGTGTTTCGACCATACTTTTTCCGCGAGAATGTTCGTTCACCCATCTCTTTCCACGATTTAATAACACGCTGGACGGTTCGCAATCCGATGTCGGTGGTTTAAACAATCTCCTGGCGCAGTTTAATGATTTGGCCCATCTTGAACTCCGAAACGTCTTTTCCGCGACCGCGTGTAACTTCGTCAGAGAAGATTGAAACCACCGGCACTTGGTGCACACGGTTTCCTCACTATTTGAAAGTTGTCGTGTGCGCTAACGTATACAAATTGTCTATCTGCGTCAGCTTTCATCCCATTTCAGAATTTACACGTCTAAGTTGACATCGCGATTTTTTTTGGCAAGCCAGTGCACATCCGTACAGATGAAAATTTCTTTTTAAATTTCAACATATTATCTCGAATTAAGAGGTTTAAACTGGATTTCAGATTAATTCCAAAATGATGTGTATGTTTCCTTTATATCTGTACTAGCTGATAAACCCGGCCTTCCTCGGGCTTTTTTTGAAGAAATTTTACAATATCTGAATGTGAATATACAGAAAAAAAGAACACTTGAAAAAAAGCTTAGAATTATTCTAGTAAAAATACATATTGAAGAATAGAAAAAAAATCTTCTAAAATGATTCTAATGGATGGCCTCTCCCAACTCCGGCCCTTTAGCAGTTCTACTCGAATTCGCTCATGTTGGAATGGTGTGTATAGCTGAGTGAGGATGTTGCAGTGCCGAAGAAAAAAGGCGGAGAATAATGTTTATTTTTTCTGTGTTATACACTATATAATATATTCACATTCAGAAATTGCAAAATTTCATAAAAAGAGAATCGAGTATATCAGCTAGTTCATAAAAAATCGAAAAATAGTTCTAGATACTTGAAATCAATTTTAATTCAAAGAACAAAATCCATATTTTATGACCCATGTAAAAACTAAGCTTTCAACATGCGAGTTTGTATGTTAATTTAAGAAAACATAAAACGAAAAAAAACAAATCCGGTAAAAATACGGAAAACATAAAATATCGGAAAATTGGATCCAGATAATCAAAAAATAAACTAGCAGACAGTTGATCTCGTTATTTGCTATTACCGTACCAAATTTTCTTAATCCAGACCTATTTTTACTCACGAAATACTGGAAAAACTGCAAGAAATCGCAAATTTTTACGGAGGGCCGTAAGGGGACAAAAGGGTAAAATATAAAAAAAAGCAGAAAGTGTTTTTTTCCAAATTATGTGAATTATTCTTGGTGAATTTGCCAAAGAGTGAAGATAACCGGATGCGAACGTCAAAATTAAGCCTATTTTGGGATTTTTTTTGATTTTCTGCCCCCCTGATAATTGATTTTCAGATAACAACAAATGCTCCCTTTTTAAATACGTCTTTTGCATCCTCCTGCTCAGTTTTGAAGATCTCTGCATTTCCGCATTTGCGTTAGACCGCAAAAACACATAACGGGGGTCCAATCATTGGGCATTCCTACCCCCTCCCCCCCTCACAAAGCGAAAATCAAAAAACCAGAAATTTTCGCTATCCCCGAGAAGGCCAGCTCAATCAAGGTCAGGCTATGCTGGCCAGGTTGGCTGAGGTTTTTAACACATGTGCATTGCAGTGAAGCATATCGTTGAAAAGGGGAAGGGGAAGCACACTCTGGAGTGACTCTTTCTCGCCCATTTTCTCAAAATCTTTTCTCTATCTTTAATAGTTTTCGAGTTAGCAAATGTATGACCTTAACTTTGGGGATCAAAATCAAATTTGTGTGTGGCAATGAATCCCCCACCCCTACTACCTATAAACCACACTCATCAGATTTCGCCTACCTGGCAGCTTTGAGATATCTGCCATGTTACCAGACTTTTTGGACAGAACATGGATGAACAAAGTGTATGAACAAATTCATGAACAAATGAACAAATTCATACACGTGAGAGAACATGTATAAAGAAGCATTTTTATTCCTATGAACATGGTGTCGCAAGCCAACCTCCACAGAGATACAGGGGGATTAAAGTATGTTGCACTGCCTGATTGTTGGCGTCCCGCGAGCGACAAGGCAATGTGGTGCAGCCCACATCTGTTCAAGAGATGTCCATGTATGCTCGAATGGCTGCCCCTATCAGGTCTCTCCACAAACCTTTAATACCTTAAATGTCACTGGAGGTCGTGGCAGACGTATTGATTTGCATATATTTACACAATCATGGACCACTTCACAAATAAGCTTACTATCTGAACCCTCACAAATGGGATCGTTGATGCAGTTATTAAGAGCCCGTGAGTGCTGAGGTCTGTAGGCTCCAATGTGGGCTGCATCACATTGCTTAGTCGCTCGCGTGAAGCCAACAATCAGGCAGCGCAACATACTTTAATCCCCCTGTAACTCTGTGGGGGTTGGCTTGCGACACCATGTTCATAGGAATAAAAATGCTTCTTTATACATGTTGTCTCACGTGTATGAATATTTACCATTTATTTCCGGACACCCTGTATATACAGGGTGAGGCATTTATCTTGAGACAACTAAATATCTCGGAAATTAAGCATTGTACGAAAAAATGTCCAAAATCAAAAGTGAATTATTTCGCGGGGGAAATTACTTAGCTAAAAAAATCACCCCCCCCCCCTTGTGAGGGGGGCTGGGGGGGAGGGGGTAAGTTTGAAATCTTAAATAGGAACCTCTATTTTTATGGAATATTCAGATTGTACACAATATTCGAGAAATGTTTTATTTTTGGTGTTTTTACAATTGATCCAACCGTTTAGGAGATACAGTCCCTGAATGTGTGGAACTTTTAAAGTTTTGGGGACAACAGTCCTATGGAGAAAGAGTCTATGCGTGTGTATTGAAAAATATTTGATTTATGAAATTCTGACTTCGGATTTTTAAAGACCATTAAAAAGTAGAATAGAAATGTCTGTATGACCTACTCTCTATCTTTGTCTTCATCGATAAAATTGGGTTCAAAACTTTAAAAGTTCCACACTTTCAGGGCCTCTATCTCCAAAACGGTTAGATCAATTGAAAAATACTAAGAATAAAAAATTTCTCGAAAATTGCGTACAATCTGAATATGCCATTAAAATAGGGGTTCCTATTTAAGATTTCAAAGTTACCCCCTCCCCCAGCCCCCTCACTAGGTGGGGGGGGGGGGTAATTTTTTAACTAATGCATTTCCCCCGCAAAATAATTCACTTTTGATTTTGGACATATTTTCGTACAATGCTTAGTTTCCGAGATATTCAGTTGTTTCAAGATAAATGCCTCACCCTGCTTAAGGGGCACCGTCTACTAGAGAGCCTTGAAAGAGGATATAAATTCCTCTTTCTAGGCTCTCTACCGCCTACAAGTTAAGCTTTATAACATTGTTTGCCTCCGAAGATGATATAAAATCGAAACGCGTCAGGCAATAAACTTTATTTCCGTATCACTTTGGATGTTTTTGCTTTATTCGTTAAATCATCTTTCTTATTTTTCTTTATTTATTTCAGCCTTCGCCGTTTTCAAGAATTGAATTGGCCGTTTACATTCATACAGGATAAACACAAACATCCATGTCCAGGCGGGATTCGAGGCCACGATTCGAGAATCCCGAGATCATTGAACTTGCGCCGTAGCACTCTCGGCCATCGAGGGGCTAAGTAATCTCAATCAATAAACTCTCTTTACCGATGTGAAATACTCGTACAGAGAAAACAACCGACTGTGAACCGAAGGTATTCTTTGTCCCAACAACATTTATCCAGGCTGAACGACGAGGCTCATATTCAGCATAGATACGAGGGTGAAGAAAAAAGTACGTTACACTCTGAAACAGTAAAAACAGTTGTAAGTTAAGATCCTCTACATAATCAGCCAACAATTGTAAACACATGCTTGAACGTGAAATTAACTTTTCCATGCCGCTGCGGTAAAAATCCGCTCCAGCGTTTCTCAACCATGTCAGCACTGCATCTTTGACGTCGTCATCAATGCGCTAAGCATTCTGGCGATTTCTCTAATTCTGATTCGTCAATTGCCCAGAATCATCTCATTAACGCGGACAATGTGCTCGGGAGTATTGGACATGAATGGTCTTCCTGCACGGTATTCATCCGTCAAATCTTCCAGATGGAGCGCCCATTTTCGAACTGCTGGCACCACTTTACAATTGCAGGACGAGAAATCACATTATCCCCGTAGACACTACAAATTTCCTTATGGGTTTCAGTGCTAAAATACGAAAAGAAAGAAAAACAAGAAAGAATATTATTATTTTATTATTATTATTATTATTATTATTATTATTATTATTATTATTATTATTAATTTTCAACACTCTGAAAGAGTAAAGTTTATAAAAGACTTAAAAAAAAAGAAAGGAACAACGTCCACTGTAATTTAAGCCCACAAAACCGGATTGTTCCGTGAATCTCCAACTTAAAGTGTACAATCACCAGTGCGTGAACACGTGGGATCATGCCACGTTGCAATTATAGACATACAGGCAACATCCTTAAAAACGGCGAATGATGTCGGCGCTCTTCGACCACAGATGGTGCTGAGTGTAACTTACTTTTTGATTGAACTTCGTAAATTATTTGTCCGTCTTCTCATGGAGCAACCGAATGCTACACAGATGGTTCCACGTATTTTGCAAAACGGCAATTTTTTATATTTGCCTAGTTTTAAACAACTGGCTCGCAAACGCTTGCCCATTGAAACAAACGTTCATTTCCACTTCCGGTTTGAAAAGGCCCTTCATTTCCACTTCCGGTTTGCCCCAGTGACCTGCAGCGACCTCGGTCTAAGCTTCACATTTCAGGGTTTCCATTTATCGAAAGCTATTCTTTTGACTGAAACTGACCGATAAGAGTGAAGAAATAATAAAATGCAAGCCTGAAAAACAAGTAAAGGCTTGTTCATATTATAAGTAGAACCGGTAATGGCCCAAGCGTATTAGCTAAAAACGAGAGTTATGACGAAATTTAGCAACGGTAAGGAATGTTTACGTGAATATAACTTCTAACTTCCAAGGTAATGGAAAAATTATTGCAGAAAATATTGCAGAATTTTCAAAAAGGACACTGAATGCACCTTTATTTCTTTTTGGGTTATTTCTTTTAATTTTTATAAAATTTACTAATTTGTTTCAGTGTCATTGGATAATAGAGATATAACAGGATAGCAAGTAGATAAAAAATACTGCTAGATAATTGGTTAGATATTCGGTAATTTGCGAATATCCATACGATTATTTTCTTCACACTTACCTGGGATATGCAAAAAAAAACACCCATGCTCATCGGTCGGATTAGAGGAAGATCAGAGCGACCCGACGAATTTTAAAACTATAGGATGTCCCCAAAGTCTGGGTGCATGGGAAATTTCACTATTTTATTTATATATGTTATTTTTCCGAGAAGGATAAGCAGTTATAAGAAGCAGTATAAGCAGTTAGGAGCAAATGTCCCCTGTGGCAAATGTCCAGTGTTGCAAATGTCCTGTGTGGCAAATGTCCACGTGGAAAATATCCTACACCCCATAAAAATAGATCAACAGATGGCATGCCGGTAAAAGTGAAACAGAGAAGAAGTATCACGTGATTCTTCTTCCGCCATTGTTACGGACAACGTGCTTGCGTTTTTCTGAAAGGTAAGATTTTTGTTAGAATTTTGGGCAGTCAACTTAGGATTTTCACGTCCAGAAAAATCTTATCTGTTATCGGACTATTAAGAGTTGATTCCTGCCAACTAGACTGATTGAAAGATAGGTTTTCCATTGACAATATGCGTGGTCAGAACTTTTATAGGGTTAACGTGGTTCTCAGGGGGGGGGAGGTCTAAATCAAGTATGGCCGAATGGGGCTAGTTGTTACACGTGCTCGGGGCAGGATGTTACACCGTTGATGGTGGCAAAGTCGCTACCTCTAGCTGCTAAACCAACAAACATCCAAGCAGGATTCAGAACTGCAGATGAAATCCTTTCCTCTTTTGTCATCTGATAGGGATTGCCCTGCTGCTACTGCTCCAACTCAATCTGATGCTCCCTCTAATCAGCCTCCTGGTAGGCCTATCACAATTCAATCTGATAGTCCCCCTGATCAACCTGATGTTGGTCTACTTGAAAAGACTTCTCTCACGCGTAGGTCTAACTCCAATTATGATGAAACACATAGAAGTTCGATTGGCCTACTAGAATCACCTGAACGTTTATGTTACACCAGGCTGTTCTAAACAACCAGATGTTCCTTCTGATGTTCGATCGTTTCCTAAAGCTAGAAGCGAGTCCAATGTAGAAAAGGCCGAAAAACACGAAAATGTGAAATGTTAACAAACACTCCTACAAGAAATAATCTTAAAAATATGATGAGGCAAGTATTGCCAAGAAAGAGATAAAAGGAGAAGAGTGTTGCAAACGCAAACTCAGTAGGCCTATGGTAGCAAGAGCTAACAAAAAGAAAAGAAAAAAACACCACCTATTCGTCAGGCTACTTCTGATGAAGATGAATGTTTATGTAGCATATTGTATGTGCAGATCCTTCTGTAATTCAAAACCAGGAGAAGAATGGATTCAATGCACTGTATGGAAGCAATGGGCACATGAGAAATGCAACTTTTTACGCTGTTTAGTGACGGCAGAGTAAGGAGGGAAGACGTTCTGAACAAATAAATAGTAATTTAATACTTCATGGGAAATTACATGAAATATAACGAACAATGTTGTAATAAACCATATTTAGTCCATCTTATTTTGGTTACACAAGATAGTTTACTAATTAACGAATGAAACTTCAGTTGAAGAGAAGGAGCTTCTTTTAAATTTCTTTCAAAGACCAGGCAGGGTCCATGCCCCACTATGGGGAGAGTGGGGAGCTCCAGTCTGTCCAGAGAAATAAAAGAATTGACATTAGCAAACGCCTCAATTACTAATTATTAAAGTTAAGTCCATTAATTAACTTTTTAGGTAGTAGCAATTTAAGAGCTAAGCTTTCAGGTCCTTAAGATATTTGGATATACATATCTTACTGTTTGTCGCTTGAATAAATGCCTCGGACGTTCGTCCTAAAGAGGTTGAATTCAGGTGTGTAGAGGGTGGCACGATTCGCGGGCCCTTGAGTGAGGGAATGTCGTCTAGCCTCCACAAAGAACGGGGTGATAGGTCGGCGGGTATAGCTGTTCACACGTTGCAACGTACACATGCAAAAACAAAAGCAACACAATTAGAACATATACTATCATTAAAGCTTCTATGGTGAAGAATAGGCTCCCATGCCACCACGAACAGTTATCCTTGACGCAGAATAAATCCTAGTAGTGATATATCTATGTGGTATTGTTAACCATTATAAAAGTTAAAGAATTCAGTACTTCACTATATTAAGAATCCAACACTACAATAAGAATCCGTTAGCTGCACTTACGGTTAAATGGTCGGGCACGCTGCCTATCGCAAACCGCGCAACGCGCATCAGCTGACGTCAACCTGCACGCTGCCGCTTGCAATTTCTCGCTCCTCTCGGTTTCTGCCGCCTCCTGTGTTCCTTGGCTGTCGGATTCCCGAATTCCTTCGGAGTCCGCTTTTACGGCCTCTCGGTCCAGTGTTGAATTCTCGTGTCTGCTTCTCGTTGCAGTAGCTCGGCTTTTCCCCTGACGTACACCGCACCAGGACGCAAATCTTCGGTCTTTAGAGTCCACGTAATCCAGCCTTTCTTTCTTATTTCGTTTCTCTAGAGTATTTCCCTTCATGGAACTTCTTTCCCATATTCTTCTTCTCCAGGTCTGCTTTCTTCCTTTATCTTCTTCGGAGACCTTCGTTTCAACGACTTTCCTGGTTGAAAGCCCATTCCTCTCTCCCTCTCTCTCTTTCGCTCTCCACCTTCCTTCCCCGTCTTCTCTTTTCTCACTCCAATGGAATCGCCCGCTCCTCTCCATTCTTCGAGGGGTCGGCTTCTCTGTCTTTCTTAACATTTTATTTCTCTTAAAACACTCCTTATTTTTATTTTCAACGTTTCGATCTCCTTGCGATCGAAACGTCGCTTTTTCCGCTGACAGTGTTGGTAACAACAGCTATTTGTTTATGTTCATTGCAGTTGACGCGAATGAATATCAAGTTTTTCTTATCCTTTTTCATAATGTTTAACATCTTGTTTCAACTATGTTTATGAATAGCTTATTTTGTTGTTTTTTCTGGGAAATGCTTTATTTTAAATATATAGCTCAAATAAACAATTGCAACAACTAACCGAGGCCTTCGAGATTAACCGAGGCCTTGATAATCTCGAAGGCCTCGCAACTAACCCCAGGAGTGTAATAACCCCTAGATGGGGTAGGTTGTGACACACTGCAAATGTAATAAAAAATTTTTTTTCTCAGAAGTTACTGCAATTTTTTCAAAACAATTATGTGTTATAATTAAAGGAATGTTTGGAGAATTGAATGGTATTTTTTTTAAATCTCTTCAAAGTAATTTTAAAAAATGTGAAAAATTAAACAGTAAATATTGTAACAACCAACTCCGCTCTCCCCTAGTTCTGTTTCGGAATGACATTTGCATCGCTAACTATGAAGCTAAACCGTCGTTAAGTTAAACTGCTATTTAACGTCTGGTTACGTCCTACTCTCGCTTGGTGCAACGCAAAAAATTTTAACCGGGAATTTAATGATAAGTTAGTTTAAACTGACGTTGTTGCAACCGGCCGTAAGTAAGATTTCAAATCAAATTTTGGAATGTGAGACAGTTTCCATGCTCATCTTCTTCAATATCTGATATAAGGTAAATCTAAAAAAATTAATTAAATTTAGCTTCTTCCATTTTAAACAAAGATTATTCCAAATAAATTTTATAGAGAGATGCAAAGTTAATTAAAATTTTTTTAAGAGGCTCTATTGAGAACGTTTTCCTATATTAAAGCGTGAGCTTTTTTCATTCTTTAATTATTAATTACAAAATTTTATTTTATTTTTTAGATAGTAAATTTACTTATGAAGGAAGATAATTAAATAAACCTAGTGAAAAATATTTGACGTATTAGATAATAAATATCCATAATGGTGGGCCTTGTATTGCTGTGTGATTAAATAAATAAATAGAAAGGAATTGTAATAAAGCAATACATAAAACTCCCTTTGTATTTATTTAAAGAGAAATGCTTAATTATAATACGTATTTAAAATACTTTCAGGAAACAGACAAAATAATTTTTTATAATTAAATTCTTCGAGCGGATACTTCAAAATAATTTTTTTTAATGTGTTGATTTTTTTCTCTTTTTTGCTTTTTATTTTAAATAAGTTATTATAATCCGATTCCATTGAATATATTTTGTAATTTTATAGTCAAGGAATGGTTATGACGCATGATATTTTAATAGTGTGAATAAATATAAAATAAGCTCATGTACATGTACATGACATTTACATTGGCATTTTAATCGGAACCCAGGCCTATAGGAGGAGAAGTTTATATAGACTTCTGTCTTTTCTCCCACTTCAATCTTTTTTTTTCTGATTTCATTCGTCGTCCCCTCCTCTTTTTTTTCCCCTCACTTCATCTCCTTGTTCCATCTTCACTTTTCGGATGGCCATCTGCGACAAAGACTGGGAGTGTCTGGCGGACTTTTGGTGGTGACGTTTATGGTCGCGATGATAGAATGGTGAAATTTCCTTTTCTCCGTCTTCAAGTTGAACCTTGGCACATTTAGGAGACGGCCAAATGGGAAGCATAGAATGCCAGAAGTCGAACCGGCCTGAATTAGGATTATTTCAAAGCAGTTGCGCTCCAAAATATAAAAAGAAGAGATCCTCCTGATAAATATTTAAAAGGATGAAAGCTCTGGATGGAATTTCCTAATGGATTAAACGAAGTGGCTCCATTATTTATGACTGCGAAATTGCGAGACAACGTATGATGGAAGTGAATTGCTTCGTTCATTTCTGCCGCAATAAATTTAGGATTTTTTTTAATTTTCAAAAAAAAAAAAAAAGGATGTGAAAATTTTTAAATAAAAAGTTTTAATATTGACTTGTTGAATTTTTGATCTCGGTAATTATAAGTATAATTCAGCTTTAATAACGTATTAAAACATTACATTATTTTAATATAAGTCGTTTCAGTGAATGCATTTGCGTTATTTTAATACACCTTCAAGAAGAAATTTTTCCCCCAAAAGAATAAAGAAAATTAAACTAACGTTATGATCATGAATAATAGTTTAAAAACCACACATCGAAATTCTGAAACCATTGAGATATATTTAAGTAAGCACCCAGCAATACGAGGCGTATCTAGAAATTAAGTTCCGTTTTATAATAAAAACAAAACTATATACATTTTCAAAATTTTTTTCTTTACTAGATTCTATAAACTACCATTAACTGTTTTTGCACATAGTTTCCAAATTTAGTTAAAAACTTGTCATAGCGCTCAATGAGCTTCTGCATGCTCACTTCATATAAGTTTGCCGCCGGTGAGGAAAGCCAAGCGGTTTTCACTTGTACATCTTCGCTGAAACGCAGGTTGTATAAAAATATAAGAACATATACTATAAGAACCTAGTATAAAAATATATATATTTGTTTTTATTAAAAACCGGAAATTACTTTATGAAATTACTTTACTTTGTTTAATTAAACTCGTATTTAGTTATAAAAAAATATTGTATGTCTTAAGAGCTACAATGGAACAATATTTAATTTCAAATCTGTCAAGGGAAGGAAAGGCAAATAACCGATAACCTTTATTTTAGCAATCAACGTTTGCTTTTCTCCATTATTGGCTGAACCCTCATCTTCGCTACATCATTTAAAACCATAACCAACCACATTGCTTTGATGGGCTTTTATAAGACACTGTCCCCTGTATCGATCGGTGATGCTCAAATATTAAATAATTTCAGTTGTGGAGATAGGGGTTGTCTTTCGTACGAAGATTATGGATATTACCAGAAAGTCAATAAAAGTTATGTTTTTACCACAATTGATAACAATTGGTATTGGTTTTGAATATTTTGGCTTCTTTTTTTACACTATTGAAGGTTGACTTTTTCTCTGTATCTGTTAGCATAAACCGTTTACACATGAACGAAGTGAAAGCGTATTTCTTCATGCAGAAATTCCTTTTAAAAAACAAGACCAGAAATAAGCTTCTAAATTGGAAACATGAAATTCCTTCGTTTTTTCCCGCAGTAGACATGCCAACGCAAGACTGAGCATATTTGAAATTAAAAAAAAGACTTCTCTCCGAGGTAAATTTGGTCTGTTAAGCTTAGTAAATACTTCAAGCATAAAATGAAAGTTCGCATTCGTCTCTAAAAAATTTCTTCCACCGAAAAGAAAAAAATTTGAATTTCGAACAGGTCCTATCTCGACCGTATCATTCAAAATGGAAAATAAGCAGAAGAATGGTTTGAAATCGAGATGGCAATCTTTGATGATATCGAAGCGAATAATCCTTTTAGTACAAGAGCACGTGTTTGTTTTTTTTTAATCTGATCCATCTTTGAAGTAAAAATAACAGAAAGTTAAGATCTTTATACAATATAAAATATATTAAGAGCTTCATTTTCCTCACTAAAGTAATTTCCTTTGCAGCAAAAAGAAAAAAAAAAGATTTTTTTCACACTCATTTCACGGAACTTATAAAAGGGTTTCGCGAGCTTTTCTATTTCGTGCTACTGTCGTTTCACGTGAGAGTAGAAAATTAACGTTAAGATCACGATTCCTGGAAATCTTGTTGAAGAGGCTTGAACCTCACACTTCCAATAAATTTAAACTTTTATGTTATCTTGAAGCATTTTGCAACGTCAGCGGGTATCGGCTTTATAGCCTATTAAAAAAATTGCAGGGATTTCAAAATTTTTCATTCTATAAGAACATTTAATAAAATGAATCTTTAAGAAACATAGGGAGTAGGATTCCTCCTGGATTTCTCGAATTTTTAATAAAGAAAATTTAATTATTAACTAAATACATGTATATTCAAAATCTACTATTTTATCAGCTATCATTTATTGAATTTGGAATTCAAAATATTTGGAACTTCGTTGACATTCTTTTGAATGTCATCTGCATATCCCGTAAATACTGTCATATCGTCTAACACACTACTTATAATTTTAAAACTCCCCTATTTCTTACAATTTTTTTAATATTTTTCTCGATGCAGTCTCAAACTAGTGCATAACAAACGTTTCCGCTGCGCGACAATGATATAATTTGAATAGTACTGAAGTAGAAATTCGATCGTTGTCTGTTGGAGCACACGTCTATATGAATTGGTCATGGTACACACATTTGTTTTCTTAGGTTAAAATGAATTCTAAAGCGGTTCTCTGAAAGATTGGTGGAAATTGTCAAGAAACAGTTTTAAAATGATAGAGAAATATAGTTCTACATAAGGCATGCTCTGGATAAATACGATTCTTATTTTACAAGATAGATATCTTTCCTGAAGAGTCTTGCTTGTTAGAAAAACGCAAAATCTGTTCCGTTTGTCCAAGGGAAAAAAAATAAGAATGATGAAATGCATTTTGCCTTTCATGTAAGAAGCATATATGCTTTCAATCCCTAAAGTGTGTGTTTGTCCATTTTATAGAAGATGTACAGGGAGAGTAAAAAGTCTGTTTTACCCTTCTACCTGAGCAGGAAATAGAGATATCCTCCAAAAAGCTGAAGCTAAGAAAGAGGAAATCGTGGATGGACTATAGTTTGGTGACCTTCCGATGACCTAATGATTCTAATTATGAACTTGTTCCGCATTATAAACACAATAAAAAAATTTGCATAACAGATATTATAAAATTGGCATGAGCCAAGCTATGAGGGATGAAACGGTTAACATAAAAGGAATACGTAATTTAAAAACTATGAGATTAAAAAATTATAAAAATTATTTAAATGTTCCTTGTATTTATCAAACGTAACTGACCATTTCAGCCCGATTTCCTTCCTATGTTATAAAAACAATAATGAACTTAATAATTAAAGTTACGTCATAACTAACTGAATATAAAAGCGTGATTAATTGCGTAGTTTTCTGGCCCATACACAAGGTGTAACAGCGCGCTAGGGATCAGTTTTCTTCTATAAATACGATTTCTTCTTTCTTCTTACTACTAGTTACAGTTTAAGAATTTTTATGTTAATTTATTTTACTCTATTCCTTAAGATAATAGATAAAAATATTTTAAGAAACGACAACTGGTAGCAAGAAGAAAAAAGAAATCGCGGTTATAAATTAATTTTTAAAACTATAGTTAGGTTTCATTGGAACTCCTCATCTAGTCCTGCTTTTACTGTATTATCCACGGTGATTCCGTTATTATTAGCCTGATATCATTTATTGTTATTCCTAATGCAAAACCACGTAATGATATTCAAACAGTATTTGTTATTATAAACAGCCTATTTAAATTATAATAATTAAACGAAAAAAATAAAAGTTCCTTAATAGATTAAAAATATTGAGCAAATGTTTCCTGCACTCACAGCAATTTCCAGTTCATAGGACTCATTTTATTAGGTTATAGCTCTCTGACTCGATTATAAGAATACAGTACTTCGTAGATAAGTTGTACGACCCATCTTCAAGTGTTTACGAATCCCCGACTCATCTAACAGCGCCAAACACAGCTTAACGAGCAAAGTCATAGGAAATGGAAATCATTTCCGGTAAAGAAACGAAATCAAGTTATGAAAACATGGCGGATAGCGATACTGGACGAATTCGCCGTTCGTATTAGTAAGAAGATTAATACAAAATTATTAGAACTAATACTACTCTTTAATATGACTATGGATGGGACAAGTTATCTAAAGACTATCTGTCTATCAGTAGGGATAGTCTCTTCAACTCTTGAGTGCGAGAACAGTCTCCCTCAAAAACCGAAAGTTGAATAAGCATTCTCCAACATTGTTCGTCTTGCCCCTTCAAATCTTACCAGTTCAAGAAAAATTGAACGAAAACAGGAATCTAAGTAAGTAACACTTTTCTCACTTTTTCCTAACGTAAATTATAATTATTTAATAGTGTCAAATTTATTTGCTAATACGTGTTCTTATTCATTATTGTTAGGATTATTATTTATTTACTCGTTTTAATCTGAAATGCATTTCCACTGAACAGCAATCATTATTATCGACTGCTAACAACATGACTAGTTTCTCGCAGCAAGAATAGATCTAAACAACGGGAGCTGTGTATCGGAACCTTATAGAAATTAAGAAGAAGAGTGGCTGACTTAATTTCAGCACGGAGGTCGAATAAGATACTAACCAAAGTAAAATGTCACTATTTCCCTTTGCATTATTATAGAGTAGTGTAAATCATTGATCTAAAACGTATCCTTTTTCCGGTATGTCAGAATATGAGCCTTCCTCTTTAGCATCCTCGTGATAGTTTCCATTTAGCCTATCCAAAGGAATATAAAAGAAATCTTGCAGATTTATAATGAGAACGATGTAAGGGTTACAACAAAAATATTCCCTTGATTTTTGTGCAAATCAATTCTGTTAAGTGATGGTGAATTTATTGCATTGTACATTATAAGGTGAATGTATTGTTAAATTAATAAATGATATTATGAAAAAAATTGATGTTTAAAAATTTTAAAAACATGTCGTTTCTCTTCCTATTGTTGTCTACCTTACAAGCTTGAAGTTCTATTTTCTGCTGGCGAATTTTGACAAAGATGATAAAATACAATACAGGTCGGTATACAAATGTAAACGTGTGTAATTATCAGTATACACGTGTAAATTTGTGTAAATATATATATACACGTGTGTAACTATGTAAATAGGTATGTACACGTGTGTAAATTTGTGTACGTGTGTGTAAAGTTGTGTATATATGCTATATAGATGTGTACAAAGGTGTAAACTTGTGTAAATAGGTATATAGGCGTATGTAAACTTGTGTAAATTTGTGTATATATACGTGTAGACAAGCTGTAGAGATGTGTAAATAGTGTATACACGTGTATAAATTTGTGTACATATATTTGTAAACTTTTGTAAATAAGCTTCATAGATGTGTACATAAGCTTATACATGAGTAAATGTGTGTGTAAATAAGTGTATAGATATGTATAACTTGTGTGATTTGTTTATATATGTGTGTAAACTTGTGTATATTGTGTATACATGTTGGTAAACGTGTAAATTGTGTAAATACACGTGTATAATAGTGTAAACTAACTTGCGTAAATATGTGTTTACACGTGTAAACTTGAGTAGACAAGTGTGTATATTTGTGTAAAATCTGGCCATATAAATGTGTAAGTAGCTGTAAAAATGTATAAATATGTATGTAAAAATATGTAAATATGTATGCAAGCTGGCGTAAATATGTATATACGCTATATAGTAAACATTCCGTTAATGAGTCTTAAGTCCTGTACAATCGAGTCAATTGACCCGAGATAATGGCGACTCAGCAATTCGAGTCAAACAATTCTTACTGACATATGTGTCCAAAGACTCTCTTTAATGGGTCGTATTGGAAGAATCATAGGACCCTCACAAGTGGGTCATATGAACCGCATATTGCTGTGAGTGTGGGAAAGTTATTTAGTGCTCACAGTGAAAGCTTTCGTGAGGATTTGTTACTCTTACAAGGTAACTACCTGGGCTCACTTAGAGCTTTTTGTCTGAAATTTTTTTTATAAATTCTTACCAGTGCCAGTAGTAAAACCCCAAGTGCTTTTGCTTGGCATTAATCGGGAAGTTCGATTTTTCGATACTTCGATTGTTACCATTGTTTTGCCTGATTCTAAGCAAAATAACCTACCCTTTTCCTTTGACGCTTTAGATAACCTAAAAATACATTATTTTCGTTTAAAAATACATTTACTCACCTTTACTGTGTTGTTGTTTATCCATTTTAACCAAAATAACAATCACAAATTACCAAAACAATAGCAAAATGTTCGATTTTCAACTATCGAAAAATCGAACTTCCCGATTAATGCCAAGCAAAAGCACTTGGGGTTTTACTATTGGCATTGGTAAGAATTTATAAAAAAATTTTCAGACAAAAAGGTCTGAGTGAGTCCAGGTAGTTCCCTTGTTAGACACGGTTATTTCTCTTCTAATTTATCTCGTAAAAAAAGATAAATTGGCATTTCATGTAATGAAAAATATACTGATCGTCAAAAATAATTGCACCCCAAGGCATCGTAAGATTGAAAATATATTTGAAAGGTAGTTAGTACTCACTACCTGCAACAAATGATTAAACATTCAGCGTGGGTATAACAAAATTTATTGGTCAAAATACCATAATCATTAAAACTCTCAATAGGATGTTGGAACGCCATTATATCTAATGCATTCCACCTAGTCTTGACTCAGCTATCCCAAGCGATTGAACTTTGGGTTGTAGTTTTTGCAGATCTTGTGCCAGCCGTGGAGTCTTAACAGAACGTCCCTTAGCTTCCCATAGGCTTCTGCGGGTGCAACTTTTTTTAGACGATGAGTGTAAGTTTAGATAAAGCATCTATACAGGGGTTGGACAAAATAATATGAACACCTTTCATTTTAGACGTTTTGTCGAATATCTAAAAAAGTACCTGCCGAATTATCCTGTAATTTCAGGGATGCAGAGAGCATGTTACACCTCATATATTTCAGCGAAGTTTTTGTTCCGAAGGCAAATAGGGGACCAGCAAGAAATTAAACAAAAAAATAATGTTTGGGATCAGCCGGTAAAAAGTAATGCCTGAATGCGTTGTAGCTGTGGAATATGCCTATGAGGCTATTTTTTTACTTATCTGTGTTCATTAAGTATGAGAATAGCATGTACTTTCAAGGTTTCTATAAAAAAATCACCATATTTTCATAAGTTTTTCTTTATAACATGTGGGCTTTTCAACCCAATACAATGCTGTTTTCAGATAACCTCGACAAACTACAGTAGAGACAACACCCTGTAATCAGAATATAAAAAAATTAACAATTGATGAAACATGAGCATATTTACAAATAATGTTTAACTGTGCATGCGCAAGCATTACCAAAATGTCTTTTGCTTAATTTACTAGCCAAATGTAAAGAGCTACTTTTATAAAAAGCCCAAGCAAATATCGTGAAAATTCAGAAAGATATGGCCAATAAAATGAGTTGAATTTCAGTTGCTCACAAAAATAAACTCAACTATAAGAGGCTTTCTCCAAATTTTTATTTTCGGACCGGACACCAGTATCAACTTCTCCTTACGCTGATACGAAGTCAATATGCCGTAGGCCCGCCTTTTGCTCTTATGACCCTAAAAAATTGGAGAAAACCCGTATCGTTTTGTTTATTTTTGAGAGCAACTGAAATTTAAGTCATTCTATTGGCGATATCTCTTTGAATTTTCACGATATTTGCTTGGGCTTTTTGTAAGAGTAGCTCTATACATTTGGCTAATAAGTTATGCAAAAGACATTTTGGTAACGCTGGCGCATGCGCAGCTAAATCATTATTTAGTTAAAATTCTCAAACTTAATAAAATATTTAATATTTTTATATTCTGATTGCAGGGTATTGTCTCTACTGTAGTTTGTCAAGGTTCCTGAAAACGGCATTCCATTGGTTTGAAAACGCCGCATGTTATGAACAAAAAATTAGAAAAAGTTATCGATTATTTTTAAAGAAACCTTTATATCTTCATGAATATAGGATATTCTCTTACAAATGAACACAGATAAGTAAAAGAACACAGATAATGATATGCTACAGTTATAACCATTTCGAGCATTATTTATGACAAGGCTATCCAAACATTATTTTTTTTATTCAATTTGTTGCTTGTGCCCTATTTGCTTTCGGGACAAAACCTTCGCTGAAATACATATGGTGTAAGACGCTCTTTACACCCCTGAAGTTTCAGAATAATTTGTCAGATATTTTTCTAGGTATTCGACAAAACGTATAAAATCAAAGGTGTTCATATTATTTTGTCCAACCCCTATATGTTATACATTATACTCTCATACCTGTATATTCTGAAGAGATGAATTTCCAGCAGCCTGATATAAAACTTTCGGGACTTTAAAATGGGAGCTAGAATACGGTTTTACACAATATTTCAGTTATACTATTATACAACTATTATCAATAAGTTCGGAGACTGTGCTGATATCTCCAATTAGGCTTGGAGGAGGGGGGAACTATTTGACCATGGGGTACATCCACATATGACACGAGGCATGGTATGGAGGAAGCAGCTCCACAGTGCAGGGTTTTTCCAAACAAAGTATGTCAATGAACTCTAGTTGTCCGCGTTCGTTTTGAAGGGCGTGGTGCATTACGAGTTCGTACTGGAAAGGACGGCGAACAAGGAGGGGTACGCACAGATCCTGGCTCACTTCCGTTATGCTGTCTGCTGGAAACTGCCAGAAATCTGGAAAAGCAAGGATTGGGTACTGCAACATGACAATGCCCCCGCACTGGCCAAATTGAGAACGTCAACCCTTCCGCATCCTCCCTATTCACGCGATCTCGCCCCATGTGACTTTTACCTGTTCTCCCGTCTGAAAACGAACTCAAAGAACGCCGTTTCCAGAGTGCATATGATGTTCATGAAGTAGTGATGGCCCCTGAAGACCATCTCGTCCAAAGGCTTCCAGGAATGTTTTCAGCAACTGTACTCACGTAACACGCTATAAAAACAATCTTAACCGTCAGCAAGGCCAGTCTCTGAACTTATTGATGATAATAGTAAAACGTGCATTAAACATGACCATATCGAAACAATAAAAAACTAAAACACAAAAACTTAACACCAAACATAGAATTACCATTTGCAGTAAGCAGAAGAGGGTTTTGATCTTCAAAGTTTGAAGCGCTAGCAGGTAGCGACAGCAGCGCTGTTATTTCACGTATCTGCCACCTCGCTTGATGTTAGCATTAATTTACTGCACTATCTCATTCTAATCGTTATGGTGACACTCGCTAGAAAAATTACCGACCTACCAGCAGCAGGCGTGGTCCAATACAAATAGAAAAAAAAAGAATCTAAAAATGATCTTCTCTCAAAATTATTTCTCTTTAACATGAAGCTAAGTTAACACTAAAATTAAAGTGAATTTAAAGTGCATTTTATTCAATGTTCCATGCATGAATCATTTGTAATATTTAATATTTTTAATTACCATTTATAGAAATAATATGAAACGCATCTAGTATCAGTATCTTCAGTTAGAGAAAACATGAGTAGAACTATAAATAAAGAGTTAAATTTTTTTCATAGCATTATTCATTCTGATGATGTTATCATTCCTTTTCAGTTTTAATGTGACTTTATAGAACTATCCTTATTTTACCTCACACTTCCAAAAAATTTAAAGTTTTATGTCACCTTGAAGCATTTTCGAACGTCAGAGGATATGGGTTTTATAGGAAGTGCACGGATTTAAATTTTTTTTATTCTATAAGAATCTTGTATTATAATTTTGCCAATCTTTGTATAGAATTGGCGCCGTCTACAGTCGATTAGCAGCAATAATTAAAAGACTTAGGAAATCGAAATTTGGCAGAAATGAGACCTAACTAGATCGACGTTTTGCCCCTCAAAACCCTTATTAGGTAATTCAACAGAAGGTATGCAGTTAAATTCTTATGATAATGCCGATGTTAGAAAAGAATGAACTTCTTTAACCTAATCCTGTTTCTATTCAAGAAATTCAAACTTCCTCGACTCGTCTAATCCATGCAGCAAAAGTGATGTGTGTTGAAGTGATTTCTCAAATTATACAATCAGAGGTTTGGAAGATCTACGACAGCGCCCGTCACACAAAGACGGTTAGAAGAACAAAGACGTCGTTTGGCCAGAGTTTTAGAAGGAAACTGTTTGCCAGCCTATAAAGGTGTCATGATGTCATTGCATGGCTTTGCATTTTCCAGAGGAACGTGTTTCAAATCGTAAAAATCGAAATTCTTTTGGCGACTGTTGCTTGCATGGCCGAATCGAACTTGAACCACCGCAATTTTCAAACGAATTACTACGTCTCTTTATAGGTTCTCATCCTCTGTCGGAAGAATTCAATAAAAGAATAAGAGATTTAAATGCGTCCTTTGGGCTAGCATCTTTCAACGTCATTTTAAACAATTTTTGGTGAGAACGAAAAAAATCATTCATTTTAGAAACCATAGCTACAAGAAAAACAAAAGGCAGCCATTTACGATTATTTTTTTTTGAATTGTGAACCTAATGCTTCAAAAATGAAATTAATAAAAGCTTATCACGAGCGAAGCTCGGTCGCCCAGGTATTATTTAATTAAAGCTCGGTCGCCCTAGAAAAATAGGGAGTAGGATCTTGGAAACCTCGAAATGCTATTAATTTTTAATAAAGAAAATTTAATTATTCATAAAATATATTTAAAATCTACTACTTTATTGAATTTGGAATTCGAAATTATGGAACCTTGTTTATATTCTTTTTTACCAATGCACGTAATTCATTTTTATATAAAAAGTATTTGAAAGTCGTCTGTATATTCCGTAAATATTTCATATCGTCCAACAAACTACTTACAATTTTAAACTCCCGTATTTCCGCTAATTTACACTTTTTAAAAATTTTTCTCGATGCAGTTTCAAGTTAGTGCGCAAAATCGTAACCAACGTATGCATGAATCAACTGTAACTTTTTATCAAACATTTAAAACTTTTAATTACCATTGATAGAAATAAAAATAAACCCATCTTGTATCAGTATTATCAGTTAGAGATAAACATGAGTAGAATTATAATGTAAGAGTTTAAAATTTTTTACATACGTTTTATTAGTTTTCTAAATTTATTCATTCTGAAGATGCTATCA
This sequence comes from Rhysida immarginata, assembly GCA_023313115.1. Taxonomy (NCBI): domain Eukaryota; kingdom Metazoa; phylum Arthropoda; class Chilopoda; order Scolopendromorpha; family Scolopendridae; genus Rhysida; species Rhysida immarginata. The sequence goes on along the minus strand of JAHWFO010078393.1, from coordinate 98,337 downwards.
TACCTTTTCAGTTTTAATGTTACTTTATAAAACTATCCTTGTTTTAACTTTTCTAAAAAATCCAATAAAAAAATTTTTGACAGTAGCTACATTCAAAAACCCCGTGCTAGTCGTGTTAAGGGTGTCGTGTTAAGCTATAGCACGATCCGTGCTGAGTTAATTTTTGAATGTGCTCGTGTTGTCTGTGCTGTCGAGCACGATTTCTGCTGCCACTTGAGTTGACACCACGGTCTATAGATATTCATGTCATCGAGCTGCGATAGAGATTTTCATTGAAACTGAATACGAAAGTAAAGTTTCTGTCTGCCAAATGGCGCTGCAGGCGCAGTTGGGCAGATTGTACATGCAGCGCTTTTTTTCAATAGAGTTCCCGGCCTACCGGGAGCTAGAAACTTTAGCTTCATTTTAACAATGGAGCTCGATGACCTTGAATATCTATAGACCATGGTTAAGACGGATCAGGCAGAGTATTGTTACATCACCTACGGTAGGGTATTGTTGATCATACAGGGTGATTCAGTCAATTTCTGACCATTTCAGTACTATGATTTATTGACCCATTAATGTTTACAAACTTAGCATTTCAGTATGATCTTTTAGGCAGTTCGGAGTTTTTATTCCCGTGAAAAAGTCTTGATGATATGCTCAATGTGGCCACACGAACGTTTTGAACTGCTGCAGCCGAATGGTGAAGTTGTTCATAACTCTATTCAGGATTTCTGCATCGACAAGGGTGCAGCAGTCGACGATGCTTTGTCGCAGCTGGTCTAGGGTTCTTGGTGCTGTAGTGAACACACTGTCTTTAAGGAACCCCCAGAGATAAAAATCACATGGTTTAGGTCAGGACTCGTAGGGGGCCAAAGAAAGCCACCCCCGAATCGATCTGGAAACCTGTTTGAAATGACACGATTTCCGAATTTCTGATTGAGAAAGTCTAGCACCCCCATCCTGTTGAAACCATTAATGTCGAAGCGGTATACGCCTCCTTCGCAGCTCGAGGATGAAGAAGGTTTCCAACATGTTAAGGTAAGCCTGTGACGTTACGGTGTCCTCAAAAAAGAACGAACCAATGATGCCTCTTTTGGAAATTGCGCACCAAGCCATAACCTTTCGTGGATGAAGAGGTGACTTGTGGATCTCATGAGGGTGCTGGGAACCCCAAAAACGAACGTTGTGTTTATTAACGTCACCTGACAGATGGAAGAAGGCCTCATCTGACACCCACAGGTTGTCCACAATGTCCTGATTGGCTTCCATTTCTGCTCCAAACTCCATCGCAAATTGTTGTCGCTTCTGTCTTCCAGTGTCTGTTAACTCCTGATAAACATGGATCTTATACGGGAACAGATGTAAATCCTTTCTCAAAATTCGCCACGTCGTGGTATACGACAGCCCTTCTTCAATGGATAGGCGGCGAACAGATTTTTTGGTAAGGGAATCGACCAACCTTGTGCGAACATTTTCGACAACTTCGGCCGTTCGAACACGAGCTTCGCTCCCGCCTTTTTTCTTGCCTTTAACACATCCAGTGGCACGAAATTGCTTGACACTTATACTCCTTCCGGAACTTATACTCCTTCTGGAACTTTCTTTGCACGGTTACAGGTGATTTTGTCTCGAGATACCATTCGACAACCTTACATTTCTGCTCTGTTGATAAAGCAGGCGCCATTTTTCAACAATACGATTTTCATGCAGCGCCGTTGCAACAATACAAACTCCAATTTTTAGAAATTCGATATGGCGCTCATATTCTTTCATTTGTTTATCCCTAATGCACGTCATTCGAGTGAAATGGTCAGAAATTGACTGAATCACCCGGTATTTCTATCAACAAGAATATAACTCGTAAAACGATTTTTAAATATGCTGAAAAGAAGAATATAAAAATTTGTTGTTTAGTATTATACACAGTAATATTTTTATATAGAGCAATGGCGAAAACTGCATATAAATTTACGTATTCGATTGCAGCGCTCACACGAATCTTTCCAAACACGCGCGAAATGAGAAATGAAATCCTCGCACGTCTAATGTTAAATGCTTTAAACTACTGGGCCTATGTTCTTTCTACTGCTAGATCAAAGTTACCATAAACATCAGGAGAGAAAAATCATTGTTTCAAAGCACTGTCGGGAAAAATCTTTTAAGCATTCCAAGGAGCTTTAGCTGTGACGCATATATAATTTTAAATTTGAATATCTCACGTTTACTTGCACTTGGTTTAAATAAACAGTGGAAATACCTCTGATTCAAAACGCATTCACGTCATTTTTAAATATAGGCCTAACTTCAATAAGCCATTTTAACAATAGGCCTAACATTAATTAGCCATTTTTAACTATAGGTCTAACATAAATTAGCCATTTTTCACAATAGGCCTAACATTAATTAGCCATTTTTAACAATAGGCCTAACATTAATTA
>JAHWFO010078393.1:77342-95901 GCA_023313115.1 Rhysida immarginata | reverse complement strand
AACACATTTAACAATAGGCCTAACAGCACTGAATTTTAAAATGAAATGAGCACATGCATCAAGAAATCTTCATAACTGGCACGTGCTCCAAGCTGCCAAATGTATTCACTTATGACTCGTCAGCAGGATTCGATTGATATATTACATGCCCTAAGTTTATATTCTTAACATTAGTACACGTGCTTGAAGGGGTCCACGAGAGCTCATCAAAAGTTCTTCGTGCAAGCTCATTGATATATCGCAGTTAAGTTCTTCCATTTTTCAAGTTTTCGTGCAAACGATGGCTGGCCGGGCACATAAAGGTACTGATTAAGCTTGTATTCTTATACATAGCTTTGGCTAAAGCTCGTAATAAGGGGTCATTGAAGTACTTTTTGGGGGTCATTTTCTCGGACGTAGCATTTCGAAAATCGAAAAGAATGTCATATTCGTCTTGTGCTCGTCATTCCCGTTCGAATGACATATTACATGCCTTATATTGCCAATAAAAAAATTTAATGGGGGGGGGGGGGTTTGGGTCTCAATAGTCACGTGACTGTTAGACCGATTTCAATCACAAACTAATCAGGTGAGCTCAGGAAGTGTCTCTATCGAAGAGCGAAAGCAGAATTTGAAAAAGTTAAAGCGTTCTCGAGTAATCGTCGGACATACAGACGGACGGACGGACGGACAGACAAACAGACAGACAGACACACAAACAGAGCGAAACCAATATATGCTTTTCAGCATATAATAATAAGCAAGAAATTGTCCCTACCGTAGGTGATGTAACAATGTATGATTTTTCCGTGAGCAGGCTTTCTCTCTAAGCGGTATTGTTTTGTCTGCCTGAAATAACAATGGAAATCAGCTAAATGAACAGGTCGCTAGCATCCAGTAAGTCGTGTCCTAATTATCGTGTGGTTACAATTTTCTCACCAGATGGAGATAGTGGAGCTATTAGCGATAGGCACTTTATTTTCTACCCAATCTTTTCCGATTATCAAAAAATACTTTTCTGCTTTCCATAATCGATGTTCTTGAACAAATAGAGTTCCTTCTACACTAATTAATCATGGGATGATGGCGCAATTAATTCGTATAACTATAAAATATTCAGGGAAGCGGCGTTTTCCCACCATTACAGCTTTTCATGAGAGAGATGAGGAATGCCACAATGAGCATGCGCGCCAATGTCGTGCAAGAGGACTAACACGAACACGGACGTAAAAATCCCGTGATCCGTGCTAGGCGTTTTGCAACACGGGACACGGTCCGTGCAGGAAGTGACATCAGATTTTAAGAACACGACACGCTTAACACGACTAACACGGAGTTTTTGAATGTAGCTCGTATTTGATGATAGCTTATTTAGCGATTATAACATTAATTATGTTCTCGTTTTGAAACGCACGTTTAATGTGTGATGCTGTGGGCTATTGACGAAATTTTATGATTATCATCAATGCTACAACCAGGTATTATCCCGGGTAATAGTGACTGGATATAATAAACAGTCGATAATTACTAATAACAGAAGTATTACTGATAGTCAAATTTGGCTCGATGCATAAACAAATTGGAATGCCTCCCTCTTGCAATACAATGGTATAAGATATACTAATTGTTCACACGACGTGATTCTTAATGTTCCATTCATTGTTCCATTAACTGTCATCAAGTCCATGAATTGGTTGCTCATGAATCCGACTTCCTCGATAAGTGCGCAAATACGTTTTGGTGCTGACCTTCAGAAGCAAATATCTCACAACAAATGTAATTATTCATAGCAATATGCAATCATTACAACATGTCATAAATCGATAAATTGTTGATAATCTCAATATACAATTAAATTAATCCATTACGAAGCTTCCACTGCACTCGACCACAAGGCCAAGGATACGTCGGGTATTCTTTTTCTCATTCGTCAAGGTACAAAGCAATTCGGTAATGTCCAATATCAATTCAAATCCAGTATTAAGCGTCTATACTCAGATAAAACATCAAGAAGACTAATTTCTAAGAGCTGTTGCTCCAGCTCATACACTTAGCTAAGACATATCCAATATGGCGATATCTTCGAACGCCTGCAACCACAACCTCTCCTCTCCACGCACACAAACGGAAAAAAAATTAGTTAAGGCATCGTTATCCAACGATAAAAGGGTTTTAGCATCAAAATGTTACGAGCAGTAGTGGCTCGTGACTATAATAAGTGGAGGGGCACAAATACAAAATTTCAAGTTCTTAGGCCTTTTCGTAAAAAAGTTATAGCCTGATTTGTATTTGGAGCCTCGCGGCCCCTACCGAGGCCTCAGAGGACAATATCAATTTTAGTGTGTAATAGATAAATTTTTAAGCAACACATTATAAATATAAAACATTTCAGGTTTCTGGACTTCTGGTTTAAAATTTATAGCTTGATTTGTGGTTGAGGCCGCATGGCCAGTGCCAAGAGATTTACACTGTCATATCTCTGAATTATTACCACCCGCTTAGTAATGGGAGTAGCCACCCTTTGCCGCTATAACTACTGCCAGGCATCGTGGCATGGACGCAAGAAGTGCGCGGTATGTGTCCGATGGTATGGCAGTACATTCCGCTTGAAGCGCTCTCCACACAGCTTCGAGAGTCATAGGTGGAGGGTCCAGCTGCCGTGAATGGCGATCAAGGTGCTCCCATAGATGTTGGATTGGATTGATGTCCGGCGAATTAGCGGACCAAGGGAGCAATCGAAAGTCAGTAGTGTGTTCCTCGAACCAATCCAGAAGGAGACGTACCTTTTGGCCGGGTGCATTGCCGTGCTGGAACACACCATCACATTGGGGGAACATCATGAGCATGTACGGCTGCACCTGTACGATTGACAGATACCCACAAGCCCTCTAGACGAATCAGTGGACCTAACTGCTCCCAAGAGAAGATCCCCCACACATGCACACTACCCCCACCAGCCTGTTTCTGGCCCACAATAGCCTCCTGCACTCTCTTTTCTTGGCGTTCACGACGCACTCGCCATCGCTCGTCAATCTTATGGAACAAAAAACCTTGACTCGTCGGAGAAGGCGACCTTAGCCCACTCGTCTGTGGTCCAATGGCGGTGCTCACGTGGAAAGTCTAGGCGTCGTTGAGGATGACCCCTGGTCAACATGGGTGCAGCAACCATGTGTCGACTGTTCAGGCCCATCCGTAGCAGGGTGCATTCAACGGTAATGTCGGATACACGTCTGTTGGCATCACTGTTGAATCTAGTGGTCAGTTGATGGACTGCGGCGCTCCTGTCCCCGTTGGTCGATGGCTCGTGACCCTTTACAGTGATGGCGTTGGCACGCGATTTCTGTCCCTGATGTCCACTCTTTGTACGCATTCATTACAGCGGACCATGAACAGTTCACAAATCGCGCCGTTTCAGAGATGGTGCCACCCTTGTTGCGATAGCCTAATATCGTCCGTTTTTGGATGTCCGTTAAATCCGGAAGTTTACCCATCTTGAGGCTCGTGCACCTGCCGTTTGATGCACTAGCTTTAAAGCTTTCTCAGTCTGTTATGCAAATTTTGCAATGTGTAATCTTCGTTGGGGCGAACCATGCGTGTGCCTTGAAGGGGTGCTGGTCATAATTCATTGATATGACAGTGTATATAATTTTTAATATGTATTAGCTAAATTTTTAAATACCACACAATGATTAAACAAAATTTCAGGTCCCTAGGCCTTTCCTTTCCATAGCTTCAATTGTATTTGAGGCCGCCAGGGGCCCCAAGGCCTATACCAGTCTCCTTGTATATTGTCTATAATTTTTAAGTAACGCACTGTAAAAATATAAAACTTCAAGTTCTTAGGCCTTTTTATTATTCAAGGCTTATTATTCAAGGCTTATTTGTGATTTGGGCTTCAGGGCCCCTGTCGAGACCAAAGAGCCTTATACCAGTTTTTCATGTATATTAGCTAAATTTTTAAGTAATTTTCTATAAGTAAACAAATTTTCAAATTTCTAGACCTTTTCGTTTCCACGTCGGGGAGGGGGAGTGAACGTCAAAACTGTCATGTTTTTGATAAAATTACCCAATTATCATTTGATATCGAGCCGGCCTCTGCAATTGAGCGGGTAAACTTCCCGTTAAACTGCCCTATAGTTATCTGCAACACCCTGTACACCTGTACCTTCGTTAATAGGATTTAGATGATGCTAAAACCCTAACAAGAAACCTTTTTAAATCTCCTAAATTTCTCAACAGAATCACCAACAATCCCTTAACTAACAGTTCGTTTTCTAGGAAGAGCATTCCTCTACAACAATACAAGTGTTAATGCATAAGTAACAATTGGCTGAATTAATAAACCAGTTTGCCTAAAACAAGAAAAGAACAGAAAGAATTAATTAAAACGTAAGGAAAACAGATATTCAACTGAGGAGGAAAGGCAAAACATGTGAGGGCTTACTGAGCCATCACAAATGCAAATTCAATAACGTAAAATTCATCCTTTGAAGAGCGAAGTTGATTAATTTTTAGGAAACTAAATTTCCCCCGATAGATTGGCTGTGCAAATTCTTCGTTGGCCTCTACTTTCTCCAGACGTGAGTTTTTTTTCCTGTGGTTTTTCTCCTGTAAGGTTTCTTAAAGTTAGATTCTATGTGCCACCCTACCACAGACGAACGCATATGACAGAAACTATTGTTTCAATCGATCATGAAATGCTGCAACTTGTTAAAAAACAATTTAAAACCACACGGCACATTCAAAAAAATTATATATATCGGCCTCGGTGGCTCAGGGGTTGCGTGATCGCATCTGATGCCCGAGGTTCGACCCCGGCCGAGGACGACGAGGATTTTTTCAGGGGGAAAATCCTGAGATCACGCACTTCCTTCGGAAGGGAAGTAAAGTGTAGCCGTGCAGCCGTTGGTCCCGTGTAGTCGTTTGCCGGCTGCACGTTAAAGAACCCTTGCGAGGCAAAATTTGCGGCCCCTATAACGCCATCCTTAAATGACAGTTGAAAAGGACGTTAATACCAAACAAACCAAACCAAACCAAAAGCTATATATAGCTTACTAAATGTGTTCTAGAGAATGCATACTTACCAACTAATGACTCATCCATTAGAAAATAATTCGATAAAAAGAATTGTTTGAAACATTCAATTGATCCTTTGCGCCAAGCCTACAAAAAACTTACGGTTTCTGTTAGCTGTTGGAGGGTAGAAAAAACAACGTATGCATCCAACCTTACGCAATAGGGTGGAATAGACATTCAGGTAGAAGGAAAACCCAATATTAGAAAGTTATAAGAGGAAAAAATTTTTTCTATTTTTGTCCAGCTTTCTGTCATTTTGTGCCCATTGTGCACTGGGGGTGCTGATATTCAGTACTGAAGCAAATTCTCGGACATGAATCCGCCTGTTTTCCCTTATCAGCTCACAGCAGTTGCTGGTCTTGCCTTATGAGGTTCATTGTCGGTGGATTCTCGACCTCCGTCAAACTTTAGGCACCAAGCAAAGACGGATGATCGAGGCAAACATGACTCGGTGAACATTCTTTGATGTCTCTGATGAATTTCAGTTGCTTTCACACCTTGTTTATGGAGAAACTTGGTGATTATTCGTTGTTCCACTTGGTCGACACATCGCCATTTTGTTTAAACAAACAATCGCTTGTCATGGCAACCGGATGAGCGGTGCTGTATTTGCATGACAGGCGGTAGTTTCCGTCCAAACAATGAAAGTTTAGATTTTTACAACAATGAAATTTACAAAAAATAAAGTCCAGGTCAAATTTGAACGCCCCTCGTACTACAGTCAACGACAAAAATATGGCTCGTTGAGGTTCTAGCAGAGAACAGTGGGTGACAGAGACCTGTATGAAGAGGAAAAGTCAAGAAAAATGTTAACCAGTGCACACCAACCCTTCAATATTACAATGTGTAAAGCTAAAGTGGGCAGTGAAGTTATGCAAATTAGATAATAATGGTTTCATCAAACACCCCTCTAAACACTAGTGACAAAAATATAGCTCGTACCCGGAAAGGTTGAAAACATAGGTGGAGGAGGTTTTTAACAGAGGTTGTTGGAACAATTCTGAATTCTTCCTTTAGTATTGGTGTGTGTTGCTGCATTCCGTGCGATTTGTACGCATTTTGTGAATAATGGTTCTTCAGAAGCGATTGTCTTCAAAGGAACAAAGCGCAATCAAGGCGTATCGTGAAGCGGGACTCAATTTCACTGAAATCGGTAAACATTAAAACAAAAGCCGTGATGTGATACGTGATTTCTTGAAATATCCAGACCAATATGGTAAGAAGCATTCACCGGGTCGACCTCGCCTGTTTGATGTCAGAGCTGAGAGACGGATCATCCGATCTCTGAATCCGGGGAATCGCACCTCTTGCAAGAAAATATGCCGAGACAATCATATCGACCTCAGGCATCTTCGTACCGTGCAGCGAATCTTCCATAACAGTGAATTTGTTGGGTGGAGAGAGATCAAACGAGTACTAGCATTGAAACCGCAACATCGCAAGCGGAGACTGAACTTTGTAGATGCAAATTTGGATCTAGATTGGATCTAGGTTAATTCTCTGATGAGCAGCAGTTCAACCTTGATGGTCACAATGGACTGGACTGGGAATGGGTGGACTCCCGTCCACCCCAATGTGTCAAGAAGCGACGTCAAGCTGGTGGTGGCACGGTGATGGTGTGGGGAGCAATTGCATATCTTGGGAAATTTCCACTGGTGGTCGTGACTGGACGAATGTGCTCCCCAGATTACCATGAACCTATGGACAGAGCTGGTTCGCTTGGTGTATGAAACAATCCAGGAGTGTTGGGGAAATCCAACAAACATACGTGCAGAACTTATACTACTCAATTCGAAACCGGTTCATTACAGTGCAGAGTATACATGATGGGCCAAGTGGTTATTAGTGTACAGAAAAATGTATCTTTTGGCTGATATGTTACCTGTTATTCGAATAAAAGCAGCACCGAGCTATATTTTTGTCACTGGTGTTTAGAGGGGTGTCTGATGAAATCATTACTATTCAGTTTGCATAAATTCACTGCCCACCTTAGCTTTACACATTGTAATACTGAAGGGTTGGTGTGCACTGTTTATTGTTGTTCTTGAGTTTTCCTCTTCGTATAGGTCTCCAGCACCCACTGTTCTCTGCTAGCACCTCAACGAGCCATATTTTTGTCGTTGGCTGTATAAGCATGTAAATAAATGCTAAGCATAAGTATTACAATAGAATAAATTGAAACGCAAATTAATTTTGTGAAATGTTAACTACACTGAAAATAATTCCATTTTCGGTTAAAGAGAGTGGCCAGCTTATCTTGGACAGATTCTGGTTAATTGTATTTTATTCCTGATGGGGTCGTTGATGGTATTTCTAGGGTTATAAATATAATGTTTGTTGCTTAGGAATCCAACAAATATCTTTAAAAAATGAGCTGGACCCTGAGGGTGTATGAAGCAGATCATGGCTTCATGTTGCTCATGTGAAACTTCACCCATACATTTCCAACCCATCAAACCCCGTGATACATGCTTGCAACATACTGCCCAAGTTGTGAAATCTGCAGATGAAATTTTTTTTTACATATAATTTGTGTTCGGTGTCTTATATTTGTGTTTGCAAACCTCATAAACAGCAGGCCCGAAAACATCTGAAATTATTTGTCAACATCGGGTGAAATCTCTCTATTAACATTGATATTAATAAGAAAAAAAAACTAAGGATTTCAAGCGTCTAATTTGCTTTTCTGACAAGAAATTTTAATAACGGTAGGCGATGATTTTTGCTGAATGGTGACGTTTACACGTGAAGGTTTCAGCCATGTCACACCTAATTCTGATCAGGTTTTAGACTGTTGTGCAGATTCCATTTCGTCAAATTTATTATTGCTATTTTTATAAGAATTTGTTTATTTTTGATATATATTCGCCAACAATGCTTAAACTTGCAACATCAATGCAAAACTGTTTCCGTAACACTTTTTGGTGTCGTTTTTTGTAAAATGATGTCCAGCCTTAAAACATTATCATGTTAATACAGTATAGTATACATAATACAGAAAGTACTGTTCTCTTTTTTTAAAAAGAAGCCTAACATTGGCAACCTTCTATTGCTTTTCAGTGGTGTTTCTCAAGTGGAAAGTACTTTAATATATTACATTTCTTGTAATTTGACGAAGGAAAAATTCACATTCAATTTTCGTTGTACTTCTCTTTTATTGCCCCTTAATGACGCACTTGCTTTCTTTCCAAAACTGCTTGGAATTTTATAGATGCTTTTGAGAAATTGCTTCGGATAATTCCTCAAACGGAAGATGGAGTTGAGAAATTTTTTTTATCAGAAAAAAAATGTAAATTTGGCACCCGTCTTGAATTTCAATGGCAGCTACTTTTTGCCTAAATGAAGTTGCTTTAAAAAGTTATTCTATAAAGGAAGTTTTGCATAATAAATATTTCTTTTGAAAATCTTGTTAATTTCCCCAATTTATCCTTTTCCTAATATTCTAGTAATATTCTCTCTGCCATTAATTTTAAATCTTGAAACATCCCAGCCCTTTAAAACTATTATCATTATAAACACAGATAGATCAAATTTTCTTGTATAAGTGTCAATTATTAATTTTTTTGATTTGTGCTTTAAAAAATTTATGTTAGGCTTGAAACCTTAATAGCTTACTTAAAACTTTTTTCCCGGTATTTCCCAAAATATAAAAAAGATGTGTATGGTAATTAATTTTAAGGCAGAGATCAGTTTAATTTTTCATGCAAATTCAAAAAAAAATAACTTTGCATTAATGAGCGTGACATTATATTATTTAAGAAAAAGAAAAAAGAACAGTTTTTCTACAAAATTTTAAGACCTAAAATATTTTAAGGGAATGAAAGATTTAAAAAAGTTATTAAATTACCACGTTAATGAAATAAAAACATCCTGAAAAATGACGGTTATCGTTCTTTCTTTTAAATATTGTAAGAAGAAAAAGAGAGTGGGCGGGACCTAAGGCTAAAGAAAGCAACTTCGCAGGGCGAGTCATGGATTTAAGATCGTTTATTTTAGAAATGAGTTTTACACTAAGATCATGTTTCGTGCAGAAGAGTTAGAAAATTGAATCCTGACAAATCGTTTTTGGCCGATTTCCAAGCACTTTTGAGGAAGTGTTTGTCCCCTCGATTGATCAAGCCTTTTCTCGAAAAGACGAACTTTCCAGTCTGGCAGAGAAAGATGGAGTTTTGTTTCGTTAATAGAAAAGAATACGAAAGACGGGGTAGGGTTGGGAAAAGTAAACAAAAGCGGAGGAAAAATTATCAATTTAGGGAAATGTTTACGGATGGGGTGCTTTTTTGCAATGATGAATAGAAGGGAAAATAAATGACTCTTTCGTGCGTATGGGAGTGAAAATAAAAGAGCAAAAACAAGCAAACCAGCAAAAAAACAGCATAAAATGAATCTTCATATTATTATACATAAACGCTTGACAAATAATTTATTAAAAAATAAGCATTTAATTTTGATAGAAATTTTTATACATTGATTCTGTTTAATCATTTTAAAATGTGCTTATTTTTTGACAAAATAAACATTGATAAGATAATCCCCATGGGTTATTATATTACTTTTCTTCAATACATGGATTCTTTAAAATAAAAGTAGACCAAGTCATATATTTGACATTCACAGTAATTTAGTTAAAGCTATTATACGAGGGTGGGCTGAAAAGTAATGCCTCCATGACTGTAACTTTTTTATTTTTTAACCGATTTTCAAAATTCTTTTTTGTATCTGATACTCACATTTCTCCTTTATGTAATGCACTATTCACTTTTCGACATAGTCCCCATCCCTTTCCACGCCTTGTACCAACGCGTGACTAGTCGGGTGAACCCGTCGGCGGGGAATTCCGGGGTTGTTGTCGACACCAAGACCGAACGGCAGGTTTCACCTCGTCGTCAGAAAGCAACTCATGCGCCTTAAGGTGCTCTTTCCTCTTTGGGAAGTGATGAAAGTCGCAAGGTGCAAAGTCTTTCATTTTTCAACTGCAGTTTTTCATCTTTGAACTGTTCGCCCTCTGATGTGTGGTGATCGTGTGCGGACGGGCGTTATCGTGCTGCAGAAGAGGATCCAAAGCTGGGTCATTCCACGGTAACTCATGTTACATATTTATGTCCTTTTTTAAACATGTCACAATAAAATAAAGAGAGAATATGAAAATACAGAGAAATTTGAAACTTAAGGTGTTGTAATTTACTATATCTACTCCTGTTTCAAAGAACACCTTTACATCTTATTTTTTTATATATAAAACGTTTGTAAGTTTGGTAACTCACGTTACTGAAAAAGGACATAGAAATAGATATAAAATTTTCACCTTGCTGAAATAGATATAAAATTCTCCTAACTGAGAATAGATATATTGCTCTAACTTTCATAATAACTATGACGACTTATTACTTTATCAGAATTATCCTTTAAAATTAAATTTAACATAAGATTCATTCTTTAAATACGGCATTTTAAAATTGCTTGTGGTAACTCATGTTACAAAGGCTGGTAACTCACGTTACAATTCTCCAATAGATAAACTTTCTAGACAACTTGGCTATGATTAGGGGACTCCTAATCTCATAAAACATTATTTTAAAAATATCAAACTCTGTAATCCTATTCCTTGGTAAATCAGATTTATTTATTACACATTAAGTTAGATTTTTTTTAATTTACATTAGAGTAAAAGAAATAGACTTTTCAATTTATGCCTCCTTCACAATCAAAGTTCATAGCAAGTGAAAACATTCAGTTCATACTTTATAACCTTGTACTTAGTCTCAATGCTGAAGCTTATAAAATTCTTATAAAAAGAGTTGGATTTGGCAACACTTTAACAATTTTATTAAAATCAACATATGAAACATCAGATTCATCAACCTTAAAAAGATGACCAGTATTACCTAACATCTTAAGAAACATTACTCTTATTTCTCCATCATCATCATCATCAACTTCACTCTGACATAAACGTACATAGCTGAAGCTCGTTTTCCCCGATCCATCAAATTTAACCAAAACATATGAGCTATGTTTGATATCTTCAGTCTTAGGCAGCTGGCTTTCTTCATCCTGAGCTTAATTAATTCATTTGGCCATATGAAGTGTTACTTCACCAAGCTCCATGCCTTTTACACGTTCTTCATCTTCAGAAGCTGAAGTGTCGGTGTATATTTGTGAGTAATAGCTACTTTGAGGTACAGGATGGTTTCTATGCACCTTAAGTGCATCCCTGGTTAGCATTTGACCATTTGGCTTGCCATGTAGAAAATAAATGCAATGAAATCGAGAAATTCCTGGCAGAGCTGGTGCCTCCTTGAAAACATTTTTCAAATTCAACCTCTGGTTTCTTATATCAATATCTTGTTGAGTCATTTCAACAACTTTTACATTAGAGACCCTCGTTGCGCATTTTGCAAATTCGTTTGCGCTAAAAACATTGTTTACTCGTCTTAGCACAGCACTTCTAACTTGCCGTTTCATTGCACCCCCGATCCCATCTACAGGGCCCTTACCGTGGGAAGTGGCAAAGTAGTTCCACCTGATCTTCTTCTTGTGCTTTTTATCAAGTTCATCTAAACTTGCAGCTACAAATTTGTTTTTGAATTGAGACGTTGGTCCATCTGACCAAATGTCAACTACTTCAACTTCGGGTGGAACCTCTTCAAGACATCTGTCAATGTAGGCAATCACAGTTTCTTTGTTATGATTTAAGTTATCTGAAGCAATCACAAATGGGGATTGCTTTCCAGAATGCCATATAGAAGCAGTAAATAGACTCACTTGTGGCTGAACCCAATGAAAGCTTTGGATTTCATCTTGTGCGGTGCAGTTAAAATTTTCAGAGAAATCAACCTGCAGCATAGCGAATTTTGAATTAAATTCTGAGCAACTTCTGGCGTCCTTTTGTAACTGATAAGACATTTGCTGTTTCCGTTTCACAAACGTATGTTCCAGAAACTGAGGAGTAATTATGAAAATATATTCTGCAAGTTCGTTTACAGTTCCTTCTTCAAGAACTTTACTTAACCGCCCATGATATTCTCTCCAGACACTCCAGGTGACAACTGCAGGAGCATCATTTGTTAAAAGAATGTTTTCTACCTTACTCTTCAGGGTGTCTTTGCAGTCCTTACATTTTCCTAACCAACATTCATCCTTAGCTTCCTTGCATAGAAGTGATTCTGGGAATGTATGTTCAAACTGGGGGAATTCTTTAATAGCCTTGTGCATTGAATTTATAGCGGATATAAAGTTTTCATGATATTTGCACATGCAAACATTATGCGGTAATTTACTGCTTCGCTGCACATGTTGGGGGCGTAATTCAGCAAATTTGCTTTTCCCTATGACTTTAACAAAACAATGCATGTGTTTCTGCAAGGGAGGACGTCAAGTGCCGAATCTGCATGCGTTTCTTGCCATCTTCAGTTCTCACCGTTACCACATCCTTTATACCTGGAGCTTGGCGGCTGATATCAACACGCTCATAAAATTCTTTTACCTTTGCTGCAACTTCTGGACTGGTACAGTTACCATGTCTAACATTTCTCTCTTCAATGTCTTGATTTTTGTCCGTATCACCATATTTTTCATACAGCCTCTTCACAACAGCCATCTTTCTGCGAGGGGACTTTGGTAAGGCGGAGTGTGCCCGAGCTGTGGCTTTACCATAGGATGATGGGTTCTTATAAGGTCCTATCTTTGCTGATTTTAATTTTCTGAATTTAGCAACTCTTTGCTTTGTTTTTTCCCTTTCCTGTTTTAGTGCTGATTCTCGTTTTCTAATAGGCAGTGACTTAATCATTTCTTTTTTCCTGTGACGTCTTCTTCTTCTCTCTCTCTTCTTCTGGGCAGCTTTATATTCTTCGTATTTACCTTCCAACTTCAGCTTCTCCCGTCTTCGTCTCATTTTTTCAGCAGGAGTTAACGCCATTCTAAGTGGAAAGGAACATTTTACTAATATTGTCATTTAAATATAATATGGAAATTACTTTTATATCAGTATTTTAAGTAAGAGGTAAAATGTGAATGAGTTATGTTCACAGGCATCACAGGCGTAATACAGGTTCAGTTTTTTTAGGAATAAATTTAATTATTGTTGTGTTTATTTTAAAAAATTATTGGATTAATAATATGTATTCTTTATTAAAGTAAAGTTTGTAAAGATGTAATTAGAATTTTAGCCTTGAAACTTTAAAACGACACTGGTATTGTGATAACTCACACCTCATACGTAGTCACTCATGTTACATGGTAACTCATGTTACACGTTTTAAACCGTAATATTACCATTTAAATACATAAAAAGAAACAAATGGATTATTAAATTTTGCAATAGATGCAATAGACAAGGTGTACACCAGTTTGCAAGAAACAGAAATCATTATTCTTTGTTTTATTTAAACAAATGCATGTTTTTGGTAATTCATGTTACACGCACGCGGTCGGCGATTTAGGCCTAATTTCACGAATATTTTAAATATATTCACATCTGAGGTATATACAGTTTGAATAAGAAAGCTTTAACAAATGAATTGAGCATTTCATGCAAATATTATCTACTGAATGAAGACATATAATTACCTGTCAAATAACATGAACTCATCAGTACAACACCATTTACAACATTCATTAACTTCAAGAGGCCGCCATTTTGAAAAAAAAGGAAATTGTTGGAAAATTTTGTTCTGCCAGACAACTTTGACATTTATTCTACCAGAAAAATACACAGCAAAATTTTCATCATAAAATTTTAAAATTTATGTTCATGTCCTTATTTTCATGGAATGACCCAGCTGCCATTCAATCCTCGTGTCGACGACAACCCCGGAATTCCTCTCCGACGGATTCACCCGACTAGTCACGCGTTGGTACAATGCGTGGAAAGGGATGACGACTATGTCGAAAAGTGAATAGTGCATTACATAGAGAAGAAATGTGAGTATCAGATACAAAAAGAATTTTGAAAATCGGTTAAAAAATAAAAAAGTTACAGCCATGGAGACATTACTTTTCAGCCCACCCTCGTATTATTTAAAAATGTGAAACCGTGATTTACACAAAGACATGCATGTTAATGTGTCTCGAAAAGGTAATTATTCTTGTCCTAAAATTTGGGGTTAGTTCACAATTGATGTTCATCCACAATTTATTGAAATTGGACTTGGTCTTTTTATATTTTCAGCAATTCATATAATGCAACGAAACTTCAACGGAATTTAAGCATTATCAACTCTTTCTCCAGTTTAAGTATTAGTAAACTCACAA
Source organism: Rhysida immarginata (assembly GCA_023313115.1). Lineage (NCBI taxonomy): Eukaryota > Metazoa > Arthropoda > Chilopoda > Scolopendromorpha > Scolopendridae > Rhysida > Rhysida immarginata. The sequence goes on along the minus strand of JAHWFO010078393.1, from coordinate 81,594 downwards.
TAATGTTTATGCAATTCAATAAAAGCTTGCCTGTAAACAGTTGTAATAATAAATTGATTACTAAAGCTCGGTTCCGTCTGGCCGTTAGCGCAATATAACAATCTTGCCTGGTCGTGGGTTTGAATCCCGCCGTGGGCATGGATGTTTGTGTTTGTCCCGATATAGCTTGTGTAAAAGGCGCAAACTGACCAAAGTAGTCGACGCCAAAAATTTCTAATAAACCAACCAACCAATCTTGCCTGGGCGTGGTGATGCGTGAACGTCCTCTGCTATAGCATCAGACAGTATTTCCACCCTCTTGAAAAAACGTCTCCACAGATTAGAAATACTGTTCTGATAAGATAACCCTCCATAGGTTAGGTTGGTTGACACATTTAGAGCGCGGGACACTTCCAGTTGTGACTGGACTACCTCTATTTGCATCAGTCTGGAATTTGTTTGCAGATCTAAATGGACACGATGTCTCATGGCTAACAATTTGACAGCCAATCAATTACCCATTTGATACACACCCCCATAAAAAGAAACCACAGCGGTGGATTGGTCGAGCAAACAATAACCTGGAACTTGCAAAGTGGCCACCGCGGAGCCCCGACCTCACACCTTGTGATTTCTTTTTAAGGACAAGGTCTTCACCCTACCCCTTCCCCGTGAGCTGAAAGAACGCATTACGGTAGCGATACGTGGGATTGATGGAGACATGTTAATGCGGGTTTGGGTCGAATTCGACTACCGCATTGATGTATGCCGTGTAACGACTGGGGGGGGGGGGGGGCGACATATTGAACATCTTTAACTGTGTCACAATAAACTTCAAGAGTTTTTCTTTAAGAATCCGTATGTGGTGTGTCTATATTCTGAATAGCTTTGATGTAATAAATTTTTAAAAGTGTGAGGTTCTTTTGTAATCGCCCTGTATAATAAACTACTCGAAACAACGTGTCATGAGTGAATATAACGAGTAAATAATGATAGTAGGAAATGGTTTAGTAGCACGTGCCCTAATGGTACCATATGGTACCGTATGTACTGTTGGAATATTCAATGCTAAGATATAGCATGTAATATATCAAACAACTCGTAACAACTTATCATGAGTGAATATAACGTGTAAATAATGATAATGGGAATTGGTTTAGGAACACGTGCCCTAATGGCACCATATGATACCATACGTTACCGCTGGAACTTTCTATGCTAAGATATATTACTTTTAGGCTTAATAGTATCTAAAATTAATTACTGTGAGATATATTTCTAATTAGTAGTAGTTCATCGCTTGCTTCAATAGTAGATAATAACGTATAAACACTTTGGTAATTGACTATGAAAAAATAATAGATGCTTATACATAACGCTTTAGCAATTGAGGCTCACTTCGTTTAACATTATGTGGGAATGCCTACAAATTAAAGACCTTTTATTAGTTCAAATATATAAAGAATAACTTCACTCTCCAGTTAACCTTTCAGTTGTTCAAGTTTATTCGTTTAAATTCTCTCTATACATTAGCTTCATTATTTTACACACGTTGTATTGTATAGTGCATATATTTATAATTTCATATCGTCCAGTTTACAATACAATTGTTTTATTATTGTTTAGATAGATATAAAATCGATTTTCGTCCTTTCGGACATCATCAGTATTTTTCAGTTGAGATGTTTAAATGTCTTACAATGTTCAAAATAGAAGAAACATTGTTCAAAATTTAAAAAAGAATACCATTGTAAGACATTTAAACATCTCAACTGAAAAATACTGATGATGTCCGAAAGGACGAAAATCGATTTTATATCTATCTAAACAATAATAAAACAATTGTATTGTAAAATGGACGATATGAAATTATAAATACATTAGCTTACTTAAATAGTAATTTACAATTTAGTTTTCATATTTATATTTTCTAACGGGTTTTAAAATGCAGGCTAATTCTACATATCCATGTATGATGCTATAACACGAAAATGTGCTACCTTTATCCGGTTTGGCGGTAAAACCATTCTTGTTAATTATTCTGATAGAAAGGGTTTTACTATTTTCATTTTAGATGTTGGGATGGTATTGGGAAGATCATCTACAACCAACATCTCCTAAAAAGAGCCTGTGCACTGAAAACTCATACACTGTTATCTCACCATAAAAAGGCATTTTTATTCGTATTTCTACCAATAATAAGCCCTAAATTATGACTTCTTATGATCATGTAACATTGTACGAATTTTCAGTTGCTACACCTCCCTGACAATACGCCGATTGGACAACCAGAACAGTTTATTGTTGTAGTCAACACTCATGATGTTTAGTACTCTGCATTTCTTTTTAATGTAGTGTGGAATTCTTCAATTATATCACATAAGTGGTCTTTACTGCGTTACTCAATTTTGAGTGCAAGGAACTGTCAAGGAACTGTTTTCCTTTAGTTCAATTTTCATGAGTGTTCAATTGGACTGTTTTTCTCCTAACATTCTGGATGATACATCAATTCAAAACATTTATATAGCATTGCTCAATCCTCAGAACAATATTATCTACCAAAGAAATAATATTATTGCTTTCTCCCACATGTGAAATCTTAAATTATCAAAACTTTTCTAAGTTCCAGAATTATACTATATTCCATTTCACTCTGTTCGCAACATGGGGTTATACTGTGATGTGTGTTCTTGTAATCCATATAAAACTGAAATCTTTATAAGACTGAAAATGAAGCGATTGTATGTGCTGGATGGAGTAGTAAATTCTATTCTAAATGCGTAAACATGAATATTAATGACTGTAAATTACTACAAGGCCTTAAAGAGGTATTTAAATGTCAAAAATGCGTTTCTGAGCGGCATCTATCTGGAGCGATAGCCATTATGCCCGGAACTATTAATGAAAAGTTAATGGAGAAATGTTGGATCTCGTTATGTGATGCCATACTGTAATACTTATTTATAATAACAGATAGCGTATTGTGGATATTAACAATAGAATAAAGAAAAAAATCTCGTCCATATATATTTATTTCTTTGTCTGGATGTACATTTCGGCCAACTCGTAGCATCAGTCAGCAGAAATACAATAGGTACGAGAACACATACAGTTAAATTAAAAATTCCTAGCCAAGAAGAAAACATTAACGATATAAGATGAAGACATAATCTAAAAACAGGTTTCCAGACAAACCGATCAGATGGGGCTATGGAATAATACCAAAAAAGTTAAAAGCAAATAGGAAGGAAAAAAATTTACTGGAATTCTTTCATTGTCGGGCACTTATAATCTCTAATGCGCTTCCCAAATCTCACAAACCTGGGAAATACATGCGGCTCTTATTGTCCAACAACTGCCCTATATACACCTTTGCGCAAATTTAATTGAAGCAAACAATTATAAAGAATGCAACAATTTAAATTTATTCCAGACCGGTTTAGGTATTAAACCATCTTCGGTGGATTAATATGTGGGCTACAACTGAGAGCATGGAAATACCAGCTTATACAGGTTGTCCAAAAAGACTGGTAACATGGCAGATATCTCAAAGCTGCCAGTTAGGCGAGGTCTGATGAGTCTCTTTTATAGGTAATAGGGCGGTTGGGAATTCATTGCCGCACTCAAATTTGACTTTGACCCCCAAATTTAAGGTTATCCTTTTGCTAACTTTAAAACTATTAAAGATGGAGAAAAAATACCCTGTAGAGCAACACCACATTAATCTAGAAACAGTTTTTAATCACACCCTTGAAAGATTTTGAGAAAATGGGCGAGAAAGAGTCACTCAAGGAAAGAAATTTCCAAACGGTGTGCTTCACTGCAATTCAAATGTGTTAGAAACCTCAGCCAACCTGGCTAGCCAAACTTGACCTTGGGTGACTCTTTCTCGCCCATTTTCTCAAAATCTTTCAAGGGGAGTGTGTGATTAAAAATTGTTTTTAGAATAATACGGTATTACTCTACATATTAGCAATTGGAAATTTTTCTATATCTTTAATAGTTTTCGAGTTAGCAAATCGATGACCTTAAATTTGGGGGTCAAAGTCAAATTTGAGTGCGGAAATGAATCCCCCCCCTCTGTTAACTGTAAACCATACTCATCAGATCTCGCCTATCTGGCAGCTCTGAGATATCTTCCATGTTACCAGACTTTTTGGACACCCTGTATAAAGTAGCGGGTCCTTTCTCTTATCTCATTGGTGGCACTATGACCAATCACATGGAGAGAAGGGATTCGCTGTACAGAATTTGAAAATGATGATTCTTACAT
>JAHWFO010078393.1:0-72342 GCA_023313115.1 Rhysida immarginata | reverse complement strand
ACGGGGGGGGGGTGACAGACTTATGGACCACCCTGTATACAAAGGCAGGAAATACACAAAGGATATTTGACAACCCATCAAGATTTAAATAATCTCGAATTAAATTACTTGAAATCTAAAGTTATGTTATTTTAGATCAATCACTCTACAACTGATTGATTCTGGAGTTATTAGATCATCTACATCTATTAAATTATTAGGCGTTACTTTTGATCTTTTCTTGAAATTGTCTTTGCATTATAAAAAATCTCTGCAAAGCTCTTTCTACAGATATTTACTATTTAATTTGGTGCAAGTAATTTTCAATTTTTAATTTGGTGCAAGTCCATAATGCATTATTTTTCCTTTACTGTATAATCGTAAAGGGCACTTTTTAAGATGGTAATCTCAAATTTGGATGGTTCAAAAAATAGCTTTCCGTGTATTGCTTAATCTTCGATCTTCTGATTCGATTACTGCATATTTTAACTGTTTATGGATTTTTAACTGTTTTTCAGTGTTTATGTTCTTTGAACCTTCGTTCTTAATAATAAATTTTCGTTAAATTCTGCTGATTTCTGTGACTTTTCGAAACATAGCAGTCGTAATCGGAGATGTGACAAGATTTTTAAATGTCCGCTAGCCAAATTGAATACGGTCTTCACACATTTTAAACAATTAGTATAGATTTGATAAATAAATCACCCGTTTCAATCTAGAAAAATTGCAGGCCTACCCCGTTGTAAATTCTATAAAATATTGTAATTTTGTCTATACATACTTTATTGTAAAAATTAAAAATAAATTTATTGTGAATTAAATAACTCTTCAAAATCCATTGTATTTCAAAAACTAGCGCCACTAATACGCATGCTTTTTTTTATACGCTTTGATTCAACTTGCGTTTCTGTGGACCCGTCAAATCTTGTAACAAATATTAGACCTTGTAACTTCCCGACAAGCTAAAGATCTGATATTTGATACACCTACACAGGAACGATGACAATGCATGTTAAAGATAACATTTTTCAAATTGGTTCACTGGTTCGTGTTCTAGGGCACCAATTCATTTCAGTCGTCTCTCCATAAGTCGGAAGAACGATGTTTACGATTTGTTTAATTGTTTAGACCAAACAATTGTTTTTCAAATTGTTGACGCCGGTTTGAAGAGATATAATAATAAAACATTATAAAAGCGTGTTTTGAAAAAAAAACATTTTTCTCCTCTTATCTTGTTTATTTGTTTAACTAGAAAATCCCAAAACTACAGTTCTCCCATTTCCAAACTTATTACCGTATCTTGATAACGTTTCCTAAATTTATCAATTTGTCACAATAAAAATTTTCAGCCACAACTATCTTAACCTTCTTATCGATTTAATATGATGCTGCGCTTACTCTTTCAGGCTAACTTCAGAATAAAATCGCATAAATATGAACTGAAAACAGCAACAACCAGTAAAAAACAAGAAAGCCACTTAGAATGCCGATCGGAAGAAAGCAATGAGCCAAAAAAGAAATTTTAGAAGACAGGACAGGCTCTTTAGGAAAGCTGCGGTGGATTTTATTGCAAATCTTTCTTCCATTTTATTATCGTATAAAATTGTCATCCAAGGCCAAAAGGAAGGTTGCAAGAAATGTTGGTTATAATAAAGCCCTCTCCCTTTAAAGTGAGCAAAGCTTATGGATCCAATAGGATTTCGCTAACCGACTCTACAAGCCCCGATCACAATAAGAATCTTTCTCAACATAAGAACAAAGCAGAGAATTTTTCTGAGATGGCCGAATCGTAATTTATATTAAATTAATTGTCGCAATTCGCGGAACTGACGAAATTTCCTTTCGTAGTAATATTGTATTCTACAATGAAAATAATGAATTAATACGATTTTCGCAATATGATTATAGTTTGTTAACCCATTCTATAAATAATAAACTTACTTCCAAATTCAAAATTTTCGTTATTTTTTCCATTGTTTTTACAATTATTAACTGAATGTATATTGTTCTTAGATCATTCTTAAAATTTTTGTAGACATTTTTCTTTACTTAGCTAAAAATCGACTTTTAAAACTGCTGTTTTAATCTTTTTCAATACCACCATTATTCTGGAGCTTTTCCATGTTTTGGCAGACACTGAGTGAGGCAGACATATTCTTTTTTTTCTCCGTATGTTTTGAAGTTCGTATAAAGAGGCATTATTGGATTCGTGTTGAACTGCACTCTTCTTTGCTGGCGTCATTCTCCGCACAGTCGATGACAATGGAACGCCGCCCCGAGTGCCATCAGCCTTTAACGACATGGAGCATTTCGCCACCGGATGGCGCTCCTGCTCTTCGACGCAAAAGAACATCCCAGCTCCGTCCAGGGTGTCTGGGTGATAGACACCGATGTTGAAAGCCCTTCTTCCCCTACCCCAACATTCCACTACGCGATGATTACCAGTTGAAATTAAAAAAGTTGTTGTAGCAAAGAGAAGCAGGGGAAGGATGGAGATTTCTATTAGACAGCGAGCGATGAGTCGGAGGAAATGGCTTAGAAAGGCATTCATAGCTTCCGGTTTCTGTAGATTGTTTCAAGTTGAAGGGCGATAACGAATCGTTTACTTAAAAAATAACACAAGAGTCAAATGTTACTTTAAATGAAAAAAACAAACAAAACTAGAAGTAAACCTACTTTTCATCGGAAAGTACATATTAACTCTTAATAATTTTAATTTTGTCTATGGTGAGTTTTATATTCGCTACTGCATATTTTGAGGTTATTGCGGGGCAAGAGTAATGAAAATTTAAGGCAAAATTAATATACTGAGCGATTTTAATTAAATGGTCTCTACTTAACCCACCCTATAATGGGAATTATTTCTAGACAAGAAGCTACGGTACTCACACTGTGTGGCCAAAAAATTAGAGACACCCTCCAATAAGGAGTTGGCCCACCTTTAGCTCTGATCACAGCCGATATTCTTCTTGGCATGGACTACACAAGATGCTAATGACATTGCTGAGGAATGTTGGTCCATGCTGACATAATGGCAGCTCTAAGTTAGGTCAGATTAGATGGTGGCGTTTCCAAGCTTTGAAGTGATCTTTCGACTTTGTTCCACAAACGATCAATTGGATTGAGGTCAGGGGACTGAACTGGCCATGTAAGCAGACTAAAACTCTGATTGATGTACCGATAGGGCACTGTGGCCAGGTGCATTGTCCTGATGAAAGTGACCATATCCAGAAGGGAAATCATAGCCATGGACGAGTGCACGTGATCGGCAACGATGTTGAGGTAAGCTATGCTGTTCAGAATTGTATCCACAGATACCAAGGGACCCGGTGTACTCCAGGAAAACATTCCCCACACCATAATTCTACCGCCACCGGCCTGAGGAGTTGTACTTTGGCAGGAGGGGTCCATGAACTCGTGCTGTTTGCCATCGGCATGATGGAGCAGGAAACGAGATTCATCTGCACCTGCGTTGAATTCAGTTGTAATTTGTCGTCTTGTTGCTCTTCTGTTACTACGGACTATGCGTGCACATTTTCGAATAGTCCTTATCGCTTGAAGTATTTTTTTCACAACAGCCACTCTTTAAACACCCGAGATAGTTTTGGACGAGAAAACCCTAAAAGAGTCGTCGTTTCAGAGATGCTGACACCAGCTCTTCTTGCACCGACGATCATCTCTCTTTCAAACTGACTTAAATTTTTCGTCTTACCCAGTTCGACATTAACTTACTACGTCGTCCGAAGCTGAGCGTTCCTTATATAAACAACTCTGCGTTGTTACGTCACTCTACGTCACTTTCGGACTGGTTTACTTTCTTATAAGGGGTTTTACTTTCAAATAAAAATTTAATAAAAATTATATAGTGCATTAAGCCATAAAAAACATAGAAAGTTCTCCGTCATTTTAATTTTAATATATAATTAAACATCAGCAATAATTTTTAACTTCAGTTTGAATTTTTTAGAACTATTACCATTTAACGTTTTCCCAATTTTACGTTTTTTATGTAATCCCGCATGAAACATTACATCGGAGTTCTACAAATTTTATATTCTTATTCTTTTTCAATGTTTTCTTAAGTGTCATCTTAAACATATTTTAAACTGACTATTTAAGATTCCATTTTTTTGGTTTTTATTTTAATAATTAATAAAGCATTGGGTTATTATCTGTTTATCAAAATTGGTTATTTACTTTCTACTAGCCTAAACAGCTACACTATTTACTTTTTGATATAATTTTTTCTATTTAAGTAAAATATACATTATTTAATTACTTAGTTTTACTAACATAAATAAAATTAAAAGATAAGATTTTAGAATAAACTGTAGCCATTTTGCATGCGTTTTCCTTCGCTCCTAAGTAAGTATAGACAATCACTGTTGTAGGCAGCCATTTAGATTCCTATTTCGTTCCTTTTTCATATAGAACACTGATGGCGATTCTAGTCTTTAACTCTACTTTTTTTGGCTGAATGCAAAGACCATTTTCTTTTATTGACTCTGGTTTTATTACAGGGACTCTTATCTTCAGTAAATATAGCAGCCCAACAATGGAGTGCACAGACCAGCAGATTGAAAGACCAGGATTGTAGCAACGATATGAATTAGAAGGTAGATCCCGAATGCTATTGTAAACAGCGCCACCAACTTGAAGCCAATTGAAGACCCGCCGCCATGACAATTCTGGGCAAAACACGAGTAAGCCGTGGAGTTGTTAGCTGTCTGGCTATTTATTTTTTCACGATTTTAGGCTAGTGATATAATCTAAAAATCTTGCCTCAAAATTGTTCCGCGAAAAGAGTTCTTTATTTTTATTTATTTATTTATTAAACAAAAAAGTACAATACAATGCGCCCGAGCTGAGATCGGTATAGTCAGAGACCGACGAGTTAGGTCTCAGAGGGCGTACAGAGATATTACCAGTAAAATTAGAACAAAAGGGTTAGTGATAAATACACGTAAAAGTAGATTAGTGTAAAAAAAAAAGTATTTATGTGGATCATACTAATGAACAGACTAAAAGCACAACACTCTTTAACCACAACTAAAAAAGGCGTAAAACAAGAAATAAAACAAAAAGAATGAAAAAAACAATACAACCTGTAAACGTCTTTCGAAAGCTTTGCTTTCATCTTCAGCAGACAAGGAGAACCTCAAGAGATTCTTGAGAGAACTGACTTGTTTATCGACAATCAACAATCGAACAGTGAAGTGTACATTTGTTAGGATGGGACGAAAGCAGCGCTTTCACAAAGCTCATCTAACCAGAATAAACTCCAAATGAAATACACTGCGGTAGTCAAGAAGCCTAACCAACCCAAGCGGTCTTCCATATTATACAAAAAAGAAAATAAGATTGACGATTGTCAGAAACAAAAAAACAAACGAAATAAAAAATACAAGGAGAAAGAAGATTATCACATCTTCCAGTAGTCTGGGAAAGAGACGTTGCTAATATCTTCAAAATTGATGTCAAGAACGTGCCTCGGATTACGATACTTCGTATGCCAGTTCATATTCATTGAGTTCTTCAGAATCCCTTTCACAAGCTTATTGTCGTGAGTCTTCATCTACTGTATCATAATCAAAAGGAGATCCTGTATAAACTTTCCTATATGGGCCATGTTTAAATCCAAGTGAATGGATTGGTTTTTCACCGTCCTTCTGTCCAGCTGGGCAATGGTTCTCAGGGCAACATTCTGGAATGACTGTAGTTCACTCCATCTGGTTTTACAGATAGTCGCCCACGCAGGCATGCCATAGAGGAGTATGGTCCGGATAATCGATTTGTACAGAAGTAGCTTGTTGTCAATGCTGAGGGCGCTGTTGCGACCCATGAGAGCTATGATACTGTACTTAGCCCTCTTCGCTTTGTTCAGAGCATAGGACATATGCTGGTTCCATGAGAGTCTTGAGTCAATGATAACTCCCAGATACTTGTAGTTGTCCACCCAGTCCAGTTTCTTATTGAACAGAACAAGAGAATCTGGGAGATGCTTGAGCTTCCTATTGAGGTACAAAGCCTTGCACTTTCCGACGTTAAGGTTCAACTTCCAGCAGTTAAACCAGTCTTCGAACTGCTTCAAGGCGCACTGCAGCCGAGTGATAACGTGAGCCGGCTGGTGTGCCCATGTCATAATGGCAGTGTCATCCGCATAAAAAAACAGATTACAATTATCGGGTTTCGGGAACTCATGTACAAAGTAATTAAATAGCACAGGCCCGAGGACAGAACCCTGAGGGACACCGGCCTTTACAACACGGGGTGTGGAAAGATTTTCTCCAACTTTGGCTTGATAGGATCTGCCGTCAAGAAAGGATTTCACCATCAAAATCAAATCGGCAGGGAACCCGTCTCTGAACATTTTGTAGACAAGAACCCGTCTCTGACTTGTTTATTGAATTAGCAAGGTATATATAGTGAACAATAACCAATAGAAACAAAAAAAACCCGAAAACGTGATCACCGTTTTGGTAACTGGGCCACCCATTGGATCAAACTAGATTCACCAATGGGGCCCCTGTCCGAATTTAACAGTAACTGCTTATCCGTTTTATTTATAGCTAAGCTTTCGTAAGAATCTAACAAGTATTTTTTATTGACCGATTTTATTAATTTCACACTATTCATATGGAATTCGTGGCCCGTATCCAGGGAATGCTTCGCGATGGCTGACTGGTTGCTTCTGCCAAATCTTGTGTGGTTCAAATGCTCCTTAAATCTGGTTTCTATGCTTCGGAACGTCTGCCCTTTGTATATCATAGGGCATTGGTTACATTGAGCCTGGTAGATGCCTGATTTTTGTAGTGGTGAGATCTGGTCCTTAGGATTGCCCAGCAGTTGCTTCATTTGACCTGGATTGCTGAAAGCGAGAGAGACATTAAAGGGCTTAAGTATCGAGCTTATTCCGGCAAGATTTAAGGAGCATTTGAACCACACAAGCTTTGGCAGAAGCAACCAGTCAGCCATCGCGAAGCATTTCCTGGATACGGGCTACGAATTCCATATGAATAGTGTGAAATTAATAAAATCGGTCAATAAAAAATACTTGTTAGATTCTTACGAAAGCGTAGCTATAAATAAAACGGATAAGCAGTTACTGTTAAATTCGGACAGGGGCCCCATTGGTGAATCTAGTTTGATCCAATGGGTGGCTCAGTTACCAAAACGGTGATCATGTTTTTGGGGGGTTTTCCAAAAAGCGTGACATATGTAAAAAGTAAATTTAATACAAAATTTATGTAAGTAGAATGTTGTTTGTCTGTTATTCTTTCATAAATTTACAGATCAATCCTATCTACAGCAGTTGTGTCTACTCTGTTGCAACTATGTCCACCCTGTTACAGAAGTGTTTTTATTGTAATTTCAAATTAAATAAATGGTCGAACTCGCGTGGAGAGGATTCCGTACGGTGAATATGTTATCTACCATGTTTTTTTTTAATCTGACCCAAATTTGTAAAAAAAAAGTATGTATGGTACCGGATTATAGAGGGCAATTGCTGAATATATTGCCTATTGCTGAATTCTGTCTTGTCGTGTATTCTTGAATACGTGGAGTAGACCCAGTGATAGAAGGTATTCTGATATTTCATTTTTTGATTTGTCCTTAAAATTAATATTGAAGCCTCCTGCTATAATAATCTTTTCGTGTGCACTGATAGCATTCTTAATGCATTCGACAGCAATTTTCGGAAGGCATTTTGGTGTTTTATATACGGTTAAGAATTGAACACCAAATGCTTTGAATTGGAGGCATTCACAATGCCCATCCCCTGGACTATCTATAAATAAAACCTGAAGAATTGACCGACCGACTGACTTTGCGAATAGAGTAACGATTTTTTAATTAATTAACATCGTTCTGGCAATGCAGTACCACACAGTCGCAACTGGTTTTTATTAAAATTTAAATAAAAATTAAATTTAATTAAAGAATTTAAAATAGCTAAAATTACTTATTTAGGATTTTAATTTGATTTTCCTACTGTATTTAGTCTAGCGCGAATTCTCTTTAATGATAGTAGATATATTAAAAATCCTAGCTAACGTTGGCTGCGAGTAAAAAAAATCCTATGACATCAGTATTTTCTCGGAATTTAACAATCAATGTTTTTTCGTTTGTTGGAAACAATAAAGGTTGGTTTGCTCGGCACCAATGACGTATATTAAAGATAGACTCCGAATTCTATTGTTAACAGCGGCTAAAAGTGAGCCATGATAGTTCTGGGCAGGAGTGAGCCGTGGAGTAATTAGCTGTCTGGCTGCTTTGTTTTTGAAGATTTTTGGGCCTGAGGAATAATTAATTCAAAACCATTCCTCAAAGTTGTTCTGCGTAAAACTGTTCAAACAGACACGAAAAAGGATCAGGAATCATTTTCCACAAGCATAAATCAAAAATACGTAACTAAAATGAAAATACGTAACTGAAAGACGATCGAAACGAAATTGAAATTGAAACCATGATCGAAAAATTGTTTATAAATATAATAAAATTCTTCAAATACAAAGTAAACGAAAAGATAAACTTATCAGTGTGTGATCGGCGTGTGAAAGATTTATTAATCAGCTACTCTCATGTTTAGCCATGCATTTTGCGTCATCTTCACTCACTTTCGGCCATGACAGTTCTGGGCATGGAGCTTCCCAATTTGCTTCAAATTACAACAATTGCTTCGGAGTCTATCTTTAACATACGTCATTGCTCGGCACTATGAACACGGACATGGAGCAGGAGAAGTTAGCATTTTATATATAAGATGATTATTGTAAAACAACTCATTTATTTTATATTTGTCTTTTATTTCTAATGTATTTATGTTCATTATATTTATATTTTTTAATTTCTAATTTTTATTTTGAACAAAACAGTTTCAGTTTCAGGAATAGCTGAACATACTGATCGATAGCACAATATTGAGAGATTTACCATGTTATTTTAAGACCATAGACTTCTTATTGGTTTTCCTGTAATCTATAAGCAAAGAACTATTTTCTTTATTTTTTCGAAATTTTAGGCTCAGTAGTTTCGGAGATAAGGGAGGGGGAATGGTCAATTTTCATTTTTTTTCTTAAATAACTTTAAAACTATTTATTTTAAAATTATAAAAAAAATATATTTAAGACCCCCACAACAAGCCCTTTCATTTGATGTATCACACGATACAGTTTGCAAAACTTTTTTTTTAATTTTCTAATTTGCCCCCCCAAAAGTGACCCCCATATTCAAAATTCATTTATTTACGTTACACGTCCGTGTTTGGGTCACAGAAATACATATGTGTACCAAATTTCAACTTATTCGATTTAGTATATTTGGAGTAAATTGGCTGTGACATCGGGACAGACAGACAGACACAGGAGTGATCCTATAATGGTTCCGTACGGAACCCTAAAAATCAAAAAAATTTTGAATTAAGAGTATTAACCTGTTTAGACAGATGGAATTGTACCCAGAATAGCGCAATTTTGATCTTATTTAACTCTATTTGATATGATAATCTAATTTTTGCACATACTTTTTTCAATTTTGCATTTTGAAGCATGAAAACTATAAAAAAAATGTAAATTTACTCTTTAGCATTAAAGTTTCCAGCATTTATATAAAATAAATGTCTCTTTGTTTGTGTTGCACAAAATGTTTTGAAAAAAAATGCGAATTTACATAATTTAATCCAACAAATAGATGTACAACAGAGTGGACAAAATCTCCCATAACCAATCAAAAAACTATGAAAATCACATATTAGTACTAAGTTGATGTAATTAATTTTTACAAAACAGATAAATTCACTCTATAAGCTATTATTTAACATTAATTTAAGTTAGATTGGATAATTTTGAAAAAAAAAAATTTGAAACATCAAATATACTATTTTCTTGAGAATGACCCAAACCTTTATATGGCAACTGTCTTCCCAGAGGGGGATGGCACGTTCTAGCAAGCCAATGCGACATGCCATACGGCTGCAATTGTTCGGGAGTGGTTTGAGGAACATGACCAAGAGTTCCAAGTACTACACTGGCCCCCTAATTCCCCAGTCCTCAACCCAATCGAGAACCTTTGGGATCACCTCGATAGCCCAATTGGTAGAGGCATCAACCATGACAGTCGAGGTTTCTGGTTCGAATCCAGGTCGCAAAATTTTTCCTTCCATTTTTCAATCGAAAAATTAATAGCTCTCGAATGCTTTACAGTCTGCATGGCAACAGCTACCAGTAGAAAGCTACAAGAATCATATTATTATTGGTTATTCGGAAAATATAATGTGACTAGACTCTGTAGTAAACTGGGGAATAGAAGGAATGTTTACGAGGGTAGCTCAGAAAGTAATGCACCACATTTTTTTTCTTTAACAATTATTTATTGAACACACGAAAGAATGTTGTTTCTTCTACACTCCCTATTTTGCCACATAATCTCCGTCCCGTTCTCTGGCCTTCCTCCAGCGAGATACAAGGGCGTGTATGTCCTGTCAATACCAGTCCTTGTTCGGTTCATGCAGCCATGTCTTCACTGTAGGAGCCACCTCTTCGTGATTCGCAAAATGTCTTCCACGAATGGCATTCTTCAATGGCCCAAACCAGTGAAAGTCTTAGGGCTGTAGGGTAGATGGGGTAACACTGTCCAACCCTATTTCGTGATGTGTTCCGACGTCCTGAAACTGATTTGAGGACGAGTCTTATCGTGTTGAAGCAAACAATCAGCTGAGTTGTTATGGCGTCCAAGTCGCTGGAAGCGCTTCGTGACTTTGGTTAATGTGTTCGCATATGCCTTAGAATTAATGGTGCTGCCTCTCGGCATCACATCAATGAGTATGACATCACAGTCCCAGAACACAGTGATCATGATCTTACCAGCAGCAGCAGTTGCTTTGAATTTTTAATTCTGTGGAGAGTGCGGATGATGCCATTCCATCGATTTTTGTTTACATTTTTATTGAATGTTATGCGTAAACTAATTTGATGTGTCTCAGCGTTTTTGACATATGCTAATTAGAGCTGGATAATTAAGTTCATCAGTCCAAGTCAAAAATTTTCTCCACTCGTTAGTGGCTGTGATACATCACTCAAATGCTTTTCTAATATACGAGTTTATGAACTTGAATTTTTACTTATTTTAAAGAAATAAACAGGTCAAGAGATAATCGCAAAATAACCTGCCAAAATGCTAAATTTGCGTTTAATTTTCAACAAGATTTATGATTTATGGAATTTCAGAGACAAAATGAAACGCGAATACAGTTTTCTTTATGGAAATTTATGGAATCTGAATATGTAAGAAACAAAAAATGACGGAAAGAAAATCCAACTTGTAATTTCACCTTAACGACTCATATGGGGCAGTTTTTTATGTTAAACTTGCGAGAATACCGTTTTTCGATTTTATTGTCTACAGGGTGACAATAAATTATGGAAACTCATTGCGTACAAATTTTTTAATACAAAAAACGAAAAGTAAAGCAATTGACAACTAATAAATAGAACATGGTCCCTTGGTAATAACATGTTCATTCGGTTTCGAAGTGGGCTCCTTTGGCGGCGATACAAAGCCCCAAACGTGTCTTGAATTTTCAGCAATGGGCCCCAAGGACGACAATCGGCCCCATTCTTGGCGCAAGGACTTCTTCAGCGACTCAAAACTGTTGTGGCGTCCAGCACAGGTCCTGGCTTCCAAGATCGACCGTACGCTGTAACCATCGGATTGAAATCCGGCGACTAGGGCGGCCACTGCTAAGACGTGATGAAATCCCGAAAATGGCTCTTGCACCACTCCTGCGTCATTTTCGCTCTGTGAGCTGGTGCAGATTCTTGTTGAAATGTCCAATCCGCATTGCCGAAATGCTGCCACAGCCTCGATAATGTCACGAGGGTAAACTAGTTGGTTGATTTTGACTCCTTGGTCCACGAAAACGAGGGGTGCCTTGCCACTGGCGCAAATTCCGTCCCAGACCATCACGAACTGCGGATTTTGGCGACGTTCGATGACTGCAGAGGTGTCGGGTGCCTCTGCTGATAACACTCTGTCATTTTGGTGATTGTGTGTCTGCTCCACAGTGAAGAGCTTCTCGTTTGTGAAGAGGATGTGCTTCCATTTCTCACCTGAAACCCGACGCTTGAGTTGGCGGCATCTTTGGAGCTGTACGCGCTTGTTTTCGTCTGCGAGGAGCTGGACTTTTTGGAGCTTGTAGGGCTTGAAATTGTGTTCCTCTGTTGCCATTTTCTATACCGATTCGCGGTTGATTACGGTCTCACGAGCGATTTGTCTCATCGAGACCCTCGGATTCCGCTGGAGTCGCTTTTTGATGATTTGGCGGTTCCTGGACGTGTTTGTGGTACGCTTTCTTCCTCTTCCTGAACGGTCGCCTTCATGGCAAAGCTCTTTGAACCGTTTGACCGCTTTGGAGACGACGTCTCTGCCGACATTGAGGAAACGAACAATTTCACATTGACGCTTTCCTTGACAAAACAGCTCCAAAATTGCACTGGGTTTGCTTGACATTTCAAAACACACACCAATTAACTCATAAGTTGAAACATGGACGACTTGCCCAAGAACATGCAGTGATTGTAATGAATTAAAAATTATTTGGTGGCGCTTTAATATATTCGCGCCTGGACGCTAACATTTCTGTTGCCATAATTTATTGTCACCTTGTAGAATGACTTATTAAGGAAAACAAAGGACATTATTTAAACTGCCATATGCATAAGGGCTGAAACTTACATACATATAACAGTTCGACAAAGATATAGTTATTAGTAAGTTACGTCAACGGATGATGCAGGATAATGCATAGAATAATCTGTATAAAATATGAATAAAAAAGCAATTTTTTTCTGCGTTCTCACTGTAAAAACGCTATATATACAGAATGCTAATGTTGTTTTACAGCCCTGATGAAGGTTAATGGAACAGCTTCGCTTAATCATTTAAGATAAAAAAAAAAATTCGAATCTAAATTAAGTAATTAGATGCCGATGTGGGGATATGAAGGGTTCATCGACTTTGTTGTATTCCAGGACTTAATTATCTCGATTGACAGCTAAGTAACAGTATGGTTGACGGGAATAAAAAAAAAGGTGACAAGATAATTTTCTCTGCTTCCTCCATTCATCAAAGCAAAGATTACAGTGAGTGCAACATCAGACGAGATTAAGGGGACGATGAAAGAAGGGCGGGAGACCGACGAAGGGTGGTAGAGAGAGGGAGTGAGAGAAAAGTAATGATGACGAGGGTGGAATTGTCTGAAAACGGTTTTGAGCCGAAAGAAAAATCGTTCCAAGTTCTTAACGCCTGATTAATTCACAAGGGATGCAATGGTGAGCGAATGAAATCAGGAAACCATCTATCAAAAAGGTTTTCAGCTGAGAATACGAAGTGAAATGGGAGGAAAATACGACAGAGAATACGATAAATTGCAGATCATGGATTCTTTTAATTGCTGAAGAGTTCTTTGACCGACGAGATTATGTCAAAAAAAAGAATATATTAGAATTTAGATGGCAGATTAAAGTCTAGAATAGCAATGAGTAATGCTATTTTATGAAATGGAAATTAAATAAAAAAAATTGCATAGAGAATCCTATTAAATAGGCATGAGGCAAGCTATAAGAGATGCAAAGGCTTTTATACAAGGAGTGCATAGATTAAAAACTATGATATTAAAAATATTATAAAAAGATTTAAAATACGCCTTGTATATGTCGGATATAGTTGACAATTTCAGCTAGATTTACTTGTAATGATGAGTGTATATTCTCCTTATTCTACAAACGAATACCAATTTAATAATTAAAGTTACACTCTATAGAAAAACTACTGACCTACAAGGTACAATGCAAAACAAAGCAAACAAAATTAAGTTTAATTCAAAAGTGAATTTTCATTTAATGTTGCATGCTCGAATCACTTATAACCTTTTATCTAACATTTGATATTTTAATTACATTTATAGAAAAACGAGAAACACACCTAGTGTCAGTACTAAAATAAATACGAGTAGAATCATAAACTAGAAGTTTAATTAAATTTTTTTCATCCGTTTTATTATTCTTCATATTATTATTCATCCATTTTATTCTGGAGATGCTATCATACATTTTCAATTAAATGTGACTTTATAGACCTACCCTTATTTCAACTCCTTTCAGAAAATGTAATAAAATATTTTTGTTACTATTTAGAAATAACACTATTTGGAAGTGTTTATTTAGCGATAAAGCATTAATGATGTTCTCGATTTGAAACACGTGTAACTGATGCATAATATAAATTCAGAAACATAAAATTCGTTCAGATGGAGAGAGTTGGATAATTTTTTCGTCCCAAAGAAACTAAATTTCTTCGCATAGATTGGTTGTGCATTTACAATAACATTGAACGTCTTCGTTGGTCTCCATTTTTTCCAGACCTGAAACTTTTTTCCCTGTGATTTTTTTATTGTAGGGCTTTCTTAAAGATAGAATCTACGTCTCACCCTTATGACAAACAAACGCATGTGGCATAAACCATTGCATCAATCGATCATGAAATACTGTAACATCAGTTTCATTTTTTGTGTGCAGCAAAATTGGGTCGTCTAACATGGCTGCAGCGGAAGACAATTCCCAGAAAGCGAGAGCATGTTGGTCAACTGGAATGTATTTGGCACATTCCTTGTACATGTTGTGCCTTCGAGTTCGACTAGTAGATGGTGCACTTGCATATCATTTATAGCATTTATTATTCTTACAATAATAATATTCTGAACTAGGACTTGGCATATTATGTTCGTCCTCGCTCTCACTGAGATGATTTCAGCATTCGAATCTGTGTCATGTCCACTTAGAATATATTCCTCCTGGCTGTCATTATCTTCTGAAACATCATTTTGTATATCCTCGTAGAAAGTATTCAGCACCCAATTCAACTCATCTTCATTAAGTGGGCGTTTTCGACAAAGAAAAGTCACCTGTAATTTAACTTCTTGAGGTTGTCCTGTTTACCTACAACCGTAATTGTCCCGCGCAACGCCGGGTGCCTCTGCAAGTTAAAAAATATTGTTATATTAAACGGTCGGTGGAGTTTAGGGGAACTCAAATGCATAGTTGCTGGTGCATTCTTGCAATTCAAGCGCAACAAATGGCGGCGTTAGAGAGATTACATGTGGAACAAAGATTACTCACTAGGATGGCACCATCTGCGCGCAAACAAAAGCGCTGTCTCTAACGGATTACCGTCTGGCGTCCAATAGACCCCACTGGCGTAGTTAAGGGTTAACAAAGAAGAGTATTGGAGTTACATTAGTTCCGCTTAAAGGCACAGAAAGGACACCAAAGCACAGCAGAAACACATAAGGCAGTTATGTACCTGAATTCTATATTCGATTTAGCAACAAGATTGCATATTAAGCAAAAACACAAATGTTTGAATTCAAGTCAAATTTTTTTGAAGAAGCAAATTAGGAATAACAAGGGGAGTTCAGGCCTTTATGCAGTTTTGTTACTGCAGATGAAATCGAGTATAGAATTCATGTCGCAACTGTCTTTTATGTTTCTGCGTGTCTATAAGCGGAACTGATATAACTCTATGCATTTCCATATCATCTTGGCCTAGACTCAACACCAACGCGCTCTGTCGTTACGTCAACAATGCCGTATTGATTGCCATAGGTCTCGTTCGGCTATTCAATTCTTACAAAAAATAAAGGATCACTTGCACAACTTCACCGCAGTGACTAGTCCACGAAATTATTGACTCGACCTCGTATATCGTTTATTTAAAATTCAGCGTAAAATGGGCAGAGAAATGAATAAGCAAAAAAAAAAAACAAAAAAAAAACAAACTCAACCAGTGTTGCCCGCGGAAGTGTTGCTGGAAATAAGTTTTTTCCCACCCAGATTTGTTTTTTGCGTCACATGATATTTCTAACACTAAGCTAACGTGTCATCATCCGGGTTTTTCTGCGTTTTTAATTTCTCATGAGATGGCGCCGGGAGAGGGAAAAAATTACACAATGTATTGAAAAACTTCCAGGACTGCCGCCCATAAAGCAGTATAGGTAGCAACGAGTGATCTCTGAGTGACAATTGGATTCATGTAGCAACGACCTTGGGCCACAGCCGTACAAAGTTTCATTCAGTTTTAACGAGTTCTGATTGTGGGCGTTCTTTCGCGTAAAGGTTTGTTAATGTGATCTTGTTGGACAGTGGAAATTGGTGGCTGTTGCACGACAATGCACCCTCTCACAAGTCCATCATTGCACAGGAATTTTTGATAAGAAGGCAAGTTGTGAACATCGACCACCTCCAAGGAGAGTACGGCAAAATAATCCAGATACAGTATATTTATTCAAGGCAACAAAACAATTTTCCTCATTGCAGTAAGTAGAGAGGTAATTGACGCAATCCTAGGCATTATTAACCTGGGTAAATGGATCAACATCTGGAGTGTTAAAAATCGTTTTCCAAATGGCTGTTCTATCAACATATACACTTTGAAAGAGAAATCAATGAAGTCTGGGAAAGAACGTTCAGAGATCCAAAAAGGACGAACTGGATACAGTTTTGAGAAGATTTGAAGAACTCCTCAATGATAGGTAATTAGTCAATTGTACTATAAAAACTGTCCACTGCTGAGAAGGAAAAGAAACACCAATGTATGTAGTGGAACAATGGCCTTGCTCAACAGAGGTGGACATTAGAAATCTTTTCAAAAAACCTAAATGGACTAACTAATATTTAACGTACAAAGGAACACTCGCTGAACACAAGAATGCTACAAAGACAGCTAAACGTAACTCATGAAGGAAGTTCTGTAAAGCAGTTTAGAAAACTGCTGCAGAAAAATGGTGAATACCAAGAACAGCAAAGAAATCTTTGAGACTCTACTAGTCACCAGTCAGACCCTAATTTCATTGGTCTTGACGAAAGGATAGGTAGGGCAAACTCAAACGCTGCTTAGGCAATTACTGCAAAACAACAAAATGTATGGACTATTAAAATGGATCGATTCATGCCTGTTCTATAATAGCAGATATGATCTCATAAATTCCATACACAATCTATTTAGCCAGTTTGGCCAATGGATACATTCCTAAACTACGGAGAGAAGTTAAAGCAATATTTTTACCAAACCTGGAAAAAATTATTATGACCAGGCAAAAAATTTCCTACTTGGAGAAAATAATCGACAGACGGATTAGAGTTGTTGTGGAAGATATTAAACTGATAAACAACAATCAACTTGCTTACCAACCGAGTAAATCAACAGATATAGTTCTGCATCATCTTGAGTGAGGATAGAAAAAAACTCTGAAACACTAAGGAATTGCTTTTGACAGCACCCCTTATAACTCTATTGCTAATACATTAAAGCAAGGGCCGTCCACTCGATAATCTGTAACTGCGTACAGGTCCTCTTGAAAAAATGAATCATTAAAACTCAAATGTTTGAGGACGCATTTATTATGTTACGGGGCTGTCCATAAGGAAGTATTTTATCTTCCTTGTTATGGAACTTAATGATGGATGACCTCGTTTCTTTATTCAACTATCGAAGACTTTATACCCAAGGTTACGCGGATGACAACGTCATCTATGTAATGGGATTAATAAGTTGACAACGTCATCTATGTAACGGGATCTCATCTAGGCGCTTTGAACAAGATTCAAACGTGCTGCGGTGAGTGGGATATGAGGGTAATTCCTCAAAAAAAACACACTAATACCATTTAATAGCAGGAGGGAGGCAATCTCAGCTGACTAAGCACTAACTCTTTTATGGGGAGAAAATTATACCGAAAGGAGAAATCAAATATCTGAAACTACAGAATATATAGATCCGGGTCGCAGCTGACGTTTTTCCGACTCCGACTACGATGTAACAAGTACGGGTAAGTCATTTAATGGCTAGATATATATAAATAAATAGATTAATATAACTGCTTGATATTTCTATAAGACGTAGTAGGCATTTCTAACGAAACGAAAGCCATGGCCGAGAAAAAAGCTGGGTAAACGTCCAGCGAGCAGCCCCGTTCGCGTTTATGTTCTGAATTTATTATTGTAACATATCTAATTATTACGTAAATGATTTATCATATTATCGAAACTTATGTAGGAAAAAAATCACGAAAGTTCCGTGATGATGAACTTCAGCTAACGAGGGGCCATATATTGCTATTCAACGTACACCATCACGGAATTTTCGTGACTTTTTCTCATATAAATTTTTTAAAATATAATTTCGATAATATGATAAATCATTTACATATTAATGAAATATATTACAATAATAAATTCAAAGCGTAAACGCGACAGGGCTGATCGATGTCAGTCGAGAACGCTACACAGGAAATTTACCCGGCTTTTTTCTTGGTCATGGCTTTCGTTTCGTTACAAATGTCTGCTACCTCTTACAAGCAGTTATATCAAGCAGTTATATTAATCTACTAGGTGTTATGCCCGGCGTTGCTCGGTCTGTTTGTTTGATGAAATTTTGATGGCGTTTCCTTGGCGCCATCTCTTGAGGGAACAAACAAACATACATTAAGATATATTATATTTACCCCATCCCCTCCCTTTGGGGACATGTAAACCTTACTCTGAACCTAACGAACATATGGTGCGAATATGAGCTCAATCGGATAAGTAGTTCAAAAGTAATTTACAGAGGCACCCTGAACCTGAATTTTTATATATAAAGATTTATTTAAATACATGTAGCCACTCAATAACTTACCCATGCTTGTTACATCATAATCGGAGTCGGAAAAATGTTGGATGCAGATCTGGGCAATCAGACTCACAGGCTTTCCTGTTCTAATTTTTATAGTCCACTCCTATTTTCCTCTCAATATCCCGAGGAAAGATATGGAATTTTAAAAAACCCTTAACCTGTTTGAGTTGGAATGGCAATGGGGGACGCAACAATTTACGGGCATATTCTAAAAACAAAATGAACTAGCCATTAAAACATAGATAACATATGTACCGCTGGAATCTCCATACTTCAAGCCGATGCTTCGCCCTCTATACGCGAAAAAAGGCGAATACTTAGTGCACGCCCCATTTAACACATAATAAGGTGAAACACGGACGAGTTTCCCAAGAACATGCAGTGATTGCAATGAAATAAATTTATTCAGTTACAGACTTAAAACTTCTTTCTCTGCCCATCCCTATCCTATGGAACGTCCTCAAACAATGCAACAGTTTGTTACTTCTTCCTCTTCCTCTGGAGACTTTCCTTTAAACTGTATCTTCTAACGTGACCATTATAACGGCCGATCCAGCTGGGAATGGAGAAAGTAGATATAAAAAGACAACCAATAACGGGGAATCAGTAAGAGAAAGCAGCTGTATCGGCCGTATCTTACGAGGCAGTGGAGTTACAAAGTTTGTCAACAGATGTCGCTGCTGTAAATGGTGGTTATTTGAAAACATTCTTTTATATTTTTCCCCATTAAATTTGTAACTTATTTTGAAACTTGATGCTAATAAATTCCATGGTTTCCTAAGCAGAACGCAGCAAGCCGTATATTTCTATCGTCTTCCGTTTTTCGTTAATTGATTTTTCAAATCCTCACTCATTTGTGGGACATCCGGTGTATTAACTTGATTATCTTATATTATCAATAAAATTCCCGTAATAAATAAAAGTGGCTGTCATGTACTTCGTACGTCTCAATAAAAATCTATGAACCAATTTTAAAATTTTTTTACCGAATTACTCCCGGAGAACGACGACGGAAGCATTCAACACAGAGTGTCTTAAACGTTCTGTCAAATTTGCAGCATCTGTCATGGTATGGGGGTTTATGGCCGCTGAAGGAGTAGGAGATTTATATGTTTTGAAGACCCGTGTAACCTCTGAAGTATATCAAGAAGCATCGGAGAATTACATTCTCGACTCTGCAGAAGACCTATTTGGTGAGGACTTCATGTTCCTTCCACACGTCTAAAGCAACAACGGCTTGGCTGCAATCTCGAAACATTACGGTGATTCCTTGGCCTGCCAATTCTCCCGATCTCAACCCAATAGAGAACTTATGGGGTGTAATGAGAAAGCGTCTCCAAGAGCTCACTTAAGGTATGTACAGAAATACTAAAGGAAAATACCTAATTCTAAAACAAGATAAAATAAATCAAGGAATTTTAAATTTCACGTGTAAAATATAAAATATAGATATTTGATATTAGTCCAAATCAATTTAAGCGCAGTTTTAAACAAAATCCCTAAATAATGTATTATAATGATCTTATGCAACATAATTATTTCTTTGTTATTTGGATTACTATCAGCGTGAGGATGAATGTACTTTTAGATTATATAAAAATAAGATAGTAAAAGATAATTATCGTATCAAAATTCTCAGAGAAATTAATAAGAAATATTAAAAAAGTAAGACTTCTGGAGGATTTTTAAAACTAAGTAAACTTTATCACTTGTTCACATGAAGTGCATGTAATTTTACACCCTAGATAGACAATCACTTCATATTTTATGTGATCAAGCAACTGGTCAATGTATTTAAGGACTATCACTCACTTTTAACGATTTCAGCTTAACAGTTGGGGAAAAAACTGAAAACGTGAAAGTAAAAATACCAAAGACGAAAGAATCGTTTGATCCTTAATTTACGTGTCACGTGGATCTCAGCAACACCAGCGATCTGCGAAACCGAGAGAAGCTGATGACGCGGCCAGAAGACGTCAGTTTAGGAGAGCCACTCCGAAAGCATCATGTGAGAGCAAAAAGAGAGAGGAGGAGAAAGTATCATGAACGCGTGATGAACGGACGTTTTTTATGGCAAAGGACAATTTCGAGACACCTAGGAGACCGGCAAGATAAGGAGAACGTAAAGAACGTTCACGTTGGGGTATGGGAGTTTGGTTATGCCCGCCTGAAACTCTAACGAGCGAGTCGTACTTCGACGGACGAGTACACGAAGAAACGGCGACAGCGGCCGGCGAGCGAGACAACGTTTATCGTCGTCGGGGCGCCTGGGAAGACGAGCTCCAAAGCCCACAAGTCAGCGCAGACGAGGTATGGCAAAATTTACTAGAAAAAGCCATGAAGCAAATCTTAGAAGAGAGCGGCTGTTGAATTACGACGCGGACGAAACGGGAGAGAAGCAAGTTGCTACCCTCATCCCCTGTCGTGTATTCCGGAGCAAATGGAGAGTTCCCGTCAGTAGAAGGCGAACCAGATTTCCGAAGTTGGCTTCAACGGGAATACGGTAGGACTTTAAATATTATCCACGTTAATGCCATAGTAGAAGATAATGCCTATCGCCACATTACCATTTTCGAAACGTCAATAAGGTTGACACATATTGAACTTTTTCAAGTGACGTTTTTATACGAGGCCATTGGAGTTAACGAAAGCTTATCGGTGATAGGGGTCTATCCAAGCTCGCTAAGAGTGTACTTACTTAGCGGCCTAGGCGGAATTATCCCTAGCCACCTGGTAACCTTTCCGGCTTATTAGAGAAATTCGCAGTTCGTGCAGAAGTGTAACTGGAACTGTTTTTTGTCGTTTGTACACGAATGCAGCGGAACCATCTTTCATCTCTGCTAGAGTATCAGCGTGTGTTATTATCAAATTTTTGGAACACTAAGTGTTTTCTCTGCGTGGTGTGCTCTGTTCGTTTTAATGCTGAGTTTTCTTTCTGAGTGACTTAGAAGCAGCAGCGTTTCCTGCAATTCGACGAGCCTTAAAAGTGCCAACGAGAATTGTTCCTTGTGATGATAGTGTGCGCCAAGTGAAAGTGAGAAGGTAGTCGGCTTATGTCATTGTGTTCTCAATTTTGTGTGTGCTCATTGCTCTACTATTTTTGTACCCATAAGAGAGAGTGCGAGTCAGGGAGGAACGGCATTTACTTAAATATTAATGAGTGCTTCTCAAACAAAAGAGAGCCTATCCAAGTATTAGTGCTACGAGTTTTGGTTCTTCAAATAACGGTAGTGTTATACCATATAAGTGTGACATATATTGCGTCTGGTTCTTTTTTGTGAGCGATATTCTACGGTAGTTTGTGTGGTGTTGTTGTCCCGACACGTCAGTGTATTTCGATCCTGTGGTTGGAAAAAAAACCACGCAGTTCTGCTCACCGTGCTTCACGTCGAGGGGTTCAGCTTTCTACAAAGATAATCATCTAAACGAAGATTTTGTTTTCCCGAGCCTGGACGTTAGACTTTTATCTTCCCATGCTGTGCAGCGAGCATCGAGTTAACTAGTCTATGCTCTATTTCCCAATTCACAATTGGTTTTCCTTTACCGAATCCTACATCCATAAGGATTTTCGTAGAGGTGTGCGTCAAAGGAACATCAGCTGTCACTCTTCAATAGTTTTACCAGGGTATGCTATGATGCTGAGTTAACTGGCCTCGGCTTATACGCTACCTTTCCATTTCAATCTACAAACTCCATTGTACTTATTGATGCCGATGATTACCCGATACATGACTTTGTTAGAACTTTCTTAAAGTGCAGTTTATGGCTATAAATCGCTAAGAGTTTACTTACCTGTTAATGGCCTTTACTCACCAGATCTTTAAACTAAGTTTCTCTGCACCGTCCAGTCGACGCCCGAGAACTGAGTTCCTTTTCATACTAGTTTCAAGCAACCGTTGAAACTTCTTCGCTTCATCGTGTTAGACTTCTCACTTCAGTTCCACTGTGCAGACTGTAAATAACCAGCTTAATTCCTATTTATATATATAAGCAAATATATAAATAATTCGTTACGTTATTTTATCAGACTTATTTTTTTGCTTTCCTTTGAGAAATAAAAACTTTATTTTTCTATTTATACGTTCACGCTATCTTGTCTAATTACTCTGCTTCAATCCACATGACATTACGATTGTCGAAACAAGTGCCGCCAGTTTTAAAAATGAAGGAGAGTGACGGACCTATTCTACCAGGCATTGACTCGTGTGATTGAACGGAAAACGTTGACGGAGACAAACTCTACTGTGGGATTTCTTTTCTACAAGAGCACAAATATACGAATCACTTGTCACGTTCGCAGACAAAGTAAAAACAAGCTCCAGCCATGCGGCGAAATAAATGAGCATTGAAACGGACTAAGTGCTCTGTGTGGTGATGTTGAAATGAGCAACATAAAACTTCGCAATTAATAGCAATTTAAAAGCACATTTAAGCTTAGACAGATTGCAGGGTAATAAAGTTTCTTTCAGTATTATTAATATGGTCAAAACGTTCCTCTTTTAAGGTCAAGAAAAAGGGCAATACAAATTTTTTAGCAAGCATATTTGTGATTCTAATTCAGTCAAAAAATACAGTTTTTATAATGGTGCACATTACATACATGCATGATAATTAAAAATATGTACAGTAGTAGAAGAATTTTATAATTGTTTTATTTTCTTATCTTCTTTATTTTCATATTTTAATCATATAAAAATTACATGAGCGGAGCACTGAAATATCTAGCAGATTTAATGCTTCTTTTAGAAATATTCAAAAAAAGGTATATTGAATTATGTTGTAATGAAAAAGTGGGTGAAAGCTGTTACTTTTTTGTCGTCACCTTCATTTTTCATAAGCGAGTCTCCAAAATTCAATTCTTTCGTTGTGCTCCAGGGAATTATTTCCAAACCTCGGGACAAAGGCAGATAATTGAAAAGGAAAATGGTTGTCACTGTGAGAATAAACAAAACAAAGTATATATAGCGAAAAATTTCGTAAAACAAAATCTTATCCTTGATTTATAATGATTACCAAACAATATTTCCAATGTTGACTATAATGAGATAATACACAAGGGTTCGAAATCAGCGGTGGCCTGGTTGCCATGGACTACCAAAAATTCATTCTGGCAACCTGTTTTTCCACTGCCGGTTGCCCGGCTGGCAACACCCACTGAAAATTCATTGCGGTTAACAATCTATTAATCCCGGTTTCCCGGGCGTATGAACATCGACAAAGAATCAGCAATCAGATCCGAGTTGTCAGCCACTCGGTGGTCTGAAAACTAGCCGGGGAATCCTTGCGGAATTGACGTTTCGAAGTGCCAATAATGGAGGCCCGTATCATGAAACTTGATGATTATGAGAAATATCCAACAACAAATATGGTATCTAACATTCAAAAATGTAGTCAGAAGTTTAATGACAAATGTAGAACTGAGAATACAAGCTTTAAAATTTCAAATTTGCCAGAAGAGAAGAGGTAACATAATTTGAAAAATTCTCTAATAAGTATATATTTCTGGAAGCTGTTAATTTATAGTTTAACACTGATGAACGGTCCAAACAGTCCTTTATTAAAGCCTATGGTAAGGGTAAACTGAGGAGGCCTGAAGCTGATATTGTTGAAAGTGAAATTGAAGATGCTGGTGGTATAATTGAAACAACAAGCCCAATGACTGTGTGCCAGAAGGTGATTCAGACTCTGAGGCCCGTATTCAAAATGAGCACTCTTGCTCTTGCTCAAACCATTGTTGAGTACAAATTCAATAATATGGAATTTGTATTCAAGAATCGTCTTCAGCAAGAGGGCTCATTCTGAATACGGGCATGAGTAATGTCAGTGATTACACAAATTCATTCTATAATTGCATTAGATAATTATTTTTGTTAGTAAAACCATTAGTGAGTATGGAGTGGATGGGCAATTACTGGTTGCTATCATGTCTCTGTACGAAAGCTCTGAGATGTGTGTCCGGATAAATGTCATTAAGTCAAGACCGTTCACCGTGGGTGTTGGACTCCGCCAAGGGTGCGTACTGTCACCCCTCTTGTTCATTATCTTTATGGACTGGATAGACAGGGGCAGCCGAGGCGATGAGCGTGTTTGTGTGGGTGACTGCCTGGTGGAGAGGTTGCTCTTTGCTGACGACCTTGTCCTCCTTGGGTTTTCTCGCACGAACCTTCAGCATGCACTAGACCGGTTTGCAGCCAAATGTGAAGAAACTGGGATGAAGATCAGTGTGGCTAAAATCGAGGCGCAGTGCGCTCTCCATGTTAGGGGAGCCTCATTGAGACAGGTGGAGAAATTCAAGTATCTCGGGATTGCATTCACGAGTGATAGACGGCAGGAGAAAGAATTGGATGCTCGGATCGGTGCAGCAAGCGGTATCAGACGTGAACTGTGGCGATCCGTGGTAACGAAACGCGAGCTGGGTAACAAAGCCAAGCTCTCCGTCTTCAAATCTATCTTTGTCCCCATTCTCACCTATGGTCATGAGGCTTGGGCAATGACCGAAAGAGTGCGATCGCGGGTACAAGCGGCCGAAATGAGATTTCTGAGAGGTGTGGCAGGTGTTACCCTACTAGATAGAGTATACAGCAGCACAATAAGGGAATCTTTAGGTGTTGAGCCGCTACTTCTCCGCATTGAGAGATCTCAGTTGCGCTGGTATGGCCACGTGGTATGGATGCCGCAAACTAGTCTTCCTAGGCAGTTGTTATTTTCCAAGCCGGTGGGTAAGAGACCAAGGGGTCGGCCTAGAACCAGGTGGCTAGACTACTAACCTGGGTTCGAGTCGCTTGGATATTACCAGGGAGGACATGCGCCTGATGGCGGAAGATCGCGATTGCTGGAGATCCTCCATAGGGCTGCTGCCCCCGCGACCGTAACGGATAAGCGGGTTTGAAAAGTAAGTAAGTAAGTAAAACCATTATCATAGAAAGGGTATGGTTATGGTAAAACTTAAGACACTGATTTTGTCAGTAGAGATTTATTTGAATGTGTATATTTTCGCGATCATAATTGAGTAAAGCTAACTTTTAACGGATAACCTAAATATCATTCTACTCCATGTCGGCAATCGCATTTGAAATTGGGTAACCAGAATTATTAGAATAGTTGCCAAGCGGGCAACCACAATTAATAGATAATTTCTACTCCTGATACATATGTATGAATTCCAGTCTCCAGAAATTCATTAAACTGAGTTTCGACTTTAATTTATAAGACAGTAGAATAAATATTTTTTGGTTTTAAATTTCCCGGATTTGTAATTATCAGTGCATTCGTATAAAAACCAGGAAACTGTGAATTTAATACAATGAAGGAAGACACACCCCATTGTATTATTCTCATGTGGACAAGAGGTTGTGTGCAATAAGTTTGTTTAACGAGGGTTTAACTTAGAAATAACTGCAATAATCTGTTGACAGTAATGTGCTCCAAAGTGAGATCTTGATGCTTATCTAGAGATGTGATCTACCAAACAGATTCTGGCCTAAGGAACAAGTTTGCGGAATGAATACGAAACAAGTTTGTAATGGAAAATTGGTCCCTGTATGTTACGTTTTATGACATATTTTGCATATGTCCCTAATTTGCATAATCAGGTCAATAATGAAGACCACCAACAGGCAGCCCACCCACGACTTCTTGGCTGCAACAGATTTGAGGCATCTCCATTTTCTGCACAGGTAGGAGGGGTGCAACAAAATTTTTAGTCACCGTGTATGCATAAATACTTTAAGTAGAAAAGTCAATGTTATTTTAACGTACGGAAACTATCCAAGAATGAAAATTTAAATCCTATTGAAATTATCTGTAATGAACTGAACTTACTATTTTTAACATCACTGTCTTCATTAATAATTATGAAATGATTGGTGGATTTCAGACTGGCGATCGGTTCTCTCAATAGAGTGAAAAATATCGTAATCCTGATGGTGTAATATTTCGAAATTCCAGGATCACAATTAAGGCAATTACGAGGGGCCTTCCTATTATTATAGGAATAATATCGTAGAAATACGAATATCGGGAAAATACATGTTTAAAAAAACCGCGTATTCTCGACAAGTTAACATGTATGTTTATAACCCAATATAGTACGCGTTTTGCCGCTAGAGGAACAAAAGCAAACTAGCGGCAAGTATTGACAAAATTGAAATAAGTGCCATAATTAAATTCTTGTTTTTAAAAGGGGGAAAACGCATAGAGAAACGAAGTAAAAACTCTAGAGTATGGATCACGTGACTTTGACCGTGGAATCTTCAGGCGCCATATTGGTGTAGTATAAGACGACCATGAATCAAATAATCTACCTTCTATATACGACTTTGTCTTACTTTAGCGAGTGCAGAAAAAAATTTAAAATATTTAGATTAAACAATATGCATTTTTAAAAAGAAAAAAAAAATTGTTGCCTCTCATTTAAATAGAAATAGAAAAACGCCAAAGAAATCCACTTTGAACTGTAGCCTAGTATGGCGAAAATGCCTTATCGTAAAGTCGAGAGGCAGAGTGGCGAATCCACTTTCAGTGTGACCAAACAAGCCTCCAGGATAAACCACGATCCAGACGACCATCATTGAGCGAGGAACCGACCGTCGCAGCTCAAATTGAGGTTCTGGTACTCGAAGATCGTCGCATACCGTCGATGCCATCGCACGTAAGGTCCACGTTTGTTCTTGGTTTGTTTATTATATAATAAATTTATATTGTCAGCCCTGGTGCTCATTCTTGGCGAATGGTAGAACTCAAGAAGAATGAATTTGGTTTAGTTTGGTTTGTTTGGTATTAACGTCCTTTTCAACTGCTATGGTCATTTCAGGACGGCGTTATAGGGGGCCGCAAATTTTGCCTCGCAAGGGTTCTTTAACGTGCAGCCGGCAAACGACTACACGGGACCAACGGCTTTACTTCCCTTCCGAAGGAAGTGCGTGATCTCAGGAATTCCCCCTGAAAAATCCTCTGTGCGTTACATCAGAGGCGATCACGCAACCGCTGAGCCACCGAGGACGATGAATGATAATTTAAGTCAGAACTGTGGAATGAAAAATTTGTAAAGGAAGGAAAATCCTGAAACCATCAATAGAAAGAACAAACGGGATATGATATACCGTGTAGGAATAGAAAAATAGCAAGAGCATAAAGAGACGTGTGGAATTTTCCTTCTTATCCTCTAGTTTAGAATCATTCAGAATTTATTTTGGAATGCAGCACAGGTAATTCCAAATTTTTTCTTTTTTTTGTACAATCTTATATGAAATATTCAGTTAGCATCATCTGCATCATTTGTACAAGCTTTATCTCTGTTTATATTTAAAGTTTACTTTATAAAAGCAAAGAATGAATATAAATGTAGAGAAAGTTTGCTTAAAATATTGGTTTAGTGAACTTTACTGAAAATTAAAAAAATCTTTTAAAGCTTGCTTCATGATGCAGCGTTTAAAATAAGTCCCAAAAAATAAAAGAAAAATCCATAGAAATTTGTTGACTGCTTCGCGAATAATCACTGAAGCTTACCTAAATTGGCAAAGTTTTCCGAATTTTATGTGATAAGGATACTCGTTCAGGGTTTTGAATTCCGAATCATGAAACTTAAAAGGGATTAATGAAGAGTGCAGGAAGATGAAAAAGATCAGCGTTCCGTGTAAACAATGGAAAAAGGTGATATTTTCGGATCGGTGAGAGCGAATCCTTGAAAAGAATAAAGCAAAACGGCAAAGGCAGGTGATGACGAATTTAGGAGGTGGGTTGACGTAGAAACAAAGTTTCTTTTATGTTTGTCCTTTCCCCTAAACATAAAGTATCTTAATTCCGTGTGAGTGACTAACATTGCCATGGCAACAGAAAATGTAATCTGTCCACTCTCGGCGAGTGCTCTCAGTACCTGAGAGGAAATTCTTTTATCTTCTCGCAGCCTATCTGAAATACGAATATCCACTTAAGATTTAAAGAAGATGTAGTCAAAACATTGCCTCTAAGTAATTCCTTCTCAAAGAAGACAGAAAGTAACCCTTATGAATCTTATAATGCTATTTTTAAAAGGAAAATAATTTCGTAGAATTAATTTTCCATTAAAAAATATTTTGGAGATTAGCAGTGTATTTCGTCCACAGTTGATGTATGAATATATTTTCTTATATCTTAAAAATCAATTACAAATTATTGATATGAAAAATTTAAGCTAATAGTTGCTAGTTACAATTTTTATTCAGAGCATTCAGGCAATTATTGTTAAGTTGTTTAAAGGCATACGGAATAAAAAACGTCTTTAAAACGAAATTGCAAGTTCAAAAACTGATCGCCACAAGGTTCACTAAACCTCACTTTTATTTGAAAATCGATAAACTAATACAAAAGAAAACCTGTTAGAATATTTTAAATAAAAAACTTATACTACGGGTACTAGAAAAATAATAGATAAACCTCGTAAAGTAGGAAAACTTTTTAGCAATATATATTAGAGTCAATAATTTCGTAGACTGGCCACTGGGCGTCATAGCTGTGTTGTGTATCACAACATGCCGCAGAGTGATATTTCTTTATAAGTATTTTGAAGAAAACCGCGTTATTATTCTGTTATAATAAGTACAGTACAGCTTTAGTGGCGAATCCAATAACTTCCGAACATCAAGAACGCGCAAAAAACAAATTTTATCATGCACAACGGCTACGGAAACACTGGAGCTCATGAAATTAGTTTTTGGAGAGAATAAAAATAAAGTGTTTACGTGACACAAATGTTTTGCGGAAGACAGACATAGTTTGGAGAATGACGGATATACAGGTCGCCTATTAACAGCAAGAACAGATACCAGGATTAAGGAGGCTCAAATTGTGGACGGTAATTACCCTTCCAAAGTACGCTGTCCATTATATCGCAGCTACTTATGGATCACCATGGCAGTTTTTTCAGCAAATCTCACATCTCATGTCTACAGTTATGAGGATAATGATAAGTCCAGTTATACAGTTATATTTTTTTATAATTGGTAAATTAAACGTTATTTTTAAATACTGGCTGGTGTCAACTGTTTGTTATTGTTATAAAACAATAATGTTAAAACCTCAATGAAAATAACAAATTAGATTTTTAGTTATTAACTAGCAAAGGTACCCGGCGTTGCCCGGGATAATTACACTTGGATGTAAACAGAACAATCTCAAAAAATTAAATTAAATTTTGCAATATCTTAAAAATAAACACATGAAAATGCTTAGAATTAATACAGTAAAAATTCTTAATGAAAATTCGAAAAAAATCTTTTTAAAGGCTCACAATGGCTGGACCTCTCCAAGGATGCCACTGCTAGTCTAAATAATTTCTTACTCACGTAATCTTACCTCAGATGTATACTTAGTGTTGTTGCAATTTCCACTCTTCTCTCGATGTGTTGAAGCAAAACTTGGCCATTCATCACTTTGTGCAGTCTAGCGGTCGCCGATTCTTCTATTTACTTGCTTCCCATTTGCTCAATACATCACGGAGCTAAAGGAGTGCTTCCTCTGTCGTCTTTCCACTCTTTCTCAATAGTCTGCTAACTCTCCATTATCTCCAGTTACTGATCATTTTTAAAGATTTTCAAGAAATTGTTAAGTATTAAGAACTCTCTTTTCTAAGAAAAGCCTGAATAACAGGAATTCTATGCATTGTTACAAATTGAAACTTATCCATATTACATCATCATTTTATGTTCATTGTTATAATTCTTGGAAAGATTGCTTTAACATTACATCATCATTCTGTGCTCATTGTTATTGGTGAATTGCGCGTTGATACCATTGTTGATGCGAACACAATGGGCCTATTGTTGCACAAACTTTTGCCTTGCATTGTTGGTCATGAGATATATATTGTTGGTTCATGCAGTGTGTTTGTGAATTGCGTGCTGATACCATTGTTGATACCTAATGTTGTACAAACTTTGCCTTGCATTGTTGGTCATGAGATATTTCTCATTAATATGCCTTGCTATAACTATGAATATCGATTTTTTATCGATATTTATTATTTTTCCGAAATCTGAGGTAGACAGTGATCTTCCTTATGCTTTGAAGGTCATGTATGCGAAATTTTATCAAGATCGGAATAAAACTGTAGATTTGTATAAAAAACATACAGACAAACAGACCCACCCACCCACCCACAAACATCCTTCTTTATATATATAGAAGACAAAACTGTCCTTTATTTGCAATTTGCAAAACTGCAAAATGATAAGACCACTTCAAGAATGGGTGAAACTATGAAACTAAACACCCATACTTTAAGGAACAGGTTGATACATAATGCAAATTATTGTATTTCTCTTGCTTTCTGTAATAACATTTCAAAATGGCGAGGTACAGCCTTAAGTGATGAAGAAAAGGGGAAAATATTGGCTTTCCACGAAGCAGTTTGGTCTTCCCGCCAGATCAGTGTCAATCTTGGCCGTTCTTAGACTGTAGTCTTAAACTTTTTTAAGAATAAAGACACATACGCACAAGAAAATCAAATGGGAGGCCAAGTTTGTTGTCAGGAAGAGCAGAGCGCCTTGTTTTTAGGAAGGCAAGTACACAAAAGGGAGTGCAAAACAGATTGGACATGAAACTGGAACAAAATCATTTGTGTGGTCAATTAAGCGGACAATTCAAAGGTCCAACTTCATGGAACTGTCAGGCCTAAGAGTGCACCAAGGCTCAAACCAGCTCACAAATATGCCAGGATGAAGTTTGCAGAGGAGCACATTTTGGAGAAGACAGACTAGCCCAAAATCATCTTTAGTGATGTAAAAATATTGAACTTTGATGGACCAAACGGAATTCACTCCTATTGGAATGGCATAAAAAGGAGCCAAAGTATTTTTCAAAAAGACAGCAAGGTGGTGAATCAGTGATGGTACGGGCTGGCTTTGCGGTAGGTGGGAAACTAAAACAGGCTTTTCTTGAGGGACGACAAAACAAGTCTTAAGTACATGAAAACCATGGAAGAACATCTTCTGCCTGATGCAGCCAAAATTGCTTGAAATAATTATATTTTTCAGCAAGACAGCTGCAGCATTAACATTGCCAAAGACATAATGCAATGGCTTGCTGCACAAAACATCACTGTATTGGACTGGCCATCTATGAGTCCCGATCTGAACCGTGGAAAACCTGTGGAGCACAATTGTTCGTCGTGGTAATTCTCAAGATGGAGAAATAAAACAATTCATCACAAAAGAACAGCTAAAGTCCGGAATTCTTTCTGTATGGGATGCTATATCTCTCCGTGAGCTGCAAAACCTCAGCAATTCAATGCTTAAGTAATGGCTTGATGTCATTAAATGCAACGGAAATACAATTGATAAGTAATAATAACTGTAAAGTTGATGTTTTCACCCATTCTTGTAGTGGTCTTATCATTTTGCACTCTTACAAATTGCAAATAAAGGGCATTTTTGTTAATAACTAAAAATCTAATTTGCTACTTTCATTGAGGTTATAACATTAATGTTTTATAACAATAAAAAAAAAGATGAGACTAGCCAGTATTTAAAAATAAGGTTTAATTTACCAATTATAAGAAAAAATATAAGTGGTCTGTCCGGGAAGCAACGTTTAAATCACTATCATTTCCGGTGACCTCGTCGTACATCCCAATAAATACGACGGTTTTTTTTCCAGCAGAAGAGGTTCTACAACTCCTGGCAAAAAGTATTAGATCACTCTAAGCTCTATGGAAAACGACATCATTTCAACGAGTATAAACACAAAAGTATTTACAGCAATTCTACACAATTTATTTGTAATAAGTAACGGCTTAAATAGTTGTTTTCTCATAAAGTATTAAAAAATGAACTCAATAATAAATACGTAAAAAATTAAATAGCGTCCACCCCTTTGGGAAAAAAGTAATAGATCATCCTTCAATGGAGAAATAAGTCTTAGTTCACCTGTTGATAACCAATTCTTAGAAACTGAAAAATAATGGAATCATCCCAAAGTTAAATCGCAGAAGATTTCTCTCCCCTGTGTAAAATAAGTGTCAATCAATTGTTCCAAAATCATCAGCGAATATGGCTCCAACACAATACTACTCTGAGAAATTTAAGCTGCAAATTATCAAGTTGATACAATCAGGCTTGTCGCAAAGAACAATTGCTAACCAGCTAGGATGTTCGCAATGTGCAGTTTCTGTTACGGTCACGCAATGGCCTGTATAATTTATCGCATTCATCTGCTAAATAATCTTTTTCTTTTTAGGTACACGATTTTTGACACCAATACACAGCTGCAAACACATCTTGAGGTAGGAGGAGAGGCACTCACCATTCTCACAAGAAAAATATTACCATTCTATAGCATCATAGAAAATTAATTTTTTTCTCGACGTAAACAATAAAATAATCTAAATCATCTTTGAACTCAAAAATTTTTTCTTGGGTGCTACATTTCCTATACGTGGAAAAAAATGAGTGTTCTTAAGACCACACGACCGAAGTGAAAACTTTTATGGCGACTGTAATAGATACTAAGTAATGTATAGGTGAATGATATAAATATTATTTATGGATGTTATTACTTGGACGAATCAGGAACAAGCCATTAATTAATATTATATGAGTATAAAACCATTTATTTTCCTTCGTTTTCTCATTAGATATTGATACGAGATGTTTGATATATTACATGCCATATCTTAGCATTGAAAGTTACAACAGTACCATAGGGTGCCATATGGTGTCGGCCAGGTGGCCGAGAGGGCTAGGGCGTAGGCTTTCTAGTTCTCGAGTCCGCCTGGCCATGGGTTCGAATCCCGCCGTGGGCATGGCTGTTTGTGTTTGTCCCAGTCAGTGTACAAATATAACTTGTGTAAAAGGCGCAGAAGGACCTTAGTAGATAATCACCAATATAATGTCATTTATAATAGTACTAAGTGTTCAGCCAAACATTAGTTATGAGTAACGTAATGGTATCTCCATGTCAGTAATCAATAATTTTATTATTATTCCAGTGAGGATCTTTATTTGTGATTTCTTTTGTATCAATATCACTGCATTGTGGTGTTCAAATATATTGAGTACAAAATTGGGGTGAAAATAAAATTATTGAGATTTGTAGCTTAATGAGAAATTTATTTGTTCTTTATTTCAAAACATTCCTTTTACACTTACCATTATGTTTCCCCCGACCAGCTCAAATATTTAATTATGAACGAAACTGTTTACTTACTAATAAATTATCTATTCCTTTTCGATGTCAAGGATATTAAATAATCATTCAGTCTATTTGAAATTTAACCTAGCAGAGGATCAGGTTTTGGTTGGTCCCCTACTAGGTTAAATAAGAAATAGATTCAATTGATGTACTGTTAAGGATAAAAGAAAAAAATAACTGATGAAAAATAATAACATCTGATGTATGGCGTATGATAAAACCCTGATGGATCAATCTTGAATTATTCTTTAATGAAAAAACAAGAAATTAATCCTCCCGAGGAAGGTATAGGAAAGTAGCGCGAGCGCTGAGGTCATCTATTTTCACCACCCCGTCCCATTTTATTAATCGAAAAATTGATTTTCTCGGACGTAGTATTTAGAAAATGAAAAAGAGCTCTATCTTCTTTCGTTTCTCATCATTTCCGATCGAATGACATATCACATGCCATATATTGCCACAGTTCTAAAGACCAAGTAACTCCGACCCCATTGGGACTCCACCCGCACAACTCCGACCCAATTGGGAAAGTTTGGCCCAAAGTTCATAGTATTGTTGATCTTGCTTAGAGGAATCTGTATATCTAATTTCACTCCTTTTTATGCATAAATACGTGTAGACCTTTTGATCCCCTCTAATTTCCGCCCCCGAAACTCCGACCCCAGTGGGCCAATCAAAACCAAACTAAATAGTGAAGGTACACATGCCCATAGTAAGCTATACTCCGAATTTCAATCTTCTACCTCAAAAATGCGCAAATTATGAAGGGGACGGACAGACAGACGGACATTGTGAAAACAATTAGTAGCTCCATTCTTCGGCTACTTAATAATGATTTGATGGCAATGAATATTGAATTTTTCAGATTCTGACTGAAACGCTCATCACAAATATGTTTTGGATAAAAAAAAACTTAGAATCTGTTGCGAATGTAGATTAATTAAAGATTATAGAGCATTATTTGAAAGCAAACTGACGATGTTAACTTTGGTTTTAGAAGTTTTTTGACGGAAATATTTGTATTAGTTCATTTGTCACTAGTCTAATTCTAAATTCATGTATTTAACTTTGCGAATTAATGCTAACTTTTTGTATTTGGTTACAATCTCAAAAATCTTTATTTACAAATGAGTTCTTTTAATAGCTTTAATTGTAGAACACTGTTTAAAATCGATTTAATGTAATTTAACGAAACTGTTCAAGTCTCAGTATTTTTATGCTAATTCAGTGCTTCCTTTGTATTAGGGAAGGTAACTTTGAACTTATATCTCGAGATGGATGATATAGAACCCCTGAAATTAATTTACCGCTCCCTGCTTAATTTCATCAGATGATCGTACAAGAAGAATCCGCAAAGTAACTGTGGACACAACGATCAATTGAGCGAGGAACAGAAACCATAAGTCCACAATAATCATTTTTAATGCCTCAGATGTACATTTCCTGGGCTACGCTCCCTTCAATTGAGCGATGAACAATCAATTGAGTGGAAGGATTGCCAGTGCTTCTCCAAAATGATATCTCTTCGGAAAAAAGTTCGTGTTCCTATGGTGAAAGAACTGTACGAGAAGTAGATTGCCCAGTATTAAAATTAAAAAGTGAACGTTCTTCCTTCGATAAGTCCAGTATTCTTGATAAATAATTACTTAAGTAGTTTACCGTTGCCTTCCCCGCTAGCTAAGAAATCAGCAGCAGCCGGGGCCGACAGCTTAACGTGCCCCCAATCCCGGAATATAAAATTGTCTTATAAAATTAATTTAGATATTTTAACTACGGAGCTTTATTATTCTGTTTGTATTTAAATATCTTACGTTGTCCGCTTCAAAATGCAAAACATCGATGATGTTCTGAAATGTTACTGTAATCAAAATTTGTTTCACTAATAGGAGGTATCGCGATATGTGGCTTCCCTATCTAAGCCACTCCTCAAAGCATTGGCGCATGCGCTGTATGCAGTTAATGACGTGTTTGTGGGCAGAATTTCAAAAGGAGGAGTAGCACATGCTATTCTGCTATTATATTTGAAATATGTCTAATTTTCAGTGTGTAACTCATAAAAATAAATTCGGATACCAGAAAAAGAAAAACGTAATCATGTATCCATGGATAAAACCAAAACTTTCATCCATTCCCTCCATCTTCTAAGGAAGGAGACAAAATTTGTATTGCGCATGTCTAAAGCTTGAGCACTCCTATTCCAGCACATAAAACCATCTCTGGCAGGGTACTATGTTTGCCTAGTTGACGCAACCGCACTCACGTGATCTTGATATTATGAACAATCGTAACTTTCTTCCCTACTTCTGTTACCCATATTGTATATTTACATGATTAACGGTTTGTTTTTCATAAACTTTGAAAGTGCCCGTTTCTCTTATGCAGGCGAAGAGAATTTATGATACCTCAACATGGAGACTATGCTGGCAGAATTCAAAGAATCATAAAAAAAAGTGGATGGATTTAAATAGGTAAAAATTTATAACATGCCGAGACGTAAGCAACGGTTAGATGAAAAACAAATCATATATTGCATGAAGTTCAAATGAAATTCAATACTCAACATCAAGACATTATGTTTAAATGGCACTTGTATTTAACCATCAACGGCAAAGTGATAGTTCGATAATAAACAAAAAACAAATTAAAACTGAAAATGTTCACTTAAAATGTTCTGTCCAAGAAAGTGAGAAACACTTAGATTATCACAATTTTTTTCCACTTAAATACAATCAACTGCTGTTCAAAATCTGTATGTATATGGTGAATTTAGAAGGGCGTCATTTGAAATGGGTGCCTGTATGTACGCATTTGTTTAAGACCGATTGCAAACCATTGGATCTAATCATGCCACCGGTACAATTGAAACGATAATTCCTGTTGACACAGAATTAACGGCTAATTTAATGATAGCAAGAGGGATCTAATCGCTTTAGAATACCGATAAATTCTTCTCGCTACATGAAAAGAGAAGCGAAGCGAACATCAGATAAGATTATTCTATTTGTGTGTGTGTGTGTGTGTGTGTGTGATAGAGAGAGAGAGAGAGAGAGAGAGAGAGAGAGAGAGAGTGTTTGTGTGTTTTAAGAATAACTGTATTTAGAATAACTGAATCCTTAAATGACTGTTATAATTTTCTTTTATTTTAAGGTGAGAACTAAATATTTCCAAGTCATCGATTTTCATGTAATTCCCTTTACAAAGAGCAATAATATTTTTTTTTAATTCCGGAAACATCAAATAATTTCTAGCTCAGTCTATCCAGGAAAGCTTTTAATAACTAGCGTTAAGCTTCCGCCGCAGAACAGAGTTTTAATGGACTCTGCTATATCTACACGTAAAGCGTTTAATGTGGCAAACAAAACCTTTGAAATTAAAATTTCAGGGTTTTGAGTTGAAGGGAAAAGTTGGAATTCCGTTTTGAAGAAGAACTTCGAGATTTCAAACGCGTCACGTTTATGGCGGTGATTAGACCGCGAGCTTTCAGGTTTACACAAAGGAATGCTAACGCTTCCCTTCACGGTTGCGGGAAATTTTAATTGCTTAGTCAAGATTATCTTGAAGGAAGTATTAGAAAGACAACAAAAGTATTTTCCCTAACGCTTATCCCCCGTTTTGTTTAGGATTACAGTCGACTTGGTATTTTCATCTTTCACATAAAACAACAAAACTACTCCTCTTTCGGTACAGGTGAAAATTTAAAAGTTTCACGCCGGTGTTTCTTGCACAATAAAATTCAGTGTAAAATGTAAAAATCGATTGTTCCTAGAAGCGCCATTGCGCGAAAGCTGCCGTTACATAACTTCTGTGACTTTTTATCTTAAACATTTTCATGATAAATTACTTTTCGCAAATCATGCGCATGAATTTAAAATTAAAAATGCGACGACAAACTTTATTATTCCGTATTTTAAAAATTAAGTTTGAAATTTCAAATATCATCATTTCATTATTATTGAATAAAAATTATAAAATGAATAGATTAAAAATTAAAATATGAATTCGTTTAAATCAGTTTAGCTTTATGGTTTTCAATTCTATTGATTGTTCATAATTAAAAAATGTACAACATCGCATCAAAGAACACCAAAATAAACAGTAATGATGCTGATGATAACTATCTGATAAATGCCCATTGCATGGTCTCTTTGTTTTCATATTATTTGCAATACGTATCTGAATATAAGAAAGCGTAGAATTAATAGAATAAATGTTAGTATTGGGAAGCTGAAAATAATTTACCGGGTGGTCAAAAAAGACCCAGCGTAGACATTTTTTCCAAACTACACTTACGTGAAATGGATAGGGGGAAACTATATTTTCGGGTTCATAGAAAACTTGGGCGCAATTTTCAAAACTACTTTATTGAGGGAGGTCAGTTTTTTTGAAAGGAAAGTAGATCGTATAACACTACGAGAACTTTCTCAGATATTCATTCTACGTGTTTAATTGACTTATCTGTTACAATTTGGAAATTATCATCACTGAACGTTGGCATGAGGATTTAAATTTGATTTGTATATTCGCAATTCCGTTCAGGTGATTACAGATTTAAGATGACACTAAAAAGGCACAAGCGAATTGGGCAAAGAAGAAATCGAGTCGTAGCAGATGACTTCATCCATCCACACCCGAAACGCCGCCAAATTTTTATAAAAACGTTGCGAGCTTTTTGTAGAAATTCAAGAAAATACAGATGTGAATGATAAGCCACGTAGTGGTCGCTCCAAAACTACTAATGATGTAACAGGAACGATGATCCTGGCGGCCTTTACTAAAAGCCCACAATGCAGCACTCGATGATCCCGTTCGTCCTTTTTGTGGGTTCTTCAAACCCAAAAGTATCATCTTTACAAAATCAAAATGATGCAGAAACTTTGTGGGGATGACCCAGATAAGGATCATTGCACATCGAGCATATCACGTAGCAGTGTCATGCATTATTTCTGTGGCGATAGCTTCTAAACCGCGACATGAATGGCAATTAGACAAGTGAAATGAATTCCTGAGAAAATTCTCGTGTTGCTTGGTATTTATTAAGATTCGAAAAGTTTGGTCTCTTTCCTAAATGCCGGATTTCAAGATGGCGGCCAAGTTTTTCATGTATCCAAAAATGTATATCCCCATATTCATTTCACATTAGTATACATTCAGATTCTTAATTTTCCTGTTAGTTTTAGAAATAAAAGTCTGTATGTGGACTTTCGGACCATCCTCTATTTTTTTTTTAGTTTTTCGTAAACTGTGGCCGATTTGCATTTGCCCTACGTATATCAGCTAGTTTGTACTAAGAATTGGAAACGTATAGACGTTTGCCATTTAACAATCAAATCATACATGTATCCAGAGTGTATGAAACTTTTAGGCTCAAAAATCCAGATGGGAGTGTATTTTGAGATGGAACCAATGAGCAGAAATGTATATTTCAGGCACCGCGATAAAGCAGGTTACAAATATGTTCCTCACGCGTGTTTGTCGTTCCAGATCTCGTGGCGGAGAAGGAACCAGAATGAATCTCCATTTATGGGTGCCTACGTAATGAATGGATTATTATACTCCATTGGTGCTCAGAATTTTGGGCTGGATGTTGATGAGCCACTAAATCAGAATATCCTCTTTTATATTAGAGGTGAGACATTCCAAGTTGAGGGATATATTACATGCCATAACGTGGCATTGAAGGTTTCCAATAGTACCATAATGGTATCATTACAACACGTACCAACCAATGCTCACTGAATTTGACCACCAAGGAAGACAATAACGTGTCTTCACTTAATTCACAAGCTATCTCCCTGCCTTAGCTATGGAATGGCGAAGATAAAATCGTATTGAGAAAAGCGTGTTACCCTCTGTTATTTGTGACCTTTTGAACAGGAAATTGTTCACCGAATTTTTCCACCAACAACTTAGGCTGTTGTTTTGCGTAAGTTGTCGAATGGCGAAAACGGAAGTCGAAAATTTGGAAGCGTTCAAACGCTCCAGCGCCAACAAACAGACAGACAGACGCACGCACGCACATAGTGAAAACATAAGTACCCATCGGTCCTAATAAGGAAGCGTTTGAAATTTATTTTACTTCTGCATCAGATTGGTCTGAATTTCATCTCCTGCCCAGACCACCTGGCGATGTGATGGAAAGATTATTGTCGACTTAGTTTCAACTTAGCTTCTCTGGAGGACAAGCCATACCTTGAAAGATATGCAGGAAAGACTACCCAACTTTCATTCTCTTTGAGATGGACGTTTTCTCGCTCGTCGCCTCTACCTATTGGGCTATCGCGGATGAGGCTACAGTAAGGCTGTTCCAAGTGTAATGAAGACTATAAAATAGTTAAGATGGAAGTCCAATGATAAGACAAGGCACTCCCTGCTCGCAGATCGGAATTCCTTCTTTCCAACCCATCATAATGGTATCATTAAACACGAATCATGGAACCAATTTCGATTATCATTAATTTTATGTTATATTTATTCAGGACACGTCATTCCAAGTTGTTTGATATATTACATGCCATATCTTTGCATGGAAAGCATCAAATGGGCCATAATGGTTCCACTAAACCACATACCATTGAACCAATTTCAATTATCATTAATTTTACGATATCTTCATTCATGACACTTCATTCCAAATTGTTTGATATATTACATGCCATATCTTAGAATAGAAAGTATCAAATGGACCATAATGGTTCCACTAAATCACGTACTTTGAACCAATTTTGATTATCATTAATTTTACGATATATTCCTTCATTACACATCATTCCGAGTTGTTTGATATTTTACATGCAGTATATTAGCATTGAAAGTTTACAATGAACCATAATGGTTC
This sequence comes from Rhysida immarginata, assembly GCA_023313115.1. Classification (NCBI taxonomy): domain Eukaryota; kingdom Metazoa; phylum Arthropoda; class Chilopoda; order Scolopendromorpha; family Scolopendridae; genus Rhysida; species Rhysida immarginata. The sequence goes on along the minus strand of JAHWFO010078393.1, from coordinate 31,637 downwards.
CACTAAACCAGCTGCGTTTGAGCCAATTTCGACTATCATTAATTTTGTTATATTCATTCATGATACGTCATTCCAAGTTGCTTGATATGTTATATTCCATATCTGAGCACTGAAAGTGTCCACTAAACCATAATGGTTTCTTGAAATCACATACCACTGAACCTATTTCGACCATCACTAATTTTACGTTAATATTCAACCACGACATGTTTTTCCAAGCTGTTTGAAAAATGCATACCATATGTTAGCATTGAAAGTTTCCAGTGGACCATAATGGTATCACTAAACCACATGGACCAGTTTTGACTGATATTGCCCATCAAAGAACACCATCACGTGCCTTATCTTAATTCACAAGCCTTTTCTCTGCTTTAGCCATGGAATGCCAAAGAGAGCATTTGGCAGTGCATAGGCCATTTATTTCATGAATTTTATAGTGAAAAACGTGGTCCCCTATATTATTTGTGACCTTTTGAACAGGAAGTACAGGATGAGTCAAAAGTCTCAGTACACTTTTGCAGAAATTGGGAAAACCTTGCAAGAATTTGGAATTCTGAATATTCCAGTAAGGTATGGGTGAGATGGTCTATCTTTTACGGTATGTACCATCTTGAAATCGGCCATCTTGAATCTAAGTCAAGTTTTTTAAATGGTAAGGGGGTCGTGTGATATATCAAATAACATCAGTATTTCTGATAATTTCATTCCTGTTAACAGATTTGAAGTAGCATTTCTGGTTCAATAGTTACAACACATTTTGTTTGTAATTACAGGCTGGACTGTACTCTATAAAGGACAGTCATTTAATGTGTTCAACACGGTGTCCCTCTTGGTCAAGGCACATTTGAAGGCGCTGAATCCAATCCAATCGTCATGCACTCGCAGAAGGATTTCCGCAAAAATGCTGGCACACGCTTCTTCAATGCGTTGCTGGAGATGATAGTGTCTGTTTCTGATTTGCATATACGAGGTGCTTTTAATGACCCCACAGATAAAAGTCAAGTGGTGTGAGATCAGGTGATCTGGGTGGCCATTCCACAGCACCACGTCGACCAATCCAATGACCAAGAAATTGAACATCTAACCACTGACGAATATCGGCACCGTGGTGTGGTGGAGCCCCATCCTTTTGAAAGTAAGAGGCAAAGCTGCCATCTTCATTCAGAAGTGAAGGACACCACTTCTTGCAGCATTCCCAGGTAGCGTTGGTCAAGCAGATTCTGGTCAATAAAAATGGGTTCAATTACATGGGTACCCCATATTCCACACCACACCAAAACTACCTTGGAAGGTTCCATCCAGTGTGGATTGTAGTCACTCCAATACCTGTGGTTGTGACGGTTGACTTCACCACTGACATAAAAGTTTGCCTCATCACTGAACAAGATACCTTGTGCAAAAGAGGGATTTTGTCGATGTTGTTCTATGGCCCACGTGCAAAACTGCATACGTCTGTCTGGGTCATCCTCTGCTAGTGCTGGAGTATCTGAATATTGGATGGATGCCATTGATGAGCATGAAGGATTCGTACGATCGATGACTGGCTGATTCCACATTCTCCTGACGAACGTCGTGTGCTGCGTTGTGGTCTCTTGACGAAGGACGCCAAAACCATTGTTGAAGTTGTCTCGTCAGTAGCACTTATTGGACTGCCACTCCGTTCCTTAGAATTCGCACCTGACAGCTTTGTGTGAAATTGGAGGTCTTTCTGGGTGCCAGTTTTTAAAATCTGCAGCTATGACACGAAGACTTCGTTCTCCAGACATCAAAATGACCTAAATTCTCTCCTCCGTGGTCAAAGCCATCTTTAGTTACCTGCAACAAATGAAACAAAATGTGTTGTAAATTTTGAACCATAACTGCTACTTCAAATCTGTTTACAGGAATGAAATTGTCAGAAAATGCTGATATTATTTGATATTCACACGACCCCCTTTCCATTTTAAAAAACTTGACTTAGATTCAATATGGCCGATTTCAAGATGGCGGCCATGTTCGGTACACACCGTAAAAGATAGACCACATCACCCATACCTTACTGGATTATTCAGAGTTCCCAATTCCTGCAAGGTTTCGAAAAAACAGGGTGTACTGCGACGTTTGACTCACCCTGTAGTTCACCGATTTTTTTCAACAAACGAACTCGTCTCTCGTTTTCCCTTAGTTGTCGAATGTCAATGGTAATGATATGATTGGGAAAAATGTAAGGAAAATTTCTGCGACCTGGAGTCGAACCACGTAGAGGTGATTTATTTATTTATTTATTTATTTATTTATTTATTTATAATAACAGCACTATGAATTGGCAATAATCATAATACAACAATATAAAAGAAAAAAATTACAATAAGATAAATTCAGTAATTTTTGTATCAAAAGAATAAAAAGGCGCCCAAAAGGCCAGGGGGCCTGTCCAGGGGCATCCTTAAAAACATTATAAATCAATTTAAAATTATATAAATTTGTATGGCATTAAACGGCAACGACAATATCAACATCAACAATAGCAACAACAACAATAATAGTAATGATAATTTTTATAACTAAAAACATTACAATATAACCAATAATTATATTAGTAGTAATTATAATAATAAAAGCAGTAAAATAAACAGAGGACTGTGTAAACCGGTTTCATTTAAGAGTAAACAGAAGTTAAATTAGATGTAATTTGGCCCGAGCGAATGTGATGAGCGTGATATTCGTAGTTCCAGGTTCAAGTCGAGGTTAAGGAATATTTCCTTCCATTTATCCCAATACTATCACAATCATATACTTATTTATCAAAGCCTCGTGGGTCAGGATCCTCCTGTGGTCAGGGTTCTACCTTGGCCATTGACATCACTTCGTCAATGGTTCAAAATTGTTGCTTATGTTTTATGAGATGATCGGCAAAAGCCGATTATCTATCTTTGCTCAGCCACGATTGTCTATGTTCGCTGAACCTCTCTTTGAATGATCTCTTCCTGCATCCTATGTAAAAGCAGTCACAGGTAGGGCAATCAACCTGTATACACCATATTTGGAAAAGTTATTACTGTGTGTTGGTTTCACTTTGGGATTCAAAACTTGCTTGCAGTTGTTTGAAGTCTTAAAAGCAATTTTAAGACCACGTTTCCGAAAAATGTTCGATATTCTGGTAATCTCCGGGCCAGTATATGTAAACTCAGCATATTTGTCACGGAATCCACAATCCATCAAGGATTCCGATGACAGCATTAGCTGCTTTCGCACCCGTATCATCTATTCATCGGCGTGGAAAGCTAGCTGACGTAATACTCGTCGCCATCAACGTAATGAAGAATGAACGAATGAGGGAAGACGAGGGAGATCCCGGGAGGACAACGAGAGAAGAGGAGATTACAGAAGAGAGGTCGGAAAAGCGAAGGCGAAGGAGTTCGGCGCTCATGGGAAGATTTTACGCCATGTCAAGCGATTTAAACCGGCGAACAGGTCGCTTCTGTTAATGGAGAAGAGGAAAGAGTCCGGAGTAGGAAAACTTCCAACCGAGCCGGGAATTAAGCGCGACAGTGAAGGCAGTGAGCGAAGCAAAAAAGTCTTGACCAGGTGAGCGTTCTTCGTAATTGGCGTCTTTGCTACTTCTCTCATCAGAGACTAAAAGTATGGAGCTCTTGCATATCTACTATGTACTTACTTTCATTTAATTTTCAACCCAGCACTAACGTTAAGCTAGCCAAACGTGCATTCGGCGAGCTATGCAGTTATACCCCGTCCGCATTGCAAAAAATAAGCTAGCCTAAGTTGATAAGCTAGCTTAAACTGCTGCGCGAACGATTCTAGCTTTTGTTGGGCTAGCCCAGATTCTGATAAGCTAGCTTATGATAGGCTAGATTTTTAAACTAGTTGAGCCACAAATGCACTGCATCATGGGATACGTTTTTCCCATGATTCCGTAGTTTTGGAGCATTTCGCTTGCTTGGCTTGACCAAGGTTATAAGATCGTGCTACTTTGTAATTTATATGGCTGCACCAACACCAATAAGTATAGAAAAAAACGGAAAAAAAAGGAAAATGGACTACGGAGGAAGTTCGCATTTTGATAGAGATTTGGGGCGAAAATATCGACGACCTGCGATTAGTGAGGTCTGGAACTGTAGGCTAGTTTTAGAGCACTTCAGTGCGAACGACCTAGCCTACAACTTAAGCCAAGATATCTAGCTTATCGAATAAGCTAGCTCAACAGTAAGCTAGCCCAGTAGTGCGGACGGGGTATTACGAACTTCGTTTCAGCTCACGAGTTCGAGGACTGTGGCCCTTTGGACTTTCGTATTACTTAGACCAGCATCTGGGCTATATATTAGTGGCATAAAAACGATTCTCTTGTGTTTACCAACGGAGTTTCGGATTTTCTTTGCATCAAACGAATTCTTTCCCAGTCGTCTTCTTTGGTTGCTATCCGTATCGGTCACGTAATGGAGACAAGAGCTTTATCGCTAAATTATTAATTCCTTGCTCGTTTCTGCATAGTACGTCCGATTATACTAGCAACGAGTTACCCAGCGGAGATTACTTCTTTACATCTCTGCAGACCTATTCTACTCCCCCTACTTCTGACGACTTAACCCACGGTATAAGGAGGTGGATTCCTTAATCGCCAACGAGTTCTATTGCGAGTCATTTAAATCTTCAGTGACCGCCCGTCCTGAACCAGGGTTATGTGTGTGAAATGTTATTGATGGGGGGTTATTTCTTCACGCTTTCTTTTTGGCGACGTTTTGAAGTGTATAATTTAAATGCATCTCATTATACCGTGTGTTAATTATTTAATAGATTTGCAAGCCTGCATTATCTATTTAAGTTTATAGCTAAGCATAATTATGCTAGCTTTAAGTTTAATCAATATATCTCATTCTTCCAATTCTATTTTTGAACCAATTGTTTGAAATAAACAAATATTTAATTTTACTACTTCAATATCTGCCTTCTGTCATGTTCCTTTCCACTGCGCATTACCTACCAATATTTACACATTACAATATTTTTGTAATCTGTCTCATTCAGGATCGTCTTAGACTTGTTTTTGATGTGGCGTTTTGTCTTATTAAGTACCGAAAGGTGCTTTATGCTATCAGTGTGGGGAAACGTGTCTGTCCGTCTGTCTGTCTGTCTGTCTGTCCGTCTGTCTGTCTGTAACTCAAACTCCTCCGAGGTTACGAAAGATTTTCAAAATCTGTTTTCGTCAGTCGATGAATATGGTTCATGGCACGAACCAGTTACAAATATTATCTAAATCGGTTCATTGGCACGTGCACAAATGGTACCTCTATTTTCCCGCCCAGCAATTTCCAATGGGAAGAAATATTGAGTAATATATCAAACAAATCGTAATGACGAGATAGATGCGGTTATTCATTACTATTTTCGTCAGTCGCTGAATATGGTACATTTTGAAAATTGTTGCAATCGAAACATTGGCACGTGCACTAATGGTACCTTTATGACACCTTCAAAAATTTTCAATGATAAGATATGGCATGTAATATATCAAACAAATTGTGATGATGTATCATAAATGAATATCACGTAAAATTAATGATAGTCCAAATTGGTTTCAAGGAACCTGGTTTACTGGAACCATTCTGGTTTAGTGGAACCATTATGGTTCATTGGAACTTTCAATACCAAAATATGGCATGTAATATATCAAAAGATTTGGAATAAGATGCCATGAAGGATTATAACGTAAAATTCATGATAATCCAAATTGGTTTCAAGGAACCTGGTTTAGTGGAACCATGATGGTTCATTGGAACTTTCAATGCTAAAATATGGCATGTAATATATCAAACGACTTGAAATGAGGTGTCATGAATGAATATAACGTAAAATTATTGATAGTCCAAATTGGTTTCAAGGAATCTGGTTTAGTGAAACCCTGATGGTTCATTGGAACTTTCAAAGCTAAAATATGGCATGTAAGATTTCAAACGTCTTGAAATGATGTGTTATGAATTAATATAAAGTAAAATTAATGATAGTCGAAATTGGTTTCAAGCCACCTGTTTTAGTGGAACCATTATGGTTCATTGGAACTTTCAATGCTAAAATATAGCATGTAATATATCAAACGACTTGGAATGAGGTGTCATTAATGAATATAACGTAAAATTAGCGATAGTCGAAATTGGTTTCAAGGAACCTGGTTTTGTGGTACCCTGATGGTTAATTAGAACTTTCAATGCTTAAATATGGCATGTAATATATCAAACAAATTGGGATGATGTATAATGAATGAATATAACGTAAAATTAATGATAGTCCAAATTGGTTTCACAAAACCTGGTTTAGTGGAACCATGATGGTTCATTGGAACTTTCAATGCTAAAATATGGCATGTAATATATCAAACGACTTGGAATGAGGTGTCATGAATGAATATAACGTAAAATTAATGATAGTCTAAATTGGTTTCAAGGAACGTGGTTTTGTGCTACCGTGATGGTTCATTGGAACTTTAAATGCTAAAATATAGCATGTAATATATCAAACGACTTGGAATGAGGTGTCATTAATGAATATAACGTAAAATTAGCGATAGTCGAAATTGGTTTCAAGGAACCTGGTTTACTGGAACCATTATAGTTCATTGGAACTTGCAATGCTAAAATATGTCATGTAATATATCAAACGACTTGGAATGATGTGTCATAAATGAATATAACGTAAAATTAACGATAATCGAAATTGGTTTCAAGGAAACTGGTTAGTGGAACCATCCTGTTTTAGTCGAACCATTATGGTTCATTGAAACTGCAATGCTAAAATATGGCATGTAATATATCAAACAACTTGGAATGATGTGTCATGAATGAATATAACGTAAAATTAATGATAGTTGAAATTATTTCAAAGGTACGTGGTTTAATGGTATCATAATGGTCCATTAGAAACTTTCAATGTTAACATAGGGCCGTTTAAAAATATAGTTCCGCGAATGGTTTAGTTTTACCTTTCGGTACTTGGTTATGTCATTCCTTAATGGTTTATTGAATATTGAATATATTACTAGGTTTCTATAGTAATATTTAGAAAATCAAAGAGAACTGTACTTTCTTGAACGACATATCACATGCTATTTGTTGCCATTAGAAAAAGCTAATAGCTCTTTAGACCACGTGACTACAACCCCTAGAACTCCGACGCCACATGAACAATTTGGTCCAAACTTCATACGAGGTAGATCTTGCCTAGAGGAACACTCGTAATAAACTTGATCTTGCCTAGAGGAATCTGCATACCGAATTTCATTTCTAAATCAAAAAATGTAGAAAGTATGTATCACGTAAACTTAGAGCTACGCAGTGGGAATTCTTAAGACAGTCAGGGACTCGTAACCACATACAAAACTTGATGTCGTACAACTCCTGTATTCCAAGTAGGATGAGTCGCTGACGCAATTAACGAAAATTCTATTTTTTTGAGAACATCGCCGCAGGTGAGGCCGGGAAGCTAGATACATTAAGATTTTGATTCATCGACGAGGACAGTACTCCAATCCATAAATGATAAAAGTGATTCTGAGCGAACAACAAATAAATAACACTATAAATAACAAAATGAAAGAAATTAAGGAAAGAGGTTACCTGAAGACTCAGGTGAAAGCTGAGCGCCATTTGGTTTGGTTGTTTTGAGTGACTCTTTTCGGGTCCCATTCTCTGTTTTAGGGCTAAACTGATTCTCATAAAGATGCTTTGAGTTACTTTTCTGACACATTCTTCAGGTATTTCACCTAGTCTTTATTAAGTGATAACCTTAACATGCATTTTCGCCTGAATTGTTAGCTTAATTCGGCTTTTCTAGATTATCAACCTCCAACATGAATAAATTCTATGAGTCAGGCGAGGTTCCGTTCAAACTTAGCAGAAAATCTGACGACCTCTCCTAACCTGATCGTCCACCTTTTTTTTTTCTTCTAATCATTATTTATTCATCAGACTTCTCTTTTTTGTTTTTCACTGCGTAGAGAGATTCGAGCTTATTTTTCAACACAGCTGTAAGTGAAAAACAATGACATCACAACGAGAAGTTTCATTTAAGAAGTTCTGAATGTAAATAAGGTCTCTCTCAATTCTTTTCTCCAATTTAAATCTTCTGTCCCTACAATTGCAGCAATCAAACTATATCTTTAATAACACTCTCTTTATTTTTCTTTTTATTTTTTCATTCCTTCTCGCTTTTCCATAAATAAATACATGTATTGTTTTTCCTTCAATTTTACTTCTAAACATGAGTCGACGCTATGATTCTTACTAAAATTAGTTTTTCCACCTAACAGAAAAAAAAACTTATGCACTCTTGCTAATTAGTTTTTAGCTTAGCATTTATATTAACAAACGATTTCTTTTAATTAAGATATATTTCTTGTGGGAGCTAGTAACGCCAAAAAAGGCGTTACATTATCTGAATATCCAAAGTAGGCCCACATATGGTCTTTTAAGATAAAATGTTTGTACACCTTCTCTACATCATCAATATAAATCAGATAGTGGACACATTTAGCACATAGTGATATCTAAATATGACCCATCGCTACATGATAATATCTTTGTCTTTTCCGAATATCTCTATGCAGATTTGTAAATCGAAAATGTGCTTATTTCCATCCCCACAAGTTCATTGAGACGTTAAGGGAAACTACCTATTTTTTGATATTGTAAGAAAGCTGAAAAAGCGTTTATTTCACGAATGATGATGATAAAGCGCAGCTTATTGCAAATTCACTTTCAGAACAGTTTGTCACGCCTACTGATGGTCGGCAAATAGGACTTGATATGTCTGAGAAAGTAAAATCCTGCATAACTGGCTTCTATAATATTCACGGCAATGAATTCCCAAAACATAGCATTGATGTAAATGAAGTCCAAAGCATCATTAAAAATTTGAAAACGAGAAAAGCTCCAGGTAAAGACTCTATTAAGAACAGTGCTTTGAAAAATTTACCTCAAAATACAATTCAAGATATTGCAAAAGTGATTAACGACTGCTGGAAGAACACTTCCCGGATGCTTGGAAGCAATCAGTTGTCTTAAGCATTCCTAAGCCAGGACAAAATCCTGCAAATCCTGTTAGCTACAGGCCCATCAGCTTGTTACCATCAATCTCCAAAATCCTGGAAAAAACAATACTCAAGAGATTCATTGAGTACTCTGATGCCAACGATCTCATCCGCGATGAACAATTTGGCTTTCGCCCAAACCATTCCTGCCAACTCCAAACATGGAGGCTCGCAGCGGATATCAATGAGCCCCTTAATCTCTCTAGGTATTGTGGGGTCGTTTTCCTCGATGTACACAAAGCATTCGACCATGTCTACCACGATGGTCTTATTTTTAAAATGATTCTGGATGGATTTCCTCAAGATATAATTAATCTGATACACTCGTTTCTCTCCAACCGGTTCTTTCAGGCCAGAGTTGGAGATAGTCTATTTCCTATGTATGAAGTAAAAGCTGGTGTCCCACAGGGTTCAGTCCTGGGGCCAGTATTATTCAATTACTTTATGCGAGACTTTCCAAGTCCTTCCAAATGTAAGCTCTTTTTTTACGCAGATGACGCTGCTATACTGACCTGTGCTCGTCAACCAGCCGTAGTAGTCTCGCGGCTGCAGAAGGCTCTAAAGGAGTGTGAAAGCTGGTTTAACAAGTGGAGGCTAAAATTGAATGTAGACAAATGCAAGGCGATGTTTGTCTCCAAGAAGAGAAAGAGATCATTAGATTCTCTAACACTATATGGCAAAAAACTGGACTGGGTTGAAACTTATAAATATCTTGGTGTTGTTATTGACTCTAAACTTACCTGGACTCCCCACGCAACTTATGCGTTGAATAAGGCCAGGAGAGCCAAGTTTAGCTTGATTGCTCTGCTGGGCCGGAATAGTGCTCTAAACATTGATAATAAACTCCTACTCTATAAGGTCATTGTTCGGACCATCTTGACGTATGGTATACCCGTCTGGGCCACAATATGTAAGACTAGGTAGAAAGAACTGCAAACGTTCCAAAACGTTACCCTTAGGACTATTGCGCAAAAAGATCGGAGAATTGTTCGCAATTCCTCCATTTATAATGACTTCAACATGACTCATATTGGCAAGTACGTTCAAGGGCTCATGGAATCCATTCTGCCCAATATAGAAAATCATAGCAACGAGCTAGTCTCGGGCATTTTAAATCATCCTATGCATAGAAAGAGATATCGTGATTCAAGGCATATACTTGATATTAATTTTGAAGACATTGATAATGTCTTATTTCCAGATTACTGGACTTCATAGGTCGTGTTTTATCTAATACTAGTGGTCTGCTTCTAGTCTAGACAGTCGTCAATCAAAATCACCCCCAACCAAGAGGGGGTATTTTCTCCTTCATATTATGGATGACCTTTATGGGTTCATCACGCCTCTTAACTACTTCAGTGTAATTCCCTTGGCATTTATTTAGGAAGGGTGAGATTATGGAAGCTTAGCTTCAAGTGCCACTCGAATAACGTTTCACTACACTGCTCGATTGTCGATTGTCGCTTTCAAGTCAGTTCACTCGGTTCTCCCTAGTGTACTCCTTGGTCCCTGCTGAATGATGATAGCCTTGCTGTCGAAAAGCGCTTCCAGGTTCAGGTTGTATTTTTCCTTATTTTTTGTTGTGGTGAAAGAGTTTTTATTTCTTTTATTTACTATTATCCACATACTTATTTTTTCCTTTTTTGTCATATTAGTACACATTCTGTTTACTTTTGTGCCTTTATTCCGGAAAATTTTTCATTCAACACTAAAAGTTTTCTTTTACTTTAATAAAATTCAGGAATCAGATTACTGTGCTTCTGCTTGAACTGGATAAGAAATGCCCGAGAGAGAGGGAGAGAGGGACAATAAGCAGGACTTTGTTTCGGTTAAGGAAAGAAATCCAATAAAGAATGTAAAGCTGACAATGTTCTTGCTCAGCTTGTTATTGATTAATAATATTTTCTCAAGGGGAAAAGAAAAGAAAAGGAAGCGAGAAAGTAGGAAAAAGGAGAAGAGATAATGAGATGGAGAAAATCAATAAGATAAAGAGACGCTAAAGAATAAACAAGGCGGAAACAGACGAAATAAGGGAAAGACTGCCTAATTGGAAGTTTCTTTATGTTGATGAGGAAATGTATCATTTTATGCTAAGGAGCTTTACAAGAAAATAATATATACATATCATTAGCATACAAATGTTTTAATTCGAATGTTTTAATGAAAATAATTAGAATTCATATTCAGGAATTTGAATTTCAAAACGCAATCTTTATTCTTCAGAAAAAATCCAGCCATTCAGCTTTATTGATGGCACTTTAGAAATGTCACATTTATGCACTCTTTCACATTTTCAGTAGGGTACAGAATATACAGGGTGGGCACAAATTATTGGTCACTCCCTTGTACATGATTGGTGGCATTGTGTCACGCGATTTGGCCTCTTGTCAATCTCTTGACGATGACGTACGTTGTCCGCTCATTTCGTCTACTCGACACATCATCGTAATATAGGAAGGGAAGTACACAGGAAGCAGGAGTGAGCAAGAAGGGCGATCGCGACAAAAGAAGCGGTTTTGTGAAAGAGGGAAGGCCAACGGACTCTGAAGTGATACCAAGGTTGCTCAACGAGAAAATAAATGTCTGAATATGTCGACAACTGAGGACATAAAGGTGTTAGCTGAGTCTGGACTGACAACTGCGTCTTTTATCTAGAGACTTAAATTTAAGTGAACGTATCGGTCCATTTGTTACGAAAGCCCGTTCATTTACAGGGTGATTCAGTCAATTTCTGACCATTTCAGTACTATTATTTATTGACCCATTAATGTTTACAAACTTAGCATTTCAGTATGATATTTTAGGCAGTTCGGAGTTTTATTCCCGTGGAAAAGTCTTGATGATATGCTCAATGTGGCCACCATAAACGTTTTGAACTGCTCCAGCCGAATGGTGAAGTTGTTCCTAACTCTATCCAGGATTTCTGCATCGACAAGGGTGCAGCAGTGGACGATGCTTTGTCGCAGCTGGTCTAGAGTTCTTGATGCCGTAGTGAACACACTGTCTGTAAGGATCACACCGAATTTCTAATTGAGAAAGTCTAGCACTTCATTAGTGGTGTGAGGCCTAGCCCCATCCTGTTGAAACCATTGATGTCGAAGCGGTATACGCCTCCTTCGCAGCTCGGGGATGAAGAAGGTTCTAGTATCTAGTACAGAGGGTAGATTATCGCAAGCGATAATCTGCGGCACCTACTCCTACGAGGGAGTTTTGCGCCATCCCAGTAAATCACGACTGCTACGAGTTGACAGTAGCAGCCGGGACCGACGGCTTAACGTGCCCTCCGAAGCACGGGGGGTTTCATGATGGAAGAGCTGCTGGGGATAAACGAACCAGAGGCTGTCACCAACTGCTGGAAAACCAGCTATGGTCAATCGGCAAATGGGTCAGACCAAAGTCCCCCAACAGCCGCGCCCCAAATAGCTGTTCTGCCAGCAGTGGCCCTCAAGCCCTGGCCGTCACCCAACCAGCAGCTGGCCGCGCCTGAAGTTGCTGAACTCCATCGATTGGGAAGCCAACCGACGAGACAACCAGGCCACGGCCACCCCCATGAAGAAGGTTTCCAACATGTTAAGGTAAGCCTGTGACGTTACGGTGCCCTCAAAAAAGAACGGACCAATGATGCCTCTTTCGGAAATCGCGCGCCAAGCCATAACCTTTCGTGGATGAAGTGGTGACTTATGGATCTCATGAGGGTGCTGCGAACCCCAAAAACGAACGTTGTGTTTATTAACGTCATCTGACAGATGGAAGAAGGCCTCATCTGATACCCACAGGTTGTCCACAAGGTCCTGATTGGCTTCCATTTCTGCTCCAAACTCCATTGCAAATTGTTGTCGCTTCTATCTTCCAGCGTCTGTTAACTCCTGATAAACATGGATCTTATATGGGAACAGGTGTAAATCCTTTCTCAAAATTCGCCACGTCGTGGTATACGACAGCCCTTCTTCAATGGATAGGCGGCGAACAGATTTTTTGGTAGGGGAATCGACCAAACCTTGTGCGAACATTTTCGACAACTTCGGCCGTTCGAACACGAGCTTCGCTCCCGCCTTTTTTCTTGCCTTTAACACATCCAGTGTCACAAAATTGCTTGACAAAATCCATGATTGCTTGCCTGCCTGGTGCGTCTCGACACTTATACCCCTTCCAGAACTGTCTTTTCACGGTTATAGGTTATTTTGTCTCGAAATACCATTCGACAACCTTGCATTTCTGCTCTGTTGATAAAGCGGGCGCCATTTTTCAATAATACGATTTTCATGCAGCGCCGTTGCAACAATACAAACTCCAACTATTTAGAAATTCGATGTGGCGCTCATATTCTTTCAATTGTTTATCCCTAATGCACGACATTCGAGTGAAATGGTCAGAAATTGACTGAATCACCCTGTATAACGTCGTTCAATTCGACGCAATAGTGGCAACATATACTTTTACGAGGGTTGGGGCATAAGTCATGGCAACTATTTTTTTTCTTGTAGATATGTGAACGGATCACAAACGTATATGTGTCGTGTGGAAGTTCTGCAGGCATAGTGTGTATGCAGAACAACAGATGGCTCTGTGATAGCTGGTAGTAGCGCAGCGAGGGCTGTGAAATCAGTCAGTTGGTGTGTGTCGTGCGAGATGGAAGTAACCCGTGTTGAGCAGCACGTTTACATCAAAATAGTCGTTCTCAGAGGGATAGATGCGATGGAATGTCACAGTGAATTAGTGGAAGCCCTTGGGAATAATGCCCTACCATACCGTACAGTAGCGCGGTGGGTAGGAAAGTTTCAGCAAGGTCGTGTGTCAACCAGTGATGAGCAACCGTGAAGGCCATATTGCCCTGTATACTACCGTAATAAATTAGTGTGTTACGATATTTCAGTGCTATTCATTGTCCACACATGTAGCTAACACCTTGTTCTTTCGTCTGTATATGTCACATTTTCCAACCAGACTGGTATCTTCAAGAAAAAGAATAGTTACCATGACTTTTGCCCCAACCCTCGTATCTTATACGTATACCAGTCACGATAAACTTTCAACGAACTCATGAGCTGTGGAATTCCACCTGGTAAACAGAAAATAGGCTATTGGCCATTAGGATTACAGGAGTATTTGCAAGACAGTGACGGTTTCACGTTCACGAGAGAACATTGATAATTAGAAAAGACTGTAAATGCATGCCTGGTGTTAGTGTTTGTTCCTCGAATTTATTTACTAATTGTCAGATCATTTCTCTCGGGCACGAGAGGCTGCGACCAAGAGAGAAGATCAGACAACGAAATTCAAGCAAGTTAAGCAACGGTGAGCGGGCTCAGAAAGAAGTTGGGTAACGAATTACGTCAACAACTTTCCTCCTCCTTCGCAGCTTTTTCGACGCGACCGAAGATTCGGGAAGAAAGCTGGCGGCCGCTCATTTGCTGAGGACGAAATTATTCAAATGAGTTCAGCAAAGAGAAGGAAGCCATAGAGGGGAGAGCCCCACAGAAGTCCGACTGCTTCAAACCTAGAGAAGCTACCGTAGAGCACGAACCAAAGACGACTGCCAACCCCAAAGAGGAGTAGCCAGATCTCCGAGAGAATCTAGGATTCAAAGACAGCGGGAGCAGCAGAGAGGTAATCGTGCTAGGCATAAAAATTTGTTGGACATTAACTATGATGAATTAGAACTTAGAAAGTTTTCCGCCAACACGACGTCTGCAAGTAAGGAGCGAGGAGGCCTGAGCGACCAAGAGGGCAGGATACAACCAGCACGGAGAACGCTGCAAGTTCGTGCCCAGGGGAGCAGATCCGATCGTCCGGGAAAGGAACCAATCAGGCGGGGTGAAGGCAACCATCGCAGACTCCGACGGACCAGTGCGAGGAAGGAGTGCCCTCATCAGAAATCTCGTCAAGATAAACAGACTAGTGTTGTGCTAAATAATCTAAATGCAGAGCACTCATTGACTTTTTTAGCAGTGACCCGAGCGCCTGAGCTAAGGCCGGAGCCCAGGGCACCCAGCAGGACGGCTCCGAGTGTGAGGTCCACCTGAGTTCTTCAGAACAAAGCGCTCCCCTAACGACGGAGGACTCATCGGACGAAATTCGGGTCTCAAGCAATGCGACGTCCCGTCTAGCCATACTGTGAACGGTACAGGACGTAGGCCATTCGACTCTGCAAACCGTGTCAGGAAGGACGCGGAGCTAACGACGGAGGACTCATCGGACGAAATTTGGGTCACAAGCAATGCTGAAATCCCGTCTAGCGATACTGTGAACGGTACAGGACGTAGGCCGTTCGACTCTGCAAACCGTGTCAGGAAGGATGCGGAGGTTCCGCATACCAGAGCCCCCAAAAGAGAGGAACTATCGCCAGGTCAAGCGACCGCCCCATCCGGGACGCCATTAGCAAGCTGCGACCACGCGAAGAGGTCTTGCAGCGAGTCGCGCTTTGCTTTCTCTATCAATGCGATGGGTAAGCCCGTAGTTTTAGTTCCGAAATTGAAGTAATTGATATTGCATTAAGGGTCAGCGAGAGGAGAGTGACCTCCCGCGAGCAATGTACTAAGAAAGCCTCATTAGCGACAGTCAGTACAGCTGAGAGGCTAGCGTCGGTTGGATTGTTGATTTACTGCTAATATTGTCTTTCTTTATCTTTTCTGCAGTTAATGGTCTTCAGCTCCCAAACCCGAGCGGGTCGCCGCTATCTTCGTTTGCGGTGACAAGGCACGGCGCTTGTTTTAGAAGACAACGACAAACGCCACCAGGCCCGTATTCTTGTACAGCCTCTCAGAGTCCCGAGGACATTTGTGATATCAATTAAATCTGTTTGGACTTTAATCATTTACATTATTAATCTGTATGATTTTATAATCAGTGACGATTAAAGATTATGACAAATTACTTTTTCGCTTCCTCCCTTCTCTGTCTATGATCTATGTCAATCTCTGGGTGGGCGAGGGTACTAAGGTCAGTGACCCAAGCCCGACATAGGAAATAGTCGTGACACTAATGCTAAGGTATGGACTCTAATTTCATCATACCAAAATAAAAGACTGTAAACGCATGGTTGGTATTAGCATCGGTAATTCGAAGTTAATGTTTTGCTTTGTGCTAATGTATGGACTGTAATTTCATGCTACAAAAGAAAAGGAGCTAATATATACGTCTTTGATTTTTTTGAATTGTGCTAACCGCTTTAACTAAATCTGTCTAGATTGTATTATTGAGGACAGTTCCGGCGAGAAGTTAACTTCTTGCTGATCTTATCTCCGTACTTTTAAGCAACTTACCTGATTTCGTTCAACACAAGGTTGCGCATGTTTTTAGGACCAATAGGTACTTATGTTTTAAGAATGTACATCTCTCTGTCTGTGTGTCTTTCTGTCTCTTGGTGCTGTAGCGTTCGAACACTTCCGAATTTTCAACTTCCATTTTCGCCATTCGATAACAGGCAAAACAACAGCCTGAATTCGTTGATGGGAAAAAATCGGTGAACTACTTCCTATTCTAAAAGTTACCAATAACAGAGGGGACCACTTTTTACTCTCTACAATTCCATGTATAAATGGCCTATGATTGATCAATGCATTTCTTAGTTTGCCATTTGATAGCTTAAGCAGAGAGAAAGATTGTGAATTAAGTGAAGACACATGATAGTCTCCTTGGTGGTCAAAAATCAGTCAAAATTGGTTCAATTGTACGTGTTGTAATGATACAATTATGGTACCATTAGAAACATTCATTCCTAAGATATGGCATGTAACATATCAAACAACAAGTAATAACGTGACACGAATAAATATAACGTAAAATTAATGTGATCAGGGCCTGCTTGTCTCTCGGTTGGCTCGCTGATCGATGGAGTTAAACAACTTCAGGCGCGGCCAGCTGCTGGCTGGGTGGCAGCCAGTGGCTTGAGGACCACTGCTGGGTGGGACGGCTATTTGGAGCACAGCTGTTGGGGGACTTTAGTCTGACCCATTTGCTGAGTGACCAGTGTTGGATGTCCAGCAGCTGATGATAGCCCCTGGTTTGTTCGTCCGCCAGCAGCTCTTCCATCATGAACCCTCCGTGCTTCGGAGGGCACGTTAAGCCGTCGGTCCCGGCTGCTACTGTCATCTCGTAGCAGTCGTTTGTTACTGGGATGGCACAAAACTCCCTCGGAAGGAGTAAGCGCCACCTCCATTAATTTTCCAAAATTAAACATTAATTTTCCCTTTAACAATTCCGGTAAAATGTAACAATTCACGTGCACCAAAATGATCATAGCCGTATCAATCAATACACACCAAGATAAGATAAGATAATGATGATCAAAAATGGTTGAATGGTACGTGCTTTAATGGTACCATTATGATCAAGTGGAAACTTTTAATGCAAATGGCATGTAAAATATGAAATACCTTGGAATGGCGTGTCATAAATGAATTGACGTAAAATTAATGATAGACAAAATTGGTTCAAAAGTACGTGGTTTAGTGGTACCCATATGGTCCATTGGAAAGTTTCAATTCTAAGATGGCAAGTAACATATCAAATAGCTTGGAATGATGTTTCATGAATGAATATGGCATAAAATTAATGCTAGTCAAAATTGTTCCAATGGTATGTGTTCTAATAGTATTAATATGGTACCATTGGAAACTCTCATTGCTAAACTATGGGATATAATATATCAGACACTTATAATGAGGCGTCATGGATGAAAATATGTAAATTTAATGACAGTCGAAAATGTTTCAAAATTGAGTGGTTTAGTGGTACAATTATGGTCCATTGATAACTTTCAATACTACTACATGGCATGTAATACAAGATATGTGCAAAAAGTATCGAACCCTTAGCCGGGAATAATAAAGTTATTCACTTGTAGGATTTAAACATTAATCTCCTTCAAAGTACTCTCCTTGGGACTGCACACACTTCTCTCACCGCTCCCGCCTATGTTGGAAACATTTTTGGAAGGCCTGTTTGGGAATGGCGGACAGCTCTGCCGTCGTTTTCTGCATAATGTCTTCTCGTGATTGAAATCTGGTTCTTTTCAGCGGCGTTTTGAGCTTGGGGAACAGCCAAAAGTTCCATGTCAGGAGAGTAAGGAGGCTTATGGACCAAAGGAGTGTTGTATTAGCCAGGAACTTCTGAATCAGATGCGATGAATGGGCGGGTGCGTTGCCGTGATGGAGCGAACATGTTCCTGTTGCCTAAAGATCGGGTCGTTTCCGTCGTACAGTATCGCGAAGGCGATCAAGGACCGTCAGATAGAACTCTTTGTTTGGCCTTCCGAGAGAATCGAAAATCCGACAGGCGTGTACTACACTCACTCACTCTTACAATGCCAGGCAGCAACTCACGACCCACGTGACCAACCTTCTCTGCGTACGTGACCAATCCTCTCCATGCGGATGAAGGCCACCTCACCTAGTTGCCAGAAGAGAAAATCTACAGTTCATTCGTTTAGTCCGATACTTTTTGTTCACACATCGCGTATATCAAACAGCTTGGAATGACGTCTCATGAATTAATATGGATAAGATATGGCATGTAATTACTTACGCCTTACCTTATCAATAGCTAATTTCTGTTAGGCAAATTGTTGTCAATATCTAAAGACTGGGTCAATAAGTACAGGGTGGTTCAAATAAAGTGTAACGGCCAAATATCCTTAATCCGTTCCCCAATTAAAAACTGCTAGTGCAGTTGTATAGCAACTGGCAAGTGCCAAATCTCAATGTGTTGCTAAAATTGATGCACGACGCCAATTAAGGGGTCACATGATTTTTTATCTCGGAAACCAATGGACAGAGATAAAGTAAAAATTCAATGAGAAACTTGTATAGCTGGTCGAATTAGTCTGACAATCATCTTTCCAGAACAGGCTAATATTTGAGAAAATTTGAGACAAACATTTTGTGAAAGTCTAAATTTCAAGACTTTCATGAATTTGAAATACTTCTATCCTCGTTTATCTCTACATCGTTTATCACTGATCTGGGTTATACTGATCATTTTTTTTTTGCTTCATGAACTTTTCAGGGACAGAAAATTACAATATGCAACAGGAATGCACAAAAAATTACGATTTTAAACCAAAAGCTTTATTTGAAACAAAAATGACCTTTTAGTTTTGTTCAATATTTTGAGGCATTACCTGTAGCCTTAATAACATCTCTTATTCTGTCAGACATGCTAGCAACATGTTTATTGCAGTCCACTTTTTTGATGTTTTTCTCGAAGACAGTCAATAAGTTGTTGCTTATTCTGCGGAACTTTTTCTTTAATGCGTTTTTTACACCAGCTTCCAGATGTTTTCAATTGGGTTGAGGTCTGGTGAGTTGCTTGGCCATGGGAGAACGTCTATTTTCTTGTCATTTAACCACTTGATGGTACTTTTCGATGTATGGCATGATGCGCCGACTTGCTGAAAGAGGAATGTATCGGGACACAACTGTTCCGTTGATGGAATCCTGAAGTTCTCTAGTATGTCCTGATATACGGCGGAGTTCATTTTGCTGTTTAGAATGCATAACTCCCCAACACCACCTGCAGACATGCACCCCCACACCATCACCGAGGCTGAAAACTTCACAGATCTCTTCAGGCACGCTTTCTGAAAAGCCTCTTGCTTCATCAGCCAGACTCGCACGCCTTGATTACCGTAGCACACACAGAAGATGGACTCATCACTTAAGAGGACATTGTTCCAATCTTCCTGTACCCATGATAAGCGATCCTTGCACCAGTTGACAAGAAGCCGACGGCAGTTCTTTGGGAGACTTGTACACCACACGCTTTCCATGCAGAGTGCAGAAATTTTGAGGTTCTGAAACGGTTGCAAGTTGCAATTTTTCTCAGCATTGTGCCCTCTCTGGGTGTTGTAACTTTAGATCTGCCGCAATTTTGTCGCTTTGATGAAATATTCTTGTTGGTTTTGTACTTTTTCAGAATACTGGATACAGTTGACTGTGTGCACATTTAACATGACTAGCAATTTCTTTTAGCTTTTTTCCACTTTTGTTGAGGGCAATGAGGGCAATGACTTTACAGTATCCGTGATGTCAGTTCTTCGACCCATTTTTCTCAAGGTGGATTCCAAAACTGGATCACAAAACTTCTAAACCACTATTTATGGAAGATATATTACCATGTGATCACAAAAAACAAAGAATTCGTTATTATAATTTGAATACATTCGAAGATCGTAATTTTTTGTCCAATCCGGTTGCATATTGTAATTTTCTGTCCCTGAAAAATTGCATGAAGCGAAAAAAAATTATCGGGATAAAAAAAAAGCTTGATGGAAAGATGTGGAACACGTGACTTATTAAAGCAATCTAGATCTCGATAGCTTATTAGACGTTTTTCTTAAATATTTTGAATCTAACTCGGCTGAGTGGGATTATCTTAATTTTTTGGCACGGAGTTGTACAATATGTATATTGTTTATTATATATTATCTATCTCATTACGAGATGGCGCTGCAGTCATGAAATAAGTAGAGATCTTGTATATATTTTTATATATATATAATTATATATTATTATGCTCATCAGTTGTTTGGTTTTCTTTCTAGGCGGTGTTGGCGCAGGCTTTCTCTCTAGGCGGTTTTACTTTAACGCGTCAGGGCGAAGTCGACGCGTTCTAAAGAAGCCGTGGCACTGTTTTTGTGACATCATGCAAACGGATGGATTTTGTGACGTCATTCAAAAAGAAATTTAAAAAAAAAATAAGAATATTTAAAATTTAAAATAAATTGATTTATTAAAAAAACTAAATGACCCATGTTTGGCAGTAACGCATTTTATTATACTGTATTTACTTATTTATCTAAAATACAAAATTCACATTTCAAAATATCCCATCGTGTTTCGTCTTACTGCGCATGTCAAAAAGATCGTTCAACTTACGTGGCGGCAGCTATAGTTCCTGATGCAAGGATACATGAAACGGATGAAGTATAGGTAACATCAACATTCTCCAAACACTCATACGAGAAATTCCTGAATGGAGCGATATTTCTCGTACTCTTGCATGTGGTTTATGAGCCACTGCAGTTAGTACTGCTATTTGATTATTTTCTCCAGAAAGAGTAGCTGCACGCGTTCTGTTCTTCGGCTGTACACTTCGTCAGTAGAAAACTGTTTAACAACTCTAACAAAAGAAAAACGTGATCGTACTCTTTCAGGAAAACGCTCAGTATACAAATTGACAGCATCGTCGAATTATACAAATCCATGACGCACAGTTAAAAGAGAATGACAGTGGCCCTGTTAGAGAGGTAAGTGTATAATAATAATCGAATCGTCTCTGAAGGCACGGACCATGGAGAGACTCCACCAACAAATTAATTTCAAAAAAAAATTTTTTTTGGCGCTTACATCTATCACGAATGCAAAAATATTTCAGAAAAAAAATAAAATTTTAGCCCCCTACCCCATCCACGGGGGGGGGGGGGGTGTTGGGGAGGGTCAAGTTCGGTATCATTGGATAACTTTTTAAAACTGTTAAACACTTATTTTTTATTTTTTTATATGATGCGTATGTTTCGAGTTATTTTGATTTTTCAAGTTAAATGAAACACCCAAGATAATTCTTTTCAGCATATTTGGAAATCGTATTCCGAATTGTTTTCTTATTTACTGCAACTGCCTTATCTTATCAGGTTAATAATCACGTCAGCTGGTGGTAGTTCGTACTATTTTGATGAATCACCGCCATTAAGACATCCCAGTTTAATCGAACATTGCTGCAGTTGAATCCTTTCAGTTGGCAAAACCGCAAGAACGGACAGATCTGGAGTTTAAACGTTTCTATGCAGTCGCTGCTCAATCTGCTGTTCTGAGAAAGAGCGCTTTGTTTATAAAGGGTTACAGAAAAAGTCGACCTAGATATTTAAGGACGTTTATTTATTTAGGTCGTTGCCGATAGATTTGACCCTATAGCCTACTATCTAAAAGTTAACCGTATTCTAGATATGTGACTTTTAAACAAACATTTACTCTTTGCGGTCTGAGACCGCTTTCTCTGTCATTTTGTGTTTGATTTGCCTACTTAACTGAGAGTATTATACGTTTTTGAATAGTTAAAAAAACGTAGAAGTTACTAAAATAATTTGCAGGTTAACTTCCATAGAACATTTTTAATTAACGTGCTTCAAAGTTGAGAACAGTTAGTAAAAACATCTACATGCAAGTTGTTTCAAGTTTTATTATTTATTTTTATAAATTGGCATACTCCCTACGAAGAAACAGCAAAAAAGTGGACCCTAGAGCCTGGAAATTAAAAAATAAGTTGAAATTGGAGCAAAAAATGATATTTTTTCTTTTAATTTAAAAGTCGCATATCTAGAAAAAGGTTAACTTTCGGATAGTAGGTTATAGGGTCGAATCTATCGGCAACGACCTAAATAATAACTTCCTTAAATTTCTAAGTCGATTTTCCCTGTAACCCTGTATATGGCTCTGGCTTTTCTGCCTGCGATGTTATAATGGTGGCGCCCATAAACTGCTCCTCGAAAGGATCAGACCAGCGGCCATAGATCACGTGGTCATGACGCTGGCTAGATCCGGCAGCTAATCAGCGGCTGTCATGGCTTCATTTCACAGGTATTTTATTTTTAAATTGAACCTTTATAGGGCCACAAATTTCACAGTAATTCATTTAAGAACGGCATCAATTCAAGGCTATAGAGCTCGGACTAGCTCAACTGACGCGGCCAGTGTTGGCCGTGTTGAGAATCTACTTGAGGAGAGAAACGCGATTGCCATCATTAGTAGCCCCCGTTCTACAGCGTGAATGTTGTGTTTGCAAATTTGGTTTGGTTTGGTTGTTATTAGCTACAGAGTCGAGCCACATTATTATGACCACCAGCTAATATCCCGAATAACCGCCTTTAAGTGCACGGACAGCAGCTAGATGGCGTGGGAGTGAGTCAATAAGATTCTGGTAGGTTTCTACTGGTAGCTGTTGCCATGCAGACTGCAAAGCATCCAATAGCTGCTGAAGGGTACGCGGTGGTTGTTCCATAGCACGCATATGAAGATCGCGGTGATCCCAAAGGTTCTCGTTTGGGTTGAGGTCTGAGGAATTAGGGGGCCAGGATAGTGCTTGGAACTCATGTTCGTGATCCTCAAACCACCCCCCGAACAATTGCAGCCGTATGACACGTCGCATTGTCTTGCTGGAACGTTCCACTCTCCTCTGGGAAGATAGTCGCTATGTATGGGTGTATTTGATTTACAATTATGGATAAATAACCGAATGGGTTGAGAGTGCCTTCCACAGGTATCAGTGGGCCCACACAATGCTATGAGAACACTCCTCGCACAATGACGTTGCCGGATGCTTGGTATCAGTGGGCCCAAACATTCGTCCAACAATGGTTGGAGGATGCTTGTTCTCGGAGGTTTCTCGTCTCACCCGCCAACGGCTGTCACTTTTGTGACTCATCGAAAAAGGGAACCTTTCTCCAGTCAGAAGTGGTCCAGTTTCTGTACTGTTGGGTAAATTGAAGCCGTTTTTGGCGATGTACCTTCGCCAGCGTGGGTGCTGTGACCATCCGTCTGCTGCGGAGGCCCATACGTAGCAGGGTCCTCTGTAGAGTGGTTTTTGAGACATGTCTGGTAGCACCGTCGTTGGTTTGAGCGGTAAGTTGGTCCACTGTAGCTCTTCGGTTGGCCTTCACACACCTTCGCGGCCGACGTTCACCTCTCTCATCAATGGCACGTGGTGCTCCACAGTTCTCATACCGTTTATTCTGAACGGACCCATTTTCCCAGTGTCATGGTACACTTTATCTACAGCAGCAGGAGAACAGTTCTCAAACTGCGCGGTTTCCGAAATACTACTACCCTTGGCCCGAAAGCCGATTATCATTCCCTTTTCCAGATCTGATAAATCACGTTTCTTACCCATTGCAGCAATGAGTGATATGTTTTTAACATGGTGGAAACCTACCTTATATAGTCACCTAACCAATTCCCAACACGTGACATAGTTCCTCGGCTGGTAAACCTTGTAGACAAATGTAGGGGATGGTCATAATAATGTGACTCGACCCTGTACTGTGGTCATCTCGCAAGGGTTCTTTAACGTGCAGTCGGCAAACTGCTACTCGGGATCAACGACTTTACACTGTTAAATACATCCCCGCCTGAAAAATCCTCGTAGTCCTCGGCCGGGATCGAACCCGCGTCCTCGGGCAGCAGAGGCGATCATGCAACCACTAAGCCACCGAGGCCGATGTTTATAAATTTCTTCGTGCATAGCCAAGTAAAAAAAAATTAGTTTAAGGACGGCTCTACGGTCATATACAACTTTATTTAAATCGAAATTCTAACCTATTAATAACATCGTGGCATATTTAAAAAAATTTAATTCGAACTCTAAATGTGTGAAAAAATGAAAATAGTGAACGGGATTTAGGTGAGGCCATGAAGTAGTTGGAGTCCAACGTAGAATAACAATGTAATCCGAATGACAACGTAGACCGAAAAAAACAATGTAACTTTCATTGCCTCCATCTTGGATTTTAACAATCAGTATTTTTTCATTTGTTGAAAACAATGAAGGCGGGATGTTGGTCAGGTAACTTTTTCGCTTCAGGGCTTTTCTTACTATGGACAGGTGACGTTTCCACGTCTGGGCCTATCTTTTTCGTTGCCCTCCTTCCTTCCTTTCGCAGCCCGCACCTCCTGTAGGATGGAGGCTAGCTGTTGTAAATTACAAATAACGAATGTATACAGAAAGTTGCAATTTTATTACTTAAATATGCACACGAGATATAGAGAAATACGTTGGCCTCCTTTAACTCAAACTACGTCACTTCCGGAAAAAAATGGCCAGCGGAAGGGAGGGGCAAAGCGCCGTTTTTAACTTTTCAAAGCAGTTTCTTATATTGAAATTATGGACCAAATTTTAAAATTTCAACAGGAATGTATTATATTTATAATAAAGAATGATATTCTGTAAAAAAATTGTAATGGATTTTTTTGCATAGATTTGTCCTTTAAGGCATCGTTATCCAACGATATAAGGGTTTTACATCAAAATGTTACGCGCAGTAGCGGGAGGATTCGCTATACTGTTTGCACGCCACGAGAAGACCGCTGAGTTGTTCAATGTGCTCGTATGGTGTCGCTGTAGTTGCAGATCAGACTATAGTTATGAAAAGAGAAAAAGCGCAAAAATGAGTTCTGGCCGTGTTTCCAAACAAATGAAAACGTTTGTATGGAGAGAAATGTGACGATGACAATTGAAACATAGCCTGGAGGGAAAAATCTTTTGAGATAATAATAATATAAACATGGTTATAAACATTGTTTATATTAAATTGTCTAAAAATCTTATGTGGATAATGCAGATGATTAACTTAAGAATAAAATAAAACTCTTTTTCTTCAACGAAACAGGAATTGAACAAACATAAAACGAAAAAGACCGAAAATAAAATGAAAAAATACAACCTGAGTCTGTAAGCGCTTTTCGAAAGCTTTGCTTTCATCATTCAGCAGCCAAGGAGCCCCTCGAGAGAACTTGAGAGAACTGACTTGGAATAGAACATGCTGAGTATTTATAACGAACGGAAGCCAATCAAGACAAAAAGATCCAACAACACAACAAAGGGGAATCAGTTGGGGAAACGACGAAAACACATGGTTTGGCCCACCCTAGAGGATTCGCTATATTTTTCGCACCTGCGTGTGTACAAAATTTCAATCCTCTAGATCAATCCTTTCAAAAGTTATGGCGTGTGACATACCCATGACATGCATACATACATAGTCACTTAGTCATCTGTACCGTCGTTAATAGGGTTTTAGATGATGGTAAAACCCTAAAAATGAAATCCAATATGAATTCTATGTCGTTGGATGTTTTAATACAAAATCCAAGTGTCCAGAGAAAAAATTTTTCTCTTTT
The DNA here is from genome assembly GCA_023313115.1 of Rhysida immarginata. Taxonomy (NCBI): domain Eukaryota; kingdom Metazoa; phylum Arthropoda; class Chilopoda; order Scolopendromorpha; family Scolopendridae; genus Rhysida; species Rhysida immarginata. The sequence continues at coordinate 5,672 of JAHWFO010078393.1, read as the reverse complement.
CCAAAGGAAAAATACTTCAAAGAAGAGCGATCATTGTGGATTACTGCTGTTAAACGGAACAAGTTAAGAGGAAAAAGGTTTTATCAAACCAAGCTTTTATAATGTTTTATTTAGTGGCAACAATACAGCTTAATTTTGCAACAATAAACAATAGATACATTTACTCTCGCCATAACGAAATGTCCAATTGTTACAACAATCAATTCGTAGTAATGAGTTAGTACCATTAGAACACGAACCAATGAACCGATTTGAAAATTTTTTCTTTATCATAAATTGTCATCGATTCTGCATAAGTGTGTCAAATTGCAGCTCCCTAGCTTGTCGGAAAGTTGGTTTAATATTGATTACAAGATTTGACCTAAACAAACTAACACAGCACAGTTAATAAAAGCTTTTAAAAAGTAAGTTAATATTATTTGTTTCTGTAACGAATAACGTGATTATTCATGTTAATATTCTATAATGAAACTTTTTTAATGAAAAGGATATTTTTAAAATGAAATACAATACAGCTGATTTCCATATTGTATTAATGTAACTTATCTCCTCCAAATGCCCTTTGTTTGGAGTTTTATTAACATTTATTTGTGGGATAACAGATGCAATTTTGTGTAAAGAAACGCCTTCTTCCCGAATATAACAAATGTTTCCGCTTTCTGGTAATTGGAAGCCTTTTTTTTACAGCAGGTCACAAAAAATCAAAAGTCACACACTGGAACCCATATGTTATTAATTTTGCCACAATTAAACGCCCCTACTTAAACACAAGCAGCTACGAGCAGTTACAAGTACATCTGTGGAGAATTACTCCTGAAGTAGTTTCGTTTTATGCTCCATAGATGTCGCGCGTGCAGTATGCCGACCCAAGGTCTATAAAAGACCTTGGCCCGACCTCTATATTTTACCATGGTAAAGCAGTGATTGGCAGGCATGACTTTCTGGTTCGACTATGTTAAGCTGTGTACTTTGCTCTCTCAATCAGGCTTAAATAATGTCCATGAAAATATTAAGAAGTCAAACGTATCAAGTTTATGTGATCCAATAAACTTGCTAATTATTAATCTTTTTAAGTCAAACATTCCTTTAAAATTAATGAATATGTTGGTTTCTCTCTTAATAATTATAATAAAGCTTTATTGGAGGTTTATTATTAGAAAAAAGAAAACGTGATAAATTCAACAGAGCAGTTCACATAAAATAAAATCATACAGACTTAATATTATGAAATTTATTAATATTTACATACAATTAAATTAAAAAATAAAATAAAACAATTAAAGCTCCGAATAAATATTAGTAAGCTGTTGGGTGTTAAAAAGTCCATTATGTAAATTACAGAGCTGTCTCTTTAAAATCTTTAATGTAAACATATCTCGTCTTAAAGCTTTTTCCCCAGATATGAAAGTCAATTAACTTGTTAAGCTACGCAAGTTTTAATTTAGCACTCCCCTTTCAGAATTTTGAATAAACGTAAGTGGAAGGTAATTAGATTCCTGAAAATGCATGTTTAATTTAGAAGCAAAATGAACCGCATACTAAAGTCATCGTAGATGAAAACAAGCTCAACAAAAGGAATTAAACCATCCTTGATATTAAGAATATTTTTTCAATGCAGTCATCAAAAATGAGTTGGAAAAAGGAAGGCAAAATAATGAGACAGAGAAAATCAATGCGCAAAGTCAAAAAAAAGGTAGGCGACTGAGAACAGGATATGGAAAAAATAGAAATAGGAACAAAAATAAGCGAAGAGTAAAATCGAAGAGCTTTTAAATAATAGCCTACAAAAGGAAGATTATTACCGAGAAAAGAAACTTTCAACTGGGTGTAATCTATTTTAAGAAACTATTTTGTATTGTATAACAAAATCTAGCTTTATGTCAGGATAAGAAACATGGTAAAATAATTTTTACATGGAGTAAAATTAGTAGGAATTAGTTGTCTGTTTTAATTCTTCTTAAATTACAAAAGTTTGAAATTACTCTTTTCCTTTCAAGGTTATTTTCTCACTCAATAAATTAATAAACCTCGAAAATTAATAAATAAATAATAAATGAATATAAAAACGAATTTCTTATTTGTTACCTTTCTTAATATGAGAATAATTTCTTATTTTTCTGTTTTTTTTTTTTTTTTTTACAGAACCTGAGTTATTAACTTGTTGATCTTGTTGGCGGCATTTTTATTTCTGTTCATATCTCAATTATCATTCAAATTCGGACCCATGGTCATGTGAACATTTTTGCTTAGAATCACCCATACTACCTCCCCTAAAAGTTTGTACATTGAATTTTGAATCACCCTGTATAAAATGTTAACTCCTCCATGTCCGTTTCCATAGCGACGAACAACAATACAACCGTCATTGTTTCCAATAAATGAAAAAACACTGATTGTTAAAATTCAAAAATCGCAGCCGACGAAAAAGACTATTAAAATAATTAAATAGAGAAAAATGAAGCATTTTTTACCACCCTTATTCTCAAAATGAAAGCTTTATCACTTAGAAGAAACAATCTTATTGGCAAAACAAATTCTGACGTCACAAACTCCGTAGACAAGCAGAAAAAATGAATCTATTTAAATTTATTTTTTTGTGTGGGAAAAACCCGAAATTAGAAAGAAAAATTGCTAAAATGTGTCGTCATCAGGAATAAAACTGTATGCAAAATTTAAGAGCGAACGGAAGTCCTTCAAAACTCGACTGAGAGGTTCCGTACCATCTCACAAGATCCAAGAGCGAGTTAATATTTTTTTTATTAATTAATTGGATCCAAGACGTCCATCCAGGGGCTGTATAGCCTGAGGCCGACGAGTTGGGTCCCTGGATGGACCTGGATTCACGGCTGCTATATGATGGTCACAGCGGCCGGGGGGGGGGGGTAAAGATTGGCTATGACGGATGGTCACCCATCCAGTGACGAGCCGTGCCTGATGTAGCTTAACTTCACCGAACGACGACGTCAGGAAGAAGAGATCTCGGACAATCCGAGAAGAAAATTGAACAGAACGAGATCGAAGACGAGATCGGGAGAAGAAGGTGAGTGCTCGTCGACTAAAGACGTAAGAAAAGAGCGTCTGCGATACCATAGACGGAACGACGGGAGGCATCATAGCGAGAAGCGATATGACTCGCAGGGGCGAGGAAATCCCTCTACATTTCCTCATTCAATGAAGCCCCAGTTCGCTAAGAGAAGCACGGAGCAGCGGCCGAGCAAGGAGAGAAGCCGACGACGAGTAACGTCGCCTGCCGCTTCATCAGAACCGCTACGCAGAACGACAGCAGGAAGCGAAGTCGTCTGTCAGCGAATTCAAACGTTCATCGGGCCCGCCTTCGAGGAGCTTCTGGAAGCCTCGTCAACCACATCGGCCTGGGTATCCGAATACGACGGCTCACGAGGTAAGACGACGACGAACGCGACGTGCCAGCAGGCTGAAAACGACGGAGCCGCGGACATCGAGCTATCTCATCGATTGTACCGCCAGGTAGGATTTACCGTTATCAGCAACTTAACAGTAATTAGCTGCGACACGCCAGTAGACATTGGTATCGTTCGAACTGTTTTTATTCAGTGCGAGTTAGACCTTACTGTCAATTCTCCATGGTTTGGAGTCTTTCCTTTTTCATTGTCGCAATTCTTTGAAATTGGAACATGAGGAGTCTTCCACATTCGCACAACGCAATTGTGTCGTCTCTCCCTATCGAACGTTTTGAGTCGCGACCGAGCTTAAGATTCTCGCCTTTGAAATTTAAGCTAACGGCTCGACGTCAGTACGAATAATCTCTACGGACTATTCATTCAATCAATGTCTTTCATTATTTTTCGTCTTAATCCCGTATCCGTATTCTTGCATGATTTGACGAACTTTCTTTCCTTTTTATTTTATTCTTTTGCATTAAAAGGAGAGAAAGATTAAGCAAAGACGGGCGAGTCAACTACTCAGCTTAAGGGGAGTTCTCAGCTCGTTAATAAAGCTTTCGAATTCTTCTGTGGTGTTCGTTCTGTGGCTTTGTTCTTGTGTGCTACGACAATATATTAATTAAAAGGTGTGATATAAAGTGCTATTTATCTCTCCCTACACGGAGGCATGTGGTACTAAATGTGCATCGGCAATTTCTGAATGAAATGATATTTTCTTGTGTCTGTGTTACGGAAGGTCATTGCTCTTAATTATTGCTCAGAAGTGATCTTCAAATAATTATTGATTCTTTTTGTGTACAAGTGCCTTTGAAGAATTATAGGTGCAAGTTAATTATTCTTTGATTGAATTCACGATGTTAAGTCATTTGTTCTCCAATTAAGTGCGTGTTAAGGATTTATAAAATTATCTTGCTTTGCTGGTGTTACGTAAAGTGCTTTAAAATTTCCAGATCGCAAAGCTGTGATTGCGCACCTATAGAAGTGTATGATTTGGATGTGTGATATATGATTATCCAAAATTCTGATACCACGAAATCAGTGTTGTGATTGACGTCGCTCCCTAATGATTTAAGGTGAAACGAAATTTGTTTAATAAGTGTAAACGAAATTATGCTTCATCAGTGGCACTGTGATGAAGTGGCGATGTGCTGAATTTCTAAAGGGATTCGTATTTAAGAGTGTTTCTTATTAAATCCTGGTAACGTCGGTGTGAAACTAAGGTGCTTCTATTTGTGAGTGCGACATTGTTGAGTGTTCTCATCAGGAGCTTACGGGCCTCCATCGTCTCGCCACTTCGACAGTATTTCTTCCCGTATTGAAGCGAGGTGCTTGTCGTCCTGTTACACAAGTACCTGCGCTACCATTTCTTTATCTACTGTCGACACCTTCGGTGCTTGTGTCTTCGGAGCATCGAAGAGATCTCCTTCATCGAGCGCCATCAATTCACCTGACCATTCCTCAACGGCAAGATTCTCACGTCTGTATCGGCGTCTGCTTTCGTCCAGATCTACGCAGACGACGCCAGCGGATGTTAAGCGTGGTTCCCACAAGCGTAAAAACAACGGCAGAAACCACAAAGCAGAAAAATTTTATGACGTCAGTTCCTGGTTTCGTCTCTTCTGCCCGACTGAAAATTTCTGCTTTTTGGAGTTGGGTTGAGTTCAACTTTTGTGGCAGAAGCAGGGCCGAAACTGTTGCTCAGCCAATAGAAAACGGCCTCTGCAATGACGTTACAGTTACGTCCTCTCTCTATCTCACAAAATAAAAATGTCGGACGCTCAGCTCACAAAAGTGAAAAGGCCGAGAAAGAAACTTGATGAAACGCTAATAGATGAGATGTGAATTATAAATATATTAATACATTTGAATTAATTAAAATAAATTGAATAAACAACATTTGAATACAAAAATTCGATATGATGATTGATAAGGAATGCACCTATGTGCAGTCGAAGCCGGCCCTTTAGATCGATCGAGTGCATTTGTGTTGGGCAAGAATTACAACAATGGATGGCGCTGGGGTAGCACACTTCTGCTGTCTCATCCTTTTGAGTTTCTGCCATGTGGGACACCTCCAGGAGCAGAAAGTAAAAAGGCAGAAAATAATACGTCCTGGTTTCTGCTCTCTTGTTTTCTGCTAGTGGGAACCACGCTTTACTTACCTGACTCATCAGACTTCCGACTTCACGACTTAGACCGAACCAGACGCCTACCGCAACTCCTGCTCACTTGACCTACTAGACTTACGAC
>JAHWFO010078389.1:0-14926 GCA_023313115.1 Rhysida immarginata | reverse complement strand
AAAAATAAAAATTTGGAGAAAACCCCTTATCGTTTTGTTTATTTTTGAGAGCAACTGAATTTCAACTCATTCTATCGAGGACAATTTTGCAAAAGACAATTTGGTAACGCATGCGCAGTTAAACATTATTTAGTAAAAATGCACATATTTAATATTTTTCTATTCTGATTGCAGGGTGCTGTCTGTACTGTAGTTGTCAAGTTTCCTATAAATGAAATTGCATTGAGCAGAAAATCCTGTGTGTTATAAACAAAAAACTTATGAAAACATTTCGACCTTTTTAAAGAAACCTTTATATCTCCATGAATATACGTGCTATTCTCATACAAATGGACACAGAAAAGTAAAACAAGCCTCTTAAACATATGCTACAGCTATAATGCATTTCAAGCATTATTTTTTACAGGGTGAATCCAAACATTATTTTTTTGGTTCACTTCTTTGCTGGTCCCCTATTTGCCTTCGGGAGAAAACTTTCGCTGAAATTATGAGGTGTAACATCCTTTTTACACCCCTGAAATTTCAGGATAATTCGTCAAGTATTTTTCTAGATATTCAACAAAACGTCTAAAACTGAAAATGTCCGATTACTTTTGGCTAGATGGTGTACATCCATGGGTAAATAATACACTTGAACAGGTGATCGAAACCGGGCGAAATTTAAAGTTTAATCGGATCAAAGTTCTGCTACTTCTGAAGAATCAGACGAAAAAACTAATTGTATCCCATGTGCTTTTGTCCATTCCTTCTTCGGCTAACTCAAAATCGAAGAATAACATAAGAGTACGAAGTCATGGAAACCAACGTTAATTTCGCACCGAGTATCGCTCCTCAGTACTTTCATCTATTTTTATTTCTTCTCTCGTGATGTTTTGGTGCCCTTATGAATGCTTTATTAAGTCTTATTATACTGGTATAATGTATACATGGGAGTGAAATAATAATTGTAAACATACATGTTTATTACAGACAGATCATGTATATAATAATAATATATACAAATAACCTATAATAATTCGGCATCTAACATCTATCTCTATGCAGACAGATCATGAAAAGCAGCGAAAGAGAAGGGATGGTTTCCGGTTCCATGGCGTGTGACGTCATATCACTCTTGAGTATGATGCAGCGTTTTTTGGGGGGTGTCAACTTTAATAATTTAAAAAAAAAAAAACTACGCACAATTAGAAAAAAAGAATACCCATACTGGTATATTAGTAATCTAAACTATTGAAAAAAAAAAATTTTTTAAATCTCATGCAACTTCCCCATTCAGTGATACAAAAATTCAATCAAAATATTTACGACCATATAACCAATTGTTCAAATGTAGTATAGCCTGAATTAAATGAGATTTTCGAGAATCTTGATTGTGAAAATTTCTAAGGTGAAAATGTATCTATTTAATGATTTCATAAAGATGTAAAACTTCTTGTTAGTCAAAATAATCAATGTAAATATTATTGTTGTTAAATAAATTTTGCAAATTATTTAAAAAAAAAAGACAAATTAAATAATATAGGCGAATTTTTAGTGAAATATCATTTTTTTCTAGTGAAATCTAGTGAAATTTCCTAATCTAGTGATGGCAATGGGGAAGACTTTGCAACACTGTGGAGAGTGAAGAGAGCAGTAGATTCTTATCATCTCTCGCCAGTTGATGAAGACCATCTTGCTAATACGTACAGAATTTGAAGGAGGCAGCATACAGAAAATTATGGGAATAATGGTCCTCCAATACTCTATCAATTAGAAAAAAAAAACTCCCAGTTCGTTAAAGCAAAGATGAGAAAGTTTGTTGTCGGTCAAATATGAGGAGACTCTGACACGGCCATAAAGGACAAATTGAAGGTGAAGTTTTCCCTAGAGTACGAGAAGTGAGCTGCTGAGGAGGCAAAATACATGATAAGAAATTTCATTGTGGGGTGCCTCGGTAAAGACTCGTTTAGATCTGACTATCAAGGTATTAGCAACATGGTTAAGAAACTTCAGTTTTTGAAATTGAATATCTCCTTTGCCAAAGGCTCACTGCACATAAATTTTGTGCATAATCATGTTTTCTTATGCTCCATCGAATGCAACTGGTCCAGTTTTTGTAAATGCTCCATTGTATCCCTTGTCAGTAACAGCTTTAGAACTATAGTGCCACATAGTGCCTGGCACGAAAGAAAAAGGAAATTGCTGCATGTGTAAATGAATAAAACTCGTTCAACCAATCAGAAACGGACGGGAATCAAGGCATTACTTACTACTGATGCCAGGTATAAATAATACCTCGTTTCCAGTCCGTTTCTGATTGATTGAACGAGTTTTATTCATTTTTACATGCGCCTGTTTCCTTTTTCTTTCGTGCCGGGCACCATAGAGTTGGAAATGCTGAGGCACTTTTGCATTTGGAATTTTCACAAGGCTTGACTTTTAATCAGATTGTACACAGTATTGTATTTTTTGGTTAAATTGAACTATCTGCACAAATCGCGAGATGACTTATTCCGCAAACTGAATTGTCGCGATTCCTGTAACCGGCCGGGGAGAAACCAACTGCCCCCTGTAACCAAATAGGTTGGGGTATATATCAATTATTTGCCCCCGGAGGGGGACGTCGTAGACAGAACGGCGAAGGCGTTCGAGTAACGGAAAACAGTGACCGGCGAGGCCCGCAGGGCCGAGAGTGGTACGGAAAACACTGACTAGCGAGGCCCGCAGGGCCGAGAGTGAGACTTGCGTTTGCGATTTGACTCGCGATTTGTGCAGATAGTCCAAAAAACAAGGAAAGTTCCTAAAATAAAAAATACCGACCTTGTACGTTTACCTCGTTGGTAATTATGTAGATGACGGCCTCCACCCCAACTTGCGTTTTTTCCTACCTTGCGTTGTTTTTTAACATGCATCTTGGGTTGCTTAGTGTTTTTGGGGGGGTGGACGAAAAGTTTAGTTTTTATTTTTGGTGGGAACGTGGTTTTCTTTCACTCGAATGCGGTCTCCTTTAGGTTTAATGGCGCCGACTTCCTTCTTCCAGATACTAGATACGCAACGCCATCTGATGGTAGCGGTTGAAGTCAGGCATGGAAACGCAGACGATGGTGAAAATGGTCAATAGAAAAATACTAACCATTGGCCTCCTGTAACCGGCCGGGGGGAAACCAACTGCCCCCTGTGACCAAACAGGTTGGGGTATATATCATTAACTTACCCCCGGAGGGGGACGTCGTAGACAGAACGCCGGAGGCGTTCGAGTAACGGAAAACAGTGACCAATGGGCATTATTGAACGAGGCCCGCAGGGCCGATGTGAGGCGCGGAGCGCCGAGAGTGGTACAAGTTTGCTGAAATTTAAAGCTAGTTTGCACCATAAATAAAAACTAAATCTTTCGTCCACCCCCCCAAAAACACTAAGCAACCCAAGATGTATGTTAAAAAACAACGCAAGGTAGGAAAAAACGCAAGTTGGGGTGGAGGCCGTCATCTACATAATTACCTTCATTTATTATGAAGGTCCTGAATTTCCACTGATAATCGTTAACTCAGCGGTTTCCTTTATCATGTTGAACCCACCCTACATCTGTTCTTGCTTGAACGAATATGTTGAAAGAAAACGTGAATATAAACCAAAAAAAATCTTAAACTGACGGACAGCACGTGGAATAGATAACCAAAGGATTTTATTATAGACTAGTGGCTAAACCTAGTTGTAGCAATCGGCGTAGTTCTCATGTGTCTGCCTGCCAGATGGCGCTTCTGTTCCTTTTTAGGGTTTCATAGTGTAAGTTGTTCATAGATATATCATGTTTTTCCAACAAAATTCTGCTTTTAATTCGATTAAATTTCAATAGAAATAATATTTTATTTTAATAAATACAATCTTCAATAGATAATCAAATGAATAAAAGATATTAAAATGGTTTTGTTTGAAATAATTTGAGCAATATTTATTTACAAATTGAAATACGTGCATAAAAAAAACTCATTAATTTTTAATAATATTTTTAGGGAGTTGAAATATCGAATACCTGCATTGCATCCAAGGACGAAGCAACCCGTCTGCCTTCGGCGTTAGCCAACATTTATAACAGTTCTAATAAGTTTAAAACATATACGATTACATAATTATCCTGACAATAATTTAATAAAATTAAAAGCTATGTATCCTATTGCTTTCATTTATAGCTTTTTGCGACTGCTGTTTAATATGGGTAAGAACTATTGCCACAGCCCCCTCCCCCAATCTCTTTATCCAGTTTTTATTTTCTTAATCTCTCATATTTTAACAATTTTAGCTTGCCCGAGTGGATTTGAAAATTCCACAAGCAACTATTTTTTTATTTTCAAAATGCATTTTCTTTATTTCGCAAACTTCTTTTTAATTCGGCAATCTACATTTTTTATTTGCAAACTGCACTTTCTGTTTCCCAAAATATATTTTTATTAGTTGCATATCTGGTTTATTTTGCTGGATAATAAATAGTAAAGAAAACGGTCTAGTATTAGCAATAGGTAGCGTCTTTATTAAGTGCTCAACGCGTATCGAGAATCATCTCATATTCAGAAGGAAAGATCGACTACAGATTAGCAATGACATATCATACAATCTTTTATCATTGTAGGCTAAGGCAGTGACATTCAACAATCGAACAGCACAGGGAAAACAAAAAAAAAAATTCCTGGACGTGATTTCCAATGGGAGGTATTTTAAAATCATCGGCAATAACATTATTTGTTGGAACAACTCTCCTGTCAAGTTGGGCGATGGTCCTCAGGGTAACGTTTTGGAAGGTTTGGAGGTCCTTCTATCTAGACTTACACTTTGTTGCCCAGGCCAGCATACCATAAAGCATGATGGTTCGGATAACCATCCTGTATAGCTAAAGCATATTATAGTTTGCAGTCCAATCAAAGCGCGCTATTTCGCCCCAGAAGAGCTACCAGACTGAATTTTGCCTTCTTTGCCTTGTGGGTGGCGTAGGAGACATGGTCGTCCCAATTTAGCTTGGCATCTATTACCACTCGAGGTATTTGTAATGTTTAACCCATTCGACTTCTTTATCAGAAAAGAAAAGAGGACTGGGGGGTTTTTGAAGTTTCTTCGTAATGAGCATCGCCTTGCATTTGTCAACGTTTAGATTGAGTCTCCACTTAGCAAACCATTTCTCGCACTGATCATCAGCGAAGCACAGTCTTCTTATCGATGTTTAAGCCCTCAAGCATAACATCACTGGACGGTCGTCAGAAGATAAATTGTCGACTGTGAACATTTTAGGGCTTGAAGAATCCTTTAAGAAACTACAATGTCCAGCACGTCACTACCAGGAGAGTGGTCGCAGTAGTACGTGTCATCAAGGGATCCAGTAACGAAGGTGTCAATCTCGTTTAGAGTATATCCATAGAGGATATTGCCATTTGGTTGGAGCATTCGGAATTCCACGCAAGCTGCTTAGCATAACCAATGGAACGGGCCCAGACAGCAGCTCATCAAGCTTGCACGGTCCAAGCTTGTGCTTAGATGAATTACACAGAGGTGAATTTAAGTTTGCCTGCATCAGCGTCATTTTTCATCACGGAAACAGCTTCCATTCCTACATAATTTGGAGTGACATAATTCGGAGTGATAGTCTCACGATGATCAATGCCATCCTTGAAAATGAAAGCTGTTTCACCAAATGCTTGACTGGCGTTGTTAACCAGAGGTCGATCCTTTCGATAAACATGATACCCAGGCAAGTTGAAAGCTTGAGTTGATTTCAGGTGCGTCTCACACACCATAGCGATGTCGATATTCCAATTTATAAAGAAATTGTAATATTCGATGCGCTTCCGATAGATTCCCTGGCCTTCCATATATTGCAACGAAGCTTTCCGTGGGTAACTGTTCTGTAGTGGTGTCTGTCCATGGTAAGTTCTTAATTTCGTGGGACGCAACCTGTGGCAGTACGTTTCCACTTTGCTTGAAAAGGTTTAGAAGGTTATTGAAGGTTGCTAAAGAGCTGGATTGAATCGATCGCAATTATACTGAATCAATCGCATCTGAATGAGAAGAGCTGGATGCGACCGAAGCATAGTTCTACAGTCAACTACTTTGGAGCTTTTGATTCTTTTGACTTGGGGATATTTTGGACACTTGATATAACTTGAAGCATGCTGACCATAACAACAGATACATTTAGGGGTCTTTACCCTTTACATCAGTACAATCCCTCGACTGATGGTCACTTGCACACTTGTTACATCGAGGCGATTCGGTACAACCTTGGGAGACGTGACCAAAATGTAAACAGTTATAACATTTGCAAGGGCCTTATGTTTCCTCTAAATAATTCTACAGTAACAGCAAGAGAACCGACACGCTCTAAACTTAAAAAGGACTTTTTATGCTCAGTGTCTTGGAGTAGAACCAAAACCAGTAGTATTTTAATGCACCGTTTGCTTTTTTGAGCCTGATTACCTTTTCTGGGAAATAATTTGCCTTCCTAAGGCCTCACAAAAGTCGTCCAGATCATACGTTGTATCAACATTTCGGACAACGTATTTCAGCACCTTTTCTGACTTGAGTTGATGATGCTGGATTTTTAGCACATCGTTACTCTTTACACCGTACACTAGAATTTTGTGAGTTTCCTCATCATGACACTTAATTTTAATGGTGGTCCTTGCGACCTGTGTGGCAGGTGATTTTATCTAAAGACACGTGCTTTATGATTTCCTTGATTGCTTTACCATGATGACGAATAATAATCGGAGGAATATAAATATAAGGGTCGTACAAATGAAAACGAGGACCAGATCACTCATCACGCTCAGGACGATCAGGACGTACTAGCTCTTCTACTCTCATTTCAAGTATTATCTCATTGCTCTCATTTCACGGTGCGCCTTTTTCAGGGCGATATTCACCTTCTGTTACGTCTTATGTGCTGATCCCTGGCGTTGGAATTAATATTCCCGTAAAACAGTACATCAAGACGCTCATTATACTTCTGGGTCCCTGGCTTTAGGATTAATCTCCTCGCAAACTGACTAAGGACATTTCTCATATCATCTATTATCATCCTAATCATTCACAAGTGGGTCCCTGGCGTAGAATTAATTTTCTCGCAAACCTGACTTGTTCTTTTTTCTTAAAGCTAGGTGCGTCCTTCTTAGGATGACTTCTTTAGCACACACCTAGCTGTGAGGTTATTCTCCCCTCCCCTCCCCTCCTGGTTCTGTACAATTCCTTTTAGGAATATGATGACTTCGTCCAAATTAATCACGTTGAAGTCGGGTAAAGAGTCCTTGCAAGTGGCGGATGGTAAAACTGACTCCTGAGAAAAGGCCTACCGGGATGCCTGCTTGGATGCTAGGCTTGCTGCTTTCGACCTAGTATTCAATGAAATGGTAGTGTCTCTCCGAGATGAAATAATCTCAAAGTATAATACAGGGTCTTTATAATTAAATTTCCATTTTGACATGGCCATAAAAAAACTACTGGACCAAAAGCTATAATACTTGGTAATATTATACAAGAGGGCATGGGAAGTTCATACCCACCAAAAAAAAAAATTAGTTCAAAAGGTCACCACCAGCATGGAATGGCGCTCTATGCAATATTCGTATACGAAATTAGACACGAAGACACAGGTGCAACCTGCTTTCAGTAAATGGTGGAGGCCACATTCAACATGTAACTAATTTTAGTAACGATTAAAGACTTGTTAACCTGTGTCTTCGTGTCTAATTTCGTATACGAATATTGCATAGAGCGCCATTCCATGCTGGTGGTGACCTTTTGAACTAATTTTTTTTGGTGGGTATGAAATTCCCATGCCCTCTTGTATAATTTTACCAAGTATTATAGCTTTTGGTCCAGCAGTTTTTTTTTTATGGCCATGTCAAAATGGAACTTTAATTATAAAGACCCTGTACACTGGAGGCCAAGTTGGATGCTCTAAGTAAAAGTATAAAAGATAACTTGGATGGGATCAAATTGGAAATTAAGAACGAGATGAGTGACCTTCAAACGTTATTTCAGCAATGTTTAACTGCTCCAAAGGCAGGAAACTCCACGGAAGATAAACCGGTTGATAACAGCAAGGTAAGTAATGTTTTTAAAACTATTTCCTGTGTTAAAACTGTGGAGTCTATGGATATAATAGATAATAGTGACTGTTCAACAAACGGTGGAAATAAAAGAAGTCACTTCGACGGAAGTGAAGAAGACGAAGAAGACGGTCCCTAGATTGATGTTCGTAATAAAAAATTCAGAAAGGGCACGAGGATCGATAAAATAAAGACCGTCTCCAGAGTAAACGAAGAAGTCCTAAGGGTCTAGAAAAAGGAATCCGAAGAATGGACGAGTCGCTAATGGAGACCATAGGATCACGAAGAGGTATGTCCCGCCGATTATCGTGCGGACTCATAGCGTGCCGTTTAAGACGATTTTAACTGAGCTCGAGAAGCATGTTCCAGTGGAAAAGATCACTATTCATACCGCCAAAGTTAAATGTGAAGACGAAGAAACTCACAACAGGTTAGTCTCTGGAATTAAGTCTGACTATATTTTAAAAATTCAGCATCATCAACTGAAGACGGAGAAGGTCTTGAAATGCGTGATTCGTAACGTGGATGTAACGTATGATCTCAATGACTTCCAAGAAGACCCAAGAAGAGCCAACTACTTCCCGGAAAAGGTAATCAGACTCAGGAAAGCCAAAGGATCCATTGATATGCCAATGGTTTTGGCTCTGCTCCCGAATACCGAACACAACCAGTCATTGAAGAACCTTACACATATTGGGCCGCTGGCAGTGTTAGTAGAGGTTGTTCGAGGGAACCAGAAGTCACTACAATGCTACAACTTGCCTGCGATTCGGACACGTATCCATGGGCTGCACGGAAGATCCTCGTTGCAACAAATGCGCAAAGGGGCACCAGTCAATAGATTGCCCCAAGATTAAAGGACAAGACCCTCCAAAGTGCGTCAGATGTGGTGGACAGCACACATCAAGCTACACGAAATATCCAAAATACCCCCAGGTTAAAAGGATGCTTAGTTCCAAGTAACAGCAGACAAATCCTTTGCTGCTGCTGTGTATAAGCCGGAGGGAAAAGGCCTCAACATTAGCGACCTACCAGGTATGTATAAGCAATTAGGACGTATCGTTCATCTGTTTTCTAATCTAGCCAAAAGTTACCCACAGTTGAGTGGGCTCCTTAAGACCAACTAATTTATACTATGGCTGCACAACGTTATACTGTAAACAACAAAGGTGAACTTCGGTGCGTGATATGGAACGCTAGTGAGATTCCCCGAAAGCGTATCGGGCTTCACAATTTCCTGTTAAAGCAAGAAATCGAACAATGACGTCTCCCTTGGTGAAGTGAAGTTCGTGGCGCTCTACAATTCACCTAAACACTCTCTTGACGTTAGCGAGCTTGATGAACTCTTCAGTGGTGACACTCCAGTTGTCCTGGCTGGTTACCTAAATGCCAAACATCCAAGCTGGAACTCCAGAACGCAGAACTACAACGGTATGATTCTCTATATGTATATACAAGGTAAAGATGACATCATCGCTGCTGGACCTGTGGAGGACACCTACTACTGTGACCATTCCCCTACTAGTGATGTTCTTGACATTTCACTAATAAAGGGTTTCTTCAAGCCATACAACATCTTTACGATTGATGATCTTTCTTCTGACCACAAGCCTGTGGCGCTGAACTTCGACAATGTCGACATCAATTTCAGAGAAGTGAAGCATCAGCAAGACTGGAAGCTATTCGAAGAATCCTCATGGACCATGACCGCCGTTTCCAAGGAGCAAACAGTATGGATGACATCGATCGACGTGTTGAAGACATCACCAGGCGAATAAACAGTGACACTGAAGCTAGTGCCTATCCATTGGTAAACAAGCCCGTTCATCAAATTACGAGTATGCTCACTCCAAAAATCCAACGCTTGATTGCAGAGAGAAACAAGACCCGTAGGCTTTGGCAGCGTCATCGTTTACCTTGGCTAAAAACCAATTACAACAGGTTAGTGCGAAGAGTTCAAGAAGAAGTAAAAAACTTCGCGACGCTAGATGGAATGACAAGATCCAAAGCTTGTCGGCTCGCGACAATTCCATTTGGAACATGGTTAGAGCTCTTCAGAAGAAGAATGATACGCTTCCTTCACTTCGCACCCCTCAAGGTAATTACGTCCAAACTAATCAGGATAAGCTCAAATAATTGCAGATTCCCTAGAGATGCAGTTTGTTACCGCTGATAACAATAATCCCGAGAGTCAGCTCATGTCCCAGACTGTGGAAGATGGTCTTGCCAACTTTTATGAAGTCCCACAGCCTACAACTAAGAACATCATCGAGGCCAGAGAAATCGCTACCATCATAAGAAATCTGAATGTATCGCTATCTATCAGCCTACTCCCGTCAATGTTTAAGGTCTTGGAGAAAACGATCCTCACCAGATTCAAGGACCACTGTCTCACTAATGGTTTAATGCGGAAAGAGCAGTTTGGCTTTCGAACCACCCACTCGTGTCAGATGCAGATATGGAGGCTCATTGAAGATCTGAGCACCTCACTAAACCTTTCCAGGTACTGTGGCGTGGTTTTTCTTGATGTCAGCAAAGCTTTCGATCAGGTGTGGCACGAGGTGCCAATCTACAAGATGATTAGAGACGGGTTCCCTTCTGATTTGATTATGATGTTGAGATCCTTTCTCAGCGACAGGTTCTATCAAGCCAAAGTTGGCGAAAACTTCTCCACGTCCCGCAAGGTAAAGGCCGGTGTCCCACAGGGTTCTGTTCTCGGGCCCGTTCTCTTTAATTATTTTGTGCACGATTTCCCAAAACCCAAGAAGTGTAATTTATATTTCTATGCTGATGAAACTGCTATCATGGCATGGGCGCACCAGCCATCTCACGTTATCACTCGTCTGCAGAACGCCTTGAAAAAATTTGAAGACTGGCTTAATTGCTGGAAATTGAACCTTAACGTCGGAAAATGCAAAGCTGTATACTTCAACAAAAAGCTTAAGCGTCTTTCGGATTCTCTTGAGCTATTCAATAAGAAACTCGAATGGGTTGAAACTACAAGTACCTTGGCATCGACAATAAATTACTACTGTACAAGACAGTGATTCGGACCATCCTCCTCTATGGTATGCCTGCGTGGGCGACTATTTGTAGAAGCAGAGGGAGTGAACTCCAGTCGTTCCAGAATGTTACCCTGAGGCCCACTGCGCAGCTTGGAAGTAGGACCGTAAAAAATTATTACATCCACTCGGATCTGAACATGACCCATATTTGAAAGTGTGTCCAAGATCTCCTGATGAACATGGTGCAGACGATGAAGAGCCATGACAATGACCTGGTGGCTGGAATACTGAATAACCGGATAGAAATGACGTGGCATACAAAGTATAGAAAACCGAGGCATATTCTTGATGTCAACTTCGAAGACATTGGCAACGTTTCCTTCCCGGATTATTGGAAGATGTAATACCACCCTCCCCCTCCCCCTCTCCCACTCTCCTGACAGTCGTCAATCTTTTTTTTTTTTTTTGTTTTTCATAATGTGGAAGACCTCTTTGGTTTAGTCAGGCTTCTTGCTTATTTCAGTGTATTTCATGTGGAATTCATTCCGGAATGGTGAGAAACGTGTAAGCACTGCTGACATCCCACCTGAACAAATGTATACTTCACTGTTCGATTGTCGATTGTCGAATGAAAACGAAAATTATTTATTTTATCCAAAGTGTAAACAAGCAATTTAAAAATACTCTCCAAATACGTTAAGGCATTTATCCCACTGTGTAAGAAGGCGTGTAATTCCTTTATGGAAGAAGTCTTTCGGTTGCGTGTAGAACCATTCCAAAACTTCTTCCTTCACTTCATCGTCCGACTGAAACCTGCGGCCTTTCAGGTGTTGCTTGAGATCCTCAAACACGTGAAAGTCACAAGGGGATAAGTCAGGGCTGTAAGGTGGATGCTGCAGTTCATTGCTTCCCAGTTGAACTTTTTGATGAGGCCTACCGTTGCTTTCGAGGTGTGAGGACGCGCGTTGTTGTGAGAAGAAGCACTCCTTCTGTAAGAAGTCCAGGATGTTTGCAGTTGGTGGCCACGCGCAGTGCCTTCAATGTTTCCCCATATCGTGCTGCGTTAACTGTGGTGCCCTTGCGATCAAAAAACACGGTCAACATCACTTTCCCCATGCTGTTTGCGATTGCTTTTGATTTTTTCGGGGGTGGTGACCCATAATGCTTCCATTACGACTTTGACGTTTGCTTTCGGGCTGGAAATGAAAGTACCAAGTTTCATCCCCTGTCGAGGAAACTCTCTCCTTCCTGTTCATAGCGAGTCAAATGCTGCAGGGACATGGGCATTCGAACTCCAAGTTGTTCTGATGTCAAATGATGCGGATCCATTGTGCACAGATTTTTCTGTTGTGCAGATGGTTCCTGCTAAAGGAGTGAACAGTTCCACGACTAAGGCCAGTTTTAGCAACCACGAAATGGATTGTTACTCTTCTGTTTTCCTATAAGACAGCGTCAATTTTGGTTTTGGAATCATCCGTGATGGCGCGGTTTGCTTGTCCAGGTCGTTGATCATCTTGCAATGATGACCGTCCCTCCGAAAACCTCTTGCTCCATGCCCAAACACGAGTGACGGTTAGGCAGTCATTTCCATTAGACGTTCTGCATACGACGATGAATTTCAGAAACTGAAACTCCTTCTCATGTCAAAAAACGAATTACTGCTCTCTGTTCCTGTTTCGTTGACTCCATTTTGTTGTTTGGACGAAGAGATCACTCACAGAGCTTCGAAGCGCAAACTATCGTTCTTTCTCACGTGATGCAACACTTGCAACCTACTGTTCAATTTGCACGTGGGGTTTCCAATTGTTGAAAACAAAAACTTACGATCCTACACGTCGTCTTTTTTTTTCCCCATACAAATTTTCGTTTTCATTTTTACGACCCTTATAGTTCCCTTTTCATGAGTGATTGTCGATTGTCGATTGAGTGATATTGCTTTGGGAATTACCAAACTTAGCTTTGTTACCATGAAGGACCACAGAGACACTATCGTTGATATTAACAGTGGATTGAACATTGTCGAACCTAACACTGCTTTTGTTCTTTTTATGCCGCGCAAAAAGTTATGACGCCCAAGAGAAAAAATAATTTATTTTAATTTTTATTTTTTTATTTATTTAAATAGGTTAAGTAAGATACAACAACGCCCACCAGAGCCAGAATGGTCAAAGTCCGACTAGTGAGGCTATGGGGACGAAAAAAAATAACAAGAGAAAAAATAATAAATGTTAGTAAAAAATTATCAACAATAAACAATAGAATAAGACATTAAACAATCAAAGCAAAATAAAAACTGATACAAATCAAGATTGGCCGAGGGCATAATTTAGACTGCCTTAGCATAGACTGCCTAAGATTAAATAAGGCAAAAATGCAAATAATCGATATCGTAAAGTAATATAATAAATATCAATAAAATTCCATCTGGGGTCGTTCAAGAAATACGTCACGCTGTTTTTGGCATTTTCAACCCCCCCCCCCGTCCCCCCATATCACACAGTGTCACATTTTCCATACCCCCTCCCCCTTGTAAGACGTCACACCATATAAGTTAACCCCCCCCCCCCGCCTTCCTACAAACAAATAATCCTTGGTTACTTCCAAACACAATAAACTTGTTTGAAGTAAGATTTTATTGTTGTTTATGTGTAAATCAGCTAAAATTTGAAAAGTCTCATGGACTTATATAATGAAATTTCAGATTTTAACTTAGGTGTTAACAATTATGATTTTTGAAATTTGAAAATTTAACTATCCAAAAAAAAAATTGCAACATTCTAAGAAGCAGCTTTAATCATGACGTAGAAATACAATTATTAATGTATTATGAGAAATTGAGCCTCTACAACGCGATCATCACATTCACGTGCTCATGTTAACAATTTATTCATTGTTGATTCATCACTATGAATCGATTGTTACGTGACATGCCATTATCTTGGTATTCTTTAAGGACGTTTACCCGTCCACTGTTGCATGATTAACTTAAAAACGGATTAACTTTTTCAAATTCTATTTTCGACAATATCATCATCTTATTTCGGCTATATCATCTATTCAGGCTTTTTGTGGACCCCTTCTAGTCGATTGCACGTGCATTCTTATAAGTAGCTTTTAGCTAAAGCCCCTAATAAGAAAGCATTATTATCCTGTCCATTGTTAGGATTGGCGGTTGCAAACAATTTGAAAATAGTCATTGTTGTGATTGTTATCTTATCTTGTACAGAGGGTAGATTATCTGCGGCACTTACTCCTTCGAGGGAGTTTTGCGCCATCCCAGTAACTAACGACTGCTACGAGATGACAATAGCAGCCGGGACCCACAGCTTTACGTGCCCTCCGAAGCACGAAGGGTTCATGATGGAAGAGTTGCTGGCAGACGAACAAACCAGTGGCTATCACCAACTGCTGGACATCCAGCACTGGCCACTCAGCAAATGGATCAGACTAAAGTCCCCCAACAGCTGTGTCCCAAATAGCCGTCCCACCCAGCAGTGGTCCTCAAACCACTGGCCGTCACCCAGCCAACAGCTGGCCACGCCTGAAGTTGCTTAATTCCATCGATCAGCGAGCCAACCGACGAGACAACCAGGCCACAGCCACCCCTGTTTTGATTGTTACGTATAATAATTAAAATAAACATTATTGTGAAACTCAGAATGGTCAGAATTTTTTATTGATATAATAAGCCACAGATAGCAAAGGCATTTTTTGGGGTTTTTTTTTAAAAATGTAGCGTCTCTTCGTTGATGACATTGTTTTGAGATTTGACTTAAAATCATACAAGTTTTATCACCGTAATATAATTAATCAGATGGAACAGATACATAATCTACAGGGGGGGGGGGG
>JAHWFO010078387.1:508-28497 GCA_023313115.1 Rhysida immarginata | reverse complement strand
CAGAGAGAAGTTTTAGAAGCTCCTGGGTAAACTGTTTTTATTGGGTTAGTTAGCTAGCCACCTTTTGGAGGTTATAGTGGCCCCCTCCTGTTCTAATCAAACTAAAGGGTTCACACGACTCTTTCGTAGCGTCCAGTTTTTTATAAGACAAACTTTATTTTGTCACCCCCGTTTACCGGAAGTTCTTTTTCTCTCGTCCCCACAAGTGTGGCTTTGGTCATTACGTATTTTTGCAATCAGGCGTTTTGTTGGCTTGTTAAAGGTTTCCTTTACTCTGGCTTACAAGTTTAATAATATCTCTCCCTCTCTTGTGCGGTTCGCTTCAGTATTTAGTGTCTGTTAACCGGAAGCGTAGCAATTTACTGGCGTAGAGTGAGAGAGCGCGTCGTTGTCAAGACAAGTTCTTATTTTTTTTTGTCTATAGTGTTTGGTTCAGTCAGAGTATAAACTTTTGGCAGGCGTACGCTTACTAAATTGTTTGGCTGGGTTCAAAATAACTAACTTGATCCTACTTGTTAATCTAACTGGATTTAGGAGTTTATTCTTGTGTTAGCTATGGCTAAACAGAGAGAAAAACAGGCCCGGTTACAACGCTCAATCTTTAAAGCTCTCAAGGAGGTTCGCTTCAAAAATCAAAATTTGGGGCAATTCAACGAGTGCTTCCAACTTTTGGCGAAGCAATTGCCCAAAGTATCCGAGCAACAAAAGACTGTTCTGTATATTGAAGCTCTTTCTCCTACATTACAGCAAAAGCTGAAAGCGAAAAAGCCCAAAACGCTCAAACAGGCCCAAGAATGGGCTTTTGAATTTCATCAGAAAACAGGACGCAGCCAGCAGGCTGAAACTAACATGTTGGCACTGTCTTCCTCATCTTGGAAGAAGGACAGTAACCTGATAAAGCAAATTCAAGAGCATTATTCAAAATCGAGAATCACAAAAAGCCTACTGGACAATACAAAAAAACCTTATATCGTAGAAGAAGGCCTAATCTATAAATTAGATCGATGGGGTAAGAGATTATTACTTCCCACGGATAAGAAAATTTTGAATAAGATTTTAGTACTGGCCCATAGTGAACCGACATCGGGTCACTTGGGTGTATATAAAACACTCCAAAAAATTCGGCGCCAGTACGTTTGGCATGGCATGCAAAAAGACGTTGTTGCTTTTGTTCAAGCATGTTCGAAATGTCAAGCCAATAAGATAGAGAGAAAAAAAGAATACGGTGAGCTCCAGCCTTTGGAGATACCACCGCATCGCTGGCATACGATTGCTATCGATTTTGTCCTCCCCCTTCCTCGATTGGCGAAGGGCCATGACGCCCTATTAACAGTTACGGACAAACTTACAAAAAGAGTCCGACTGTTACCCTGTCACACTAACATTACTGCTGAAGAAACGGCAAAACTACTAGTGGACCAAATAATCAAAATCCACGGTTTTCCGCAAGCTATTGTTTCGGACAGGGATGTGCGATTCAACGCCGATCTATGGAGATTTATTTTTAAGGCACTAGGGACTTCTCTTAAATTCTCGAGTGCCTATCATCCCCAGACCGACGGACAGTCCGAAAGGACTAATCAGACTGTCATACAAATTCTTCGAAATTATTTAAATTTGGAGAAGTCGGACTGGGATGATTTTCTCACAGCGGCGGAAATTGCAATTAATGCATCAGTTTCCGAATCCACTAGGATGTTGTCCTATTTCGCCGACCTAGGAAGGGAGATTGTAATACCTCCGTCTATCAATAAATATGTCACTATTAGTGAGCAAAAAGGGCCATATACAGCCCATTTGCTTAAAGTGTTGCGCGAAGCGCAAAAGAATATCGCCAAGGCCAACATCAAGTATAAGAAATGGCACGACAAGCGTCATTCGGTTAGGCACCTTAAAGTAGGCGATAAAGTTTGGGTGGCCACATCGCGTTTAACGCTCACAAAACACAGGGTGGGAAAGAAACTTTATAGTAAATACCTAGGTCCATTTCCCATAATTAAAGTCATCAATCGAGTTACTGCTAGAGTTAAAATCCCTTCAAAATGGGGAGGAACAAAAACCCTGCACTATTCGTTTTTGAAAAAACACCGGGAGAACAAACCGCCGGATCTACCCTCTAAAGGACCAGGCCCTATTAAAGACCCACTTTATAAACACGTTTTTCAAGTCCAAGACATTGTGGACATCAAAGGCAAACCGCCTAATAGGCAATTTTTAGTGCAGTGGGTGGGATACCCTCAGCCATCCTGGGAGCCTGAGGCCAATCTGCATAGATGCAAGGGCCTCGTCGCCAAGTTCTTTGCAAAGCAAAGACAGAAGATCCCGAAAACAGCAGCGCATGTTTCTTTGTCAAGTCCAGTGGTGCAAATCAGTATTTCGAACCAATGTACCACTTCACAAAGGTCTAACAGCCCAAGGGAAAAACCGATTACAAATCATAACAAGGGGGTCATTGAAAGGCGAAACTTGAGTGGTTCACGCGTTTTTACTCGGAGCAGGGGGGCAAATGATATCCAGGTCGACAGAGCGCCCTGCGAAGGGGGGGGGCGAGCGTGTCACCAAGTTTGGTGACAAATACTTGGCCCAAAACTCCCGATCGACGGATTCAATCCGGGAGTATGTTTGGTTTCAGAGTGCCGCCATCTATCGACGAAACACGGAGTTCGAGCTCGGGGTCGCGCGCGAGCGCGAGGCAGGAGCGTCGCGTGAGGAGAAAAAGGAAACGGCGCAAAAAACTGCGCGAGCGTCGGGCTCTCGAGCGGGATTTTGAAGATCGAGGAGAGAGTTTTTGCCACGAAGCTGTTCGGACGGAAAAAGACGGCTCGGATAGAAATTGCATG
Organism: Rhysida immarginata; assembly: GCA_023313115.1. Taxonomy (NCBI): domain Eukaryota; kingdom Metazoa; phylum Arthropoda; class Chilopoda; order Scolopendromorpha; family Scolopendridae; genus Rhysida; species Rhysida immarginata. The sequence goes on along the minus strand of JAHWFO010078387.1, from coordinate 25,657 downwards.
AGAGAGCTGTCTGCCCAAGCAACGTTTGTGGAGGAGAGGCAACCAGAGTCTCGCCTTAATTTTTTATCAGCCTCAAGTGGCATTTCGCCCAGCAAAAGAGACATCGAGAGAGATGTTAAGTGCGCGGGAAGCAAGTGCGTTCGAGGGAACTTTTTAATCACATGTTTTTGTCCCGTGCTAGCTGAGACTAACTCTACGGACGTCGTCTCATCGAGGCCTTCGAATCAGCACGTCGCCGACCCAGCCCCGGAATTTTGTCCGCATTCTTCGGTGTGTTCCGAAGAAAATCTGTTTTTGGAGTCGGCCATCTTGGAAGCGCCGCCCCTCAATAGAGCGACATGAGTCCTCGTCGTCGCCGCTGGAATAGAAGAGGAACGTTGGAAGCGACTGCCTCAGCTGGATCGCCAACTCATTCCCAAAGGGTTAAGTACATGGATTACGCCCTGGACCCAGGAAGCCTTTTGGGTAGAAGGCTTAGGCTCATTAGTACCCTATAACAGGTGGGTGAGATTTTCCGTTCCGTATTTAACAGTTTATCTTGTGGCTAAAATTACTCTCCCGCTGCCATGCGTTCTCTGCCCGCTCGAGCGCAGATAAATTAGGCGTAGGCGCTGTTCACGCTGCCCATGGGAAGGTTGACTTTATTTCCTTTTTCTTTTGGCGCGTGCTGGCCGAACGTAACTTTCTGCACTTGAAGGGCAACGAGCTTGGCTAGTCGTATTATTTTTGTTAATGAACCGATAAGCTAAAGCTTCCCATTTGCTCTTTTTATATTACAGTTTTCGCCGGTTTGGAGGCGGATGCCTGGTTTAATTCTACGGCTCTTGTCCGTTCCTTTGACGCCGTCTTGGTGCTCCTCGCCAGCGACTCAGTTTTTGGCTTTTGTCAGACATCTGTTTAAAGAGGTCTTATCACAGATCCTAGGATTTCCTTTGGCTCTAAAGTGCGACAGGAAACCCGTTTAATGACTGTTTTCTTTTTTGTAATGGTTTACAACCATTCTTGTTTTTTTTTTTGTTATTCTTTAAATTGTGAACGGGATTTCGCTTAGACGAATATCCGTCTGGGCAAGGCGCAAGCCTTTTGTGTTTCTTGCGCTTAAGCAAGATCGCCGCCCTCATTATTGTTTATTTTTTTTAATTTAATTGAATAAACAATTATTTTGTTTCATTTCCGCCATAAGTCTATGCTCTGTGTCTTTGTTCATCTTCCTAAATTCTTCCACTGTGCATTACTCTATAAATACGTGACAAGCATGTATAGCTTAAGGAAAAACGAATAAAACAAATCAAAAGTAAATACAGTTAATAAAATAATAGATAGAATTAAACTAAAACTATTAAAGGAAACATATATTAAATGGGACATTATATAGACAAAAAGTCCGAAGAGCTCTTCGGAACGAAGAGTAAGGCATCAAGGAACGAGTTTCAGAAGGCATATAGGCCCATCATTTAATCCCAATAAGGGAGACACATCTATTCTGATAATTTGTGTGTGAAGCGGGAACCTGTGTCTCTTTGGAAGAACGGGTATTGTGACTATGACTATCGCTATTAGTACGAATTATTAAAGGAGATATAAGGTGGATCATAGAATTAATAGATTTATAAGTAAATGTACACAAAGCTAAGAAGTAAATTTGATAGATTGAGAACATTCGTAAGGAGAGAAAATAATGAGACACAGAGGAAGATCGCGGAAGTTGAAAAAGAATTCGAAGAAACCATTTTTAAAGTTTTAATATTCGGGTAAGATTAAATGAAGCAGTAGAGCCCCAAACAATGACCCCGTAGCACAAAGAAGAATGTATCCAGGAAAAATAAAGCAGAAGTAAAATACGGATGGAAGAAAATGAAGTCTGGAAATAATACCTAGTTTTTTATTAAGTTTCAATGTTAACAACTAATAAATTAGTAAAACACCAACTTCTCAGTTCCTCAAAAGCTAAATTTAAAGCGGAGAGCAAACAAGTGCTACTCGAATAGGAGAGAAGAAGTGCAATGTCATCAGCATATAAAATCGGTTTAGAAGTCGAAAAATGCAAGGCTGGCACAAACAAATTAAAGAGTAGAGGAGAAAGAATCGACCCCTGGGGCACTCCAAGATTCCTGGTTAATATAGAAGAATTTTTCCCGAGGAGAAAAAAAAATAATTACGATGAGACAATAAACTGTTAAGCCAGGAAAGTGGTATCTCACGGATTCTATAATAAGAAGATAGCTTAGAAAGTAGTAGATTTATTGAGACCGAATCAAACGCTTTGGTAAAATCGATGAAGATAACTGCTACATACTTCCTTTGAGACATCGCAGACGACAGAAATTCAAGATCATGACAGGCAGTTTCCACGCTACGACAAGGAGTAAAACCGTGCTGGCACAGATTAAGAAAGTTCTGTTCATAAATGAAATGGGAAAAACGAGTGAAAAAAAGCTTTTCAAAAATTTTAGAGATGAAAGGCAAAGCTGTGATTGGACGATAATTTTTGAATTGTCTAGGGTCACCTTTCTTAAAAATCGGTACTATTCGGGATAACTTAAGAGCACACGGATAAACTCCGGAACTTCCAGAATAATTAAAAGTTATTGTTAAAGGAACAGCGATAGAGTGTTTCAGGCTAACAATGTCTGAAAGAAATCCAAGGGGATCTGGAACACGAAAAGACTTAAGTTGACCAATGACATCAGCTACCTCTTCACTTGTAGTGGAAGTTAAAAGAAACTTGAAGAATAGGCAGAAACAGCTTGTGATTGAAGAGTAGAAGTATGAGGAGCATCGGGGGGAGGGGGCAAAAGAACATGGAGAGAATCAGTTAAGGAGGAAGGAGTTAACACTTTATAGTTAGTCATTCTATAGCATTTCTTTATTGTTTTGATCTGCATGGCTTCTCGAAATTATTTAGAAGTTGTTTAATAAAAATATATAAATAATACGTGAAATGAAGTCCAGCTTCTAAGACGAATAAATTAAAAGAATCATGCTTCAGTTGCTAATAACCTAATTAAATCCTTATGAGGTTTCTTGGCTCATTTTCGCAATTTCAAAACTGTCGATTTATTGATTTGCTGTTCAAAGTATATTAAAATATTTTAAAAAAAGAAAAGCTAATAACTTTTGAGAGAAAAGTCAACACAAACTCTAATGAGAAACCACAGCAATCAAAGCCAAAATAAACAAAAGAAAGCTCGATTATAATTTCAAATCATTATTAGCGAGGAAAGTTTAATAAAGTTTGAAGGGTGTCAGTTGGAACGGTAGAGTGACTTTCGCTGATTAAACCCTGTTTTGCACTTTTATTTCTGGAACGTGAAGAAGATCTGACTTAAAAATTCCAGTTATTTTTGAATAATTAAATAATAATATTTAAAAATTTTAAACATCTTTGTTGCTGTATAAATAGTCTAGTCTGATGCTTATAGTATTCCTTTTGAATTCTACCTTTGGAAATGATCAATTTAAAATTTACATAACACCCCATCATATAGAGCGTGACTCAAAAATTTCAGGAGCGTCGCGGTAATGCGAAACCGTTTATGATATACTGAAAGATAACTTCATTAGATAAATTATCACCTAAAGTTTTGTTTGTTTATTTATTTTAAACAAATCCCTTGTCAAGGCACATGTTAAAAGTCTACTATTGTCTAACTTAACAGTTCGTCTAACAAAAAAAGTGAAATAATATGAGGTCTTTGGAAATGTGTTAATGAAGCTCATCAATGACAGGATGGAAAATATTAATAATGACGATTTAAAATATTTTAGGATATAAAAATTTAACAACGAAAAATGCTGATGTTTTAATTTATTCCAGATTTAATGATTATGTCTATATAAAGGGTGAAAATTAATTCCACTGCCAAACTTGGAGAGGTAGTAAGGATAGTCGAAACAAACAACTTTTCTTTATACTAGTTTTGCGAGAAAACTTTATTTACAACCACTGACTCACTGACTCATCACCGCACAGCAAAATCTACTGGGGCTACTGTCGAAACTCGGTGTGATCTTCGTACTGATAGCGTAGAGGAGTGCTAAGAGAGGGTTTTTCGCAATTCGAACCTCCTGCTTCCCCAGGCGGGGCAAAAAGCAGTTGCACGGTCGGTCGCCTGGCTCCGCCCCCAATAAACGCAGATCTTCGAAATTTTGCAGGAAGGTTTCTAGCTAGCGTATCAAAAAATTAATTTCCCCGATTTTCGATATTCTAATTTTAAGGGTGCGAAAACGGAAAAAAAATCGTCTTTCGGGGGTGTTTCACAAAATTTTCTGATATTTTGTTGCAACTTCGCGGAGAATAAAGATAATGCAACGAAACTGGAAGGAAAACTTTTCGAGGATACTTCCAAAAAATAAAAAAAAATTCCTGTTTTTTTTTCGATTTTTGGTTTGTGAGAGGGGCCAGGACGGCCCAAAGATTGGCCACTGGTTTTGTGTTTATGCCACCTAACTCCGATGCGGAAATGCAGAGAGTTTCAAAATTGCGCACCAGGATGTAAAACACGTATTTAAAAAGAGGGTATTCGTTGATTTTTTATAAAATCGATTTTTAGAGGGGCAGAAATCCAAATAAAATCTCAAACAGGGCCTAAAATCACGTTCGCGTCAGGTCAACCCCATTCAGTGGCATATTCACTTACGCTTAGATATTTGGACCAAAAATAGTTCACATAATTTGCAAAAAAAATAATTTCTGATTTTTTTCATATTTTATCCCTTTGCTCCCTAGGCAACACCTCTGCTCAAAGCCTGAGCGCGAAAACTACATACATTTTTACACCATCATACCTAGTCATAATTTAGGGCTTATTAGTGGTAGAAATGCGAATAAAGATGACTACTTATGACGTTTTAACAATGTATGACGTTTCCGAGCTTAGGCTTTCTCTTTAGGTGGTGTTGCCCTACGGCCCTCGTAAAAATATGCGATTTCTCGCAGTTTTTCCAGTATTTCGCGCTTAGAAATAAGTCTAGCTTAATAAAATTTTGTATGGTGATAGCAATTAACGAGAAAAACTGTCTGCTTTGTTTATTTTTTTATTTTCTGGATTCAATTTTCCGGTATTTTATGTTTACCGGATTTTTTACCGGATTTTTTTTTCATAAATTAACATACAAACTCGCATTTTGAAAGCTTAGTTTTCATGTTGATCATAAAAAATGGATTTTGTTCTTTGATTTAAAATTTATTTCAAGTATCTTTCACTATTTTTCGATTTATTATGAACTAGCTGATATACCCGGCATTGCTCGAGCTCTTTTTTGATGAAATTTTGCAAATTCTGAATGTGATTATACAGAAAAAATGAACATTAATCATCTCTTCACCTTTTTTCTCTGGCACTGCGTCAAACCAATGCCACCTAAAAAACAAAGCCTGCTCACTGCCTGCTGATCTCGTCATCAAACGAAGGCTGACAATCCAATTTTCATTGTTTACAACAAACGAAAAAACACTGATTACAACAGGTTGTAAACAATGAAAATTGGATTGTCATCCCAGGTTTGATGATGGAGTGAGCAGGCTTTGTTTTTTAGGTGGCATTGGTCAAACTCACTAAGCTATAGACAACATTCCAAAACGAGCGAAATCGAGTAGAACTGCGAAATCCGTTGGGAGCATTATAAAAGAACTCTTTTCGATTCTTCAATATGATTTTTTACTATATTAATTCAAGCTTTTTTCATGTGTTCATCCAAAGCAGTTTTTCCCCCCATTAAAATAATGGAAACACAATTAATCTGTTCCAGTGTCCAACAATATCGTAGCAAGTTTACATACACGGGTACTACTTTCATGCTTAGTTGTAAGATCTTTTTTAATTGCAATTGTTGCTCTAACAGCTTTTCTCTTACTTTGTGTCACGTGATTAAATAAAGTGCTCTTTATTTGTGGACAGAGGAAGATAGAGATGGGTTTGAATTTAAATAATTTAATAAACAATAATTGAAGGGCTCGGGGCAAGGATAACCCACAGAAAGAAGTTCTTACTAAATGTAATAATTACGGCTTGTGAAATCCATTTACAGTATGTTTCCGTGATAATTGCACAAGTAAACTGCAATCATATTAAAGCAAAACATCAAACATACATATTTACAGATTTTTTAAAGATATAACATCACTTTTCTCAAAAAATTCATGCTGTGGGTTACGTCTTTATTGCCCCGACCCCTTCAATTGTATCTTCTACAATAATTGATAATAAATGAAAAAGTTTGTAAATTCTCATTTTCACAAATAATGTTCACTCGGGTTCTATGAAGTTTTCCTTCATGCACTGAGCACTCTGGGTTGATGAGATCGAGAGTGTCAGGTGAGGAGGCGAGATGAATATCAGATGATGAGGCAGTTTCTATTTCATGGAATGGCGACCAAACTTTCATGATTTTCACCGAAAGTCATCTAAATGGGTGGATTTACAGTTTAGTGCACACTACTTGCCAAACTTTCATGATTTTCACCCAACATATATAGGGTAGAGATGATGGGAGAACATGGTACCGCGATACTGGAAAGCAGCGACCTTAATCAGGTTAATCGACCGGTGAGCTGAATCCTTAGAAGAGACCCCCTTAACTGAGCGCGAAAATTCCCTAGGGCGCCCCGCGAGAATACCGGCTAATGAAACTAGAGGAAGGACTGCTTCTGCGGCTTTGATGCTCAACAGGAGAGTTTCGAAATCTGGCGACTTAGGAATCGTTTGCGGCGTTCCTTCCAAAACTTCGTCTGTGGCTTGGTCCGACGTGGCACTTTGCGATGACACTGATGTCGTTCTTGTGATTGCCTTGTCCCTTGGCTATTTGAGTCAGGAATCTTTCCCTCTCGGCTTAGTCGAGGCAGAATAACATTTCTTGTAAAATCGCAATTATATGAATTTAAAGAATCATCATGAAATCTGAAACTATTCAGCTTACCGCTATTACGACTTGAATACTTCGAGTGATTCATGTACTTATCGACTCGGTAAGCGTTGACGCCATACTGCTTAAAAGCATACGGCGTACGGGATGTCACGGAAACTGTAGAACGAGTTTTAAAATGATGATTTTATTATGAAATTTAAAGTTCACTCTTTAAATTTTCCGCTTGAGGTGGGACCTGGATTGTTCAGGAAGCGAACAGGCGTTGTCGTCTATTTCTCCAAATTCCACTCCTTGATCGCTTAATTTTGCTGACCTTGGTGTGGCTGGCATCTTTACGGCTAGACGTCGTACAATGCTGATCGGCATTCCATCGGCACCTGGCGCTGTTGGAGCTAAGGCTGATGGAAATGCCTCAGCTGACATCTCAATAAATCTCAGTCAGTTGCCCGGGCACACGTGCGATTGATGTATCAAGCAGTCTTCAGGGACTGCTACAACCATATAAATGCCTCATAACAAGGCACATTCGCAATTCGGCGACCTATTACAACTCTGTTGGGAAGATAAAGTGAAATGTTTTAAATTAGACGTAATATTGATACACCTAGCCTTGACCATTCCAAAAGGAGGAAGTGACGAAGATAGTATGCCACCCTTCTCCAAACAGTTGACGGCGAGTAACAAATCTGGTGCCTCTAGGGTCGATTGTGCCAACCATAGTTCTCAGTTGACAAATGTGATCGGCACAGCTAGGTCCGGTTTGTATGGATCGTCGGAAGTAGTGTCAAACAGGCAGCGTACAGATGTGTATGAGAAATTTTTCAGACTATAATGCTGCCTCAGTCGATTACAAATTGGCTGCGCAAATGTGCACTCATAAAATACATATTGAATTGTCTCCTCTTTACCACAAACTACACAACCTGCAGAGTTAACCAATTTTAATCAAAAAAGCCGTTGGCGCGTAATAAATCCGTGGTGTAACAATCGCCACTGGTAACTATAAACTGTTCTTTCGAAGGCTATTAGTTTCAGATTTTTCATAATTGCTACCCACGGGTAATCTGAGAGTAAACGAAAGATGTCGGTGGTCTCACCCATATCGGCTTGTTGAAAAAACCTTGTCTGTCGAAGATGACCAAGATCTTTCACGTCGATTTGACGAAGCATCAGTGCAAACATTTGCAGTCATGATGTAGAGTCGAGGAAATATCCCTTTGTCGGTAAAAAACAATCATTGGCAACATAGAAGGCATCGGAAACCCATTCACCTTGACGAAAAACCGGGGGGAAATAAACGCAAAGTTTGCCCACATTGGAGGAGGGTTAAGAAACATTCGAGTCATTGCTACAGATTTCGCAGCAATAAGACTGCGTTAAATATCTGGCAATCCTAACCCCCCTCTCTCGAAAGGAATAAATAGGATTTTAGCATTGAGGGGATGAGTCTTGACGTTATATCCCCATACAAAGTTCACAAAAACTTGACGTAGATTCCTCTGGTCTTGATAAGATGGCGAGGAAAAGAAGCACTTCGAGGTGAGTGTAACGGGATAATATGGGTGGAGATAAACCGCACCTTGACAAGCATCGAAGTTGGAAAACGAATATTCTTGTCAAGGCAGGAGAGGCACTTTGCTACCACTTGCTGCCAGTGATCGGAGTCCATTTTGGATGAAAAGGAAAACCTATAGCCGAGCACTGTCACTTGGCTGCCCCATGAAACTGGAAAATAATTCAGATGATCACCAGACCAGTATTTCAAAGTAATGCCCATGGATTTGAGAAGGTTGATGGTGCTCCTTGTCGAGGCACTGAACTGGTTAAAGGATGCGTCATAAATTCCCAAAGCGTCTGGGTCAGATGCAAAAAGAGCAATATCATCTTGATGTTGATAGACACTGCTGGAAGATCGTATCTGCGTAAACGAGGGTGGCAATTCAGATGGTGAAGCAGAGGCTCTAGATAAAGGATATACAGGAAGAGGGTTAGAGAACATCCCTGCCTGACACCTTTTAACAGTTCAAAGCTTGGTGACGAATAGCTACACAAGATGAGGCCGAAGTTTAAGTGCTACATAATTGTGGCAAAATCTCGAAGACGAAGATGGTCTTCAAGTGAATTTTACAAGGAGATCGCAACAATGGGCGTCATGTGCACCTAACGATGACAGAGGTTGCCAAGGCAACTTGCATATTGTTGTTGTTGTAAAAAATATTATTGACTTTTTTTTTTCAATAAGTAGGATATAAATTATTCCCCGCCGGCTCGGTGGCCGAGAGCGTTGAGGCGCAGGTCTTGTCGCTCTCGTAACCAGCGAGTCGCGGGTTCGAATCCCGCCGAGGGCATGGGTGTTTGTGTTTGTCTATTTCACCATCATCCTTTCATCCCAAACAGCTAGTCTCCTGGATAATGGGGAGATGCAGGCTGAAAATCCATCCAAATTATTCCCCAGTTTTATGTTTCCCCCCTATCTTCTTATCAAAATAAAGTGTTGTTAATAATTCTCATCCGGTATAAGATTCATTCCGTTCCTGGAGCTATCGCATGGAAGGAGTGTTATGGTAATTACGAACATTTATCTGGTCCTTCGAGACGGATTTTAAGGATACGCCAGTTCACGGAAGCACTGAATCAGAATGGCAAGCAGTTCAGCATCGTAGTGATCGTCTTCATGAGTGATATTTGTCAATGACTGTAAGTATTTAAGACTGGTAAGAGAAATATGGCGTTTAAAGTAGAGTCTATGAGAGCTTCTCAAGAAAATAAGTATGAACAAATCAGTAGAGTAATTATTAATTTTAAGAAAGCTCCCAAGGTTAGAATTAATGTAGACCAAGTGATTGCCACCTCCGCAACTCCGACCAACCAACTCGAACAATCGAGCCTAAACTTCGAGTAATGTAGAGCTTGCCTAGAGGAATCTGGATGCTGAACTTCACTTCTTTATGTACCTAAACAGCACATAGATGTTTTGGTCCTCTGTGAATCCCACCCCCGTAATTCCGACTCCTGTGCACCAATCAAAAGGAAACTAATTAGTGAAGGTGGACATGCCCATAGTAAGATACTTTCCGAATTTCAACCTTCTACCTCAAAAAATGTAGAAATTATAAAGAGGATTGACGGACATTATAAAACCATTAGGTAACTCCATTTTCCCGCTACTTATTAATATAGAATATGAGCACTTGAGCAATCGTGCGTCAACAAAGCGATTTCACGTGCGCGTGCGATATCAATAATGATTAAAGGATGAACAGAAAATAACAGTATATAAAGTGTGGTTCCCACTAGCAGAAAACAAGAGAGCAGAAACCAGGGCGTATTTTTTTCTGCCTTTTTACTTTCTGCTCCTGCAGGTGTCCCACATGGCAGAAACTCAAAAGGATAAGATAGCAGAAGTTTTGCCCAACACAAATGCACTGCACCGAAGCCGTCGATCGATCTAAACGGTTGGCTTCGACTGCACACAGTACGTACACAGTTCGTTCATTCCTCATCAATCATCACATAGAATTTTTGCATTCAATTGTTGTTTATTCAATTTAATTTGATTAGTAAATATATATTTCGCACATCTTCTATTAGCGCTTCTACATCAATTTTCTTTCTCGGCTTCTTCACCTTTATGAGCCGAGTGTCCGACATTTTCATTTTGTGTGAGAGAGAAGACGTCACTGTGAAATCACTGCAGAGATCGTTTTCTATTGGCTGAGCAATCGTTTCTGCCCTGCTTGTGCCAAAAAAGTTGAACTCAACCCAACTCTAAAAAGCAGAAATTTTCAGTCGGGCAGAAGAGACGAAAACAGAAGAGAAGGATAAAATTTTTCTGCTTTGTGGTTTCTGCCGTTGTTTTTACGCATGTGGGAACCACGCTTTACATTCTTGACAAATCGATTGTTATTCAGAGCTTTAGCATAAAAGCTACTTATAAGAATGCGCCCTTGGTCTGTACGTTTATCCGGCCGGCCGTCCGTCCGCCGTTTGCAGGATAACTTAAAAACGGATTAACTTTTTCAAATTCTGTTTTCAGAAATATGACCATCAAAGTCTTAGCTCGGCCGTTTCAACTTTTCAGAATTTTTCGTGGACCCCTTCAAGTCGAATTCACGAGCTAAACAGTGAGTGTAAAGAATACAAAGATATTGGCATGTCATTTAACAATCGATTTGTCAAGAAGGAATACATTGTTATTTTCTGTTCTTCTTTTAAGCCAAACTGATATAGGCGCGCGCACGTGAAATCGCTTTGTCGACGCATGGTTGCTCAAGTGCTCATAATCTATATTATTCAATAGCGGAAAAATGGAGCTACTTATTGGTTTTTAAAAGTATTCAACTGTATACCCCCACAAAATCTACACATTTTGAGGTAGACGGTTGAAATTCGGAATGTGGCTTCCTATGGGCATCTCCATCTGCACTATTTAATTTGGTTTTGATTGGTACACTGGGGTCGTATTTGCGGGAGTGGTAGTCACGTGGTCTTTAGAACTATGCCGACATATGGCCTGTGATATATCATGCGTTCGGAAATGATGAGAAAGGAAAGGAAATACGAGCTTTTTTACATTTTCTAAATATTACGTTCGAGAAAATTAATTTTTGATTAAAAAACTTGGGGAGAGGTAAAAAGTGTAGATAAAGGGTTAAAAATAAATGACTTCAGGATCTGCTACTTTCCTTACCCTACTCAGGGGGAGTGAGAGGGGGGGATTAATTTCTTGTTAATAAATGTATTTCTCCTTCACTGCTAAAGCTCCTCCTTGGAATGTTTACAAGATTTTATTTTCTTATACTTTACTGAATGGCTACCAGACATAGGTGCACGATGATAAGTGTGGACTTTTCCAGGCAATTAGACATGTGCCTGTGTTATCGCGCTCATAGAAGGCTCGATCCAGTCTTTTATTTGTCCCTACAAAAGCAGTGATTTTCCCGCACAACCATTGGAAGGGTCTGCCGAGAGAGCATCCAACGAGGGTAATAATAATAATTATAAACTGGAGATTGTCTCCAAACACAGGTAATAGTTTTTCCTTTCATTTTTCAATCGATAAATTATTACCCAACGAGGGGTTATAATCCGTGTCGGACAGCGGACTGGCTGCCCACGCCTCATTGATGCCAGAGGTGTTCAACGGGTCACCCGGCTTGCAACTGCTGACCGAAAGGCGACAGCGGGCCAATCCACCATGAGGTACAACCAGGGAGGTCCACAACTGTGTCCATGACCGCAATTCGGCGAACCTTGGCAGCTGCAGGCTTTTGAGCAGGAGGCCACGACGGGTGCCACTTTTGACAGCTGCACATCGTCGGCAACGCCTAGCCTGGGATAACCAACATCGACATTGGACCGCTGAGGACTGCCGAAGGGTTGCCTTGTCCGAAGAGTCACGGTTTCACCTGCATCGGGCCGATGGTCGTGTCCGTGTCTGGCGCAGGCCATACGAAGCCATGGACCTCGGTTGTTAGGTGGGGACCGCTCATGCAGGTGGAGGCTCCATACTAGTCTGGGTCCATTGCTGCATCTGACATCCACTCTGCGTGCTACTTCCTACGTTGATCTGCTTGGGGCCACCTGTACCCCTTCATAAACTGTTTTTACCCCGCGGGCGACGGCATCGTCCAGCAAGATAATGTGCCTCCACAAGCGCCCTTGTGACACGACAGTGGCTGGAGGAACATGCTATCGACTTCACGACAATGACTTGGCATCCATGTTCCCCAGATTGCAATCCCGTTGAACATTTGTGGGACGTCATCGAACGATCTGTCAGGTCGTCACCAACACAACTGGTAACTGCGGAACCGTTATGGAGTTCAGTGGAGGCGGCATGGCTTGCAGTGCCTGTAGATGTGTTCCGGGGACTGGTAGACTCTCTTCCACGACGGGTCTCCGCCGTTTTCCGGGCCAGAGGGGGCCCAACACGTTAAATGAGAAATGATGAGAAAGGAAAAAAGATACAAGCTTTTATACACTTTCTACATAGTGTGTTCGAGAAAATCAATTTTTTGATTGAATAACTTTGGGGGGAAATAACAAGTGCAGATAAAAGGGTAAAAGTAGATGACCGCAAGATCTGCTACTTGCCTTATCCTACTCGGGGGGAGGATTAATTTATTGTTAGTAAATGCATAAATATATTTATGCTTCCCTGATGAAGTTCCTCCTTGGAATGTTTATAAGGTTTTTTATTACTAATTATGAAAGGATTCCAATTATCATAAAAAGTAATTTTATTACATGCAATTATTTCTTAATGTATTGTTGCCATTATAGAAAAAAAGTATTTGTGAACCAATATATTTCATTATATAAATTCCTTTCTTTCATACAAATGTCATGACTGATGACACCATACAGAGTACTGAGATTATCATACAAATGACATGACTGATAGCAAATATTGATGTTCCCATATGGCAGCATTATCGATAAAGGGTTAAAGTGTGAATCATTAAGGCAAGCATCGTAGCTGACGAAAAAGAAGGCCCTGGCCGTGAAAAGTCACCTGATCTTCTTAGTGGAAGCAAAAATGTAACCTTCATTGATTCTAACAAACGAAAAAATACTGATTGCTAAAATCCAAGATGGAAACAATGAAGATTACATTATTGTTTGGACCACGGTCTTTTTATCCCCTGGTCTGTGCACACGCGCAAATTCCGTTGTTGTAGCCAACAATTGGATTGCTGTATTTATGGAAGAAGCGCCTTTAGTCCCCTCTATTGCATGAATTCGGCTACATCTCAAACTTAACAATAAATTTTAACGATCGTACAACGTAACAAAACTGTCATCTGATGTTACATATTTGTTGCTGAACACGTAATAGCAGCTGACAGTTTTGTTACGTTGTAGCATCGTTAAACTATATTGTTACGTTTGAGATGTAGCCAAATTCATGCAATAGAGGGGACTAAAAGCGCTTCTTCCATAATACAGCAATCCAATTGTTGACTACAACAACGGAATTTGCGCGTGTGCACAGACCAGGGGATTAAAAGACCGTGGTTGGACTGAGATGGTCAGGTGATTTTTCAGTCTTTTTCGTCGGCTGCGGCATGTATTAATTTCATCAACCACTGTTGACGCAACATATAAACACGACCAGCCGATTCTTGACGCAAACACGACGGGCTGATTGTTCACACATGCAAGCAAACAAACATAAACCAAGTCTATTCCATATACCGGGCGATTCTGAAAAAGAGTGTATTACTGTAACTAATGACAGAGGTGACCAGAAGGAACATTTTGAATCGTATTCCAGCGAGTAGTTTTTGACTTACGCATTCAAAATCGTAATAGTGCTCACATGCGATGTAGAGTGCGTAATTCGGAAACTAGTCGCTGGAATTCGATCAAACTCTAACGGTATACAGAGTTTTATGTACCGTATTTTTCCTCCAAAATTCATTATTCTAGGCGTTGCAGAACCTGAGTTCTTAACTTGTTGATCTTGGTGGCGGCATTTTTATTTCTGTTCATATCTCAGCGTTCAAATTCGGATCCACATTGTATTAAAAGAAAATGTTCTTTCTGGTCACTTTTGTCATTGCATACAGTTATACACACTTTTTCAGAATCATCCTGTATATAGATATATAGATGACTTACTATTTTTTTAAGAGACTTATGCCAGATTTAGATTTTTTCCCATCATTATGGTAGTATTACACAGCAGTGTTGTCAGGTCGCCGAATTGAAAAAGAAAACAAAAGAAAAAAATTTGACGATCTAACTCGAAGGCAAGAAAAAGGGAGAGAAAGAAATATTAGACAACAACAAGAGATAAAGAGGGAATCCAGTCGCCCGTCACCCCGAAAAGACAATAGAAGGTTCGGAGGAGGCGGGAAGGGCGAGCCAAGCCGCTCATTGGAGGAAAAAAGGAATACGCAGGAGCGGTTCATTAGGAAGAAGAATAAGAGGTGGCGGAAGAGGAAGAAAAAAGGAGTCGTATTTGGAAGGACAGAAAGGATGGAACTTCGATGGGGAGTGGAGGAATGATAAAGCACGCTGACGACCCAAGCAAGGAAAGCGAATTCGGCGAGGGAATTTTCCATGAGCCAAGAAGGGGGGAGGGGGTCTCTACGTGGGAGGTCAAAACACAAATTTTGTTTAATGTTTTTATTAGTTACCCCGCTAGGTCCTATTTTGTTTAATGTTTTTATTGCGGACTTACCTTATGCAGTTTCATCGTAGCGTATTGGCTTCTTGCTTTATGCTGAAAATCTTTTGTCGCATTTCCTGCTGGGATGATTGTGCTCTTTTACAGACAGCTCTGAATGACATCTATGATTGGGCATCGGGAAATGGACTATCCCTTAATCCCGATAAATCCTATGTGATATCTTTTACTAGGAAAGTCTCTTCTTATTATTTTGATTACTTTTTGCAAAATAATATTATTGAAAGAAAGACTTCAGCTGTCGATCTCGGTATTATATTCACGAAGAACCTTTCATTTGATTCACTAACACGTGACATTTGTCGGAGACTAGGTACTTTGAAAAGGCTAACCAACGTTTTTGCTAAACCCCTGTCTTTTCTCTGTCTGTTTAAGAGCATCGTTCTTGCGAAACTACTGTACTGTATCTGGATATGGTACAGTACTCCTACGCAGAAGATGCTCTTTCTGTATAATAAATTGATTAACTTTAAGCGTTTCTTTATGGCGAAGTTTCCTACGTTTAAAGTGAATGATCATTTTCACAAAACTTTTGATATTTTTAATATAATAAAAAATGTCTTCTTTAATATTTTTATGGAAATCTTACACAACCGTATAAGGGTCAGGTACATCTCCACTTTTCTTCAGTATCGTTCAGTTCGCCCTCTTCGTACTAATAAAAACTTAATTATGAAATACAAGTGGAGGACGCATGTTTCGGATGCCAATCCCTTGGTCAAATTATTAATTAATTTTTATAATAATCCTCAATTTTTAGACATTAATCTTGATATATATCAACATAGATGCATTCTTTATTAGCGTTATACTCTATTTTGGCAACATTGTCTAACAATTGAAATAGGAAATTTAACTGGACACGCCCACTCCAACTTTCGTTGGATAGAGTATAAAAGTAAACTAAAAAATTTAGTTTACAATTTTTGATCAGATATTTGTAGAAAAAATTGCAACCGAACATTAAAGTGTGCAGTCACTCCAAATTGTCTCCGCGGGAGTTTTATGAAACTGTGGCGCTGCTGCAGATTTGGCTCCAATCGCAGGAATTGTTTTGCAGTTTGGGTCGTTTATTTAAATTCATTTAAAAGATATTGTAGAACAAATATTATTATTTTTTTTTGTTATGTAGTTAAATAAATTATTAATGAAAGTAAGTATATTTAAAAAATAAATTGAATAAAAAAAAATCAAATAGATGCATAAACATAGTACTCTCATATCTTGATTGTGGTACACAAAATGTTTCTTAAAATTTATAATTAATTATAATTAAAAAGAAGTTAACACAGCGTGGTAAGATTCTGTAAAAAAAATGACTTTTTGGATAGAGTGAAAGTGATAATAGGGGCTTAGAAGACGTCTTATATACAGGGGCCTTTACAGGGGCGAGGAGGGGGGGGGAGCCAAAGACACTGAAAGAAGATGTATAAAGCCCCTTGAAAAATTAGAGAATAGTTGGGAGGGAGTGGGGAGTGGGGGGAAAGGTAATGAAAGAATGGTGCCTTTGCGAAGGTTAATGTCATTACAGCGAATTGAATTTGACGAGAAAAGGACTCTAATTGCTTTCTTTCTTTTTTGTTATGGAAGTTGTTATGAAGAATATAAAGACTAACGTCCTATAAGGAGTGGCCACGAGAATTTAAGTGTTTAGCGAATGTATTTTGTCCACCCTGTATTTTGCATTAAATCCAGACTAGTTTTTATTTTCTGGGGAGAGAATTGAGGAGATGTTTGTAATGCAGTGAAAAGTAAAACACAAAAAATTTGCAAAATTGCTCTCTTAATATTTGAACTCTTTCTCTGATTATACTTGAACTGTTATTTATATTTTAAGAGTATAATTCTGTTTTAAATTTATTAATAATAAAAGGCAATAAAGTTTAATAAATGCACAATTGAAATTTTATTTTTGATATGTTGTCATTCAATTTAGATTTTATCATTTTGTAAATAAAAGTTAACAGGAAAATAAGTTTGGAGCCAAAACAGCAGTGGCGCCATTATGCGGTGGAGGGAACTACGGAGTTTCACTACTTCCCTTCTATGATTATGGTGAATGTGTGGCTGGGGGTAACACGGTCAAAGTCTATGGGCCTTCATTTTTGCCGAGGGGACTATCAATGGTACCGTGCATCTCGACATGTTGGAGCAATTCCTGGAGCCACAGTTGGATTTGATGGGATTTAGGATACCGTTGTGTTCCAACAGGATGGGGCACCACTTCATTTTGTCAATTTCGATCGGGACTACCTGAATCGCGCATTCCCAGGCAGATGGATTGGTCGGGGCTCGCCAAGACTGTGGGTTCCACGGTCCCTAGATTTGACCCCCATGAATATCTTTGCGTGGGGTTTTATCAAGTCCAAAGTGTACCAGGTCAAGATTACGCACCATTGCACAGCTGAAACAAAGGATTACTGCCGCGGTGGATGACATTACACCGGCTATGTTGCGCAATGTTCTGGGAGCTGTGCCGGGAAGTGCAAGGGGACACACAGAAATGTACTAAGAATGTGTCCTGGTAGGATATCTGGTTGATGCATACTGGAATTGCTACAATAAAACTGATTTTTCACCAAAATGTATAGTGACTTTATAATCACCCTGTATTTTATCTGCTGGACACAAACTTCATTTTCCTTGCAATGAATGTAAAATTGAAATCTTTAAATCTTTCTGTTCGTCTTTTAATCTTTGTTGACATAGGACATACACGTGATAATCGCTTAATCGTGGCTCAATAACTCAATCACTCAATCATTGTACTGCTTTGAACAATAAAATAGATGTAAATTTGGAAAGAATTAAATGAATTTCCATTGTTTAATAATAATTTTAGCTAGATTTTAAATTGTCGAAGTTAATATTACTTCTACTTCAGTTAAAGCTTGTTCTTGGAATGATGCAAGATATTATTTTTCCATCATTTTAATTTTCGTGAATTCATGGTTGTAGTGAATAAGTATATGCGTTCGGAAAAATTTGATTAATTAGTATATTTCCACGTATCCTAACTTGAAGAATTTTTAGTACAAAACTATGCTCTGTTCAACGAAATAAAAACTGGGCGTCTCCAGTTAAATTTCCAATTTCAATTTTAAAGTTAAATGTGGTCAGTCTCCTTTAAATGGGTCAATCTCCTTTTAATAAAAATAAAAAATAAATAAAGTCACCAATCTTGAAAAATTGTAATTCCTAATCTTAGCCACCGTTTCCTTGAGCACGTTCGGCTTTGTTAAGCGGGCATGCGCTGATATTGTTGGAGTTATGGAGAAATGTATTGAGCTGCAGCGTATGTTAGCTCCTTTGTATTTTTTTCTATGCTTTCATTGCTAGTAAAAATAATGTTTACTTGCTGCTCCTGTGAATAAATTATTTCTGCACGAAACACAAAATCATAACAGGTTATGGGCCCAGCACGCTTCCACTGCGCAACACTAGAAGGTAAGAAGAGAGGACTTGATCCGACATTAAACCTAATTAAGCTTAAATAATTAAACGCCTCTAGCGTAGCCTATACCTGAGAACTAAAGTTGCGTACGTCAATTCTACTTGTGAGATGGCTTCCGGACTTTATCAAATAGAAAAGTTATCGAAAGACAATTACGAGACATGGCGTTTACAAATGCAGATGATATTGCTACATAGTGATTTATGGGGTTATACGTGTGGAACTATTAAGCAACCGTCCGTAACGGCCTGTTTAACGGAGACAACCAGTCTCAAACCAGAGGAAGTAGAGCAAATGAATACGTGGATGAAGGCTGATCAAAAGGCATTGGCAAGCATTATATTATGCATGAAACCTTCTGAAATTTATCACGTAAAGAAAGCCACAACGTCTAAGGAGGCATGGGAAACACTTGCCTCGATATATCAACCGAAAGGTCCGACAAGAAAAGTTTCATTAATGAAACAACTGCTGCAATTGCGAATGGATACGGATACGGCTCTGCAACAACATTTGAAAGAATTCTTCTCAATAGCTGATCAATTGGACGAAACTGGTTTAGAAATACCGAAAGAACTACTCTCCATTTTGCTTCTCTGTAGCCTGCCCGATGAATATGAAAATTTCCGAGTGGCTATAGAATCGAGGGACAGTTTGCCTGATCTAGAAAATTTAAAAGTAAAGTTACTTGATGAAGAAGTAGACGTAAGGAGACTAAATCTCATTC
Source organism: Rhysida immarginata (assembly GCA_023313115.1). Lineage (NCBI taxonomy): Eukaryota > Metazoa > Arthropoda > Chilopoda > Scolopendromorpha > Scolopendridae > Rhysida > Rhysida immarginata. The sequence goes on along the minus strand of JAHWFO010078387.1, from coordinate 6,412 downwards.
AACAAATGGAATATTACTAGCTAAGAGCCAGACATATCGGACAGAATCAAGTGGAGCTCTGTTAACTAAAAGAAGCCACATGAGAGAAAACCAAATCCGGATGAAAAACATAAAAGAGTACTGAGGTGTTTCTACTGCATGAAATTAGGCCACACGATGAATGTTTGCAGAAAAAAGAAAAAGGACGAAGCTGCCAAAACTGCATTAAGAGACTCAAAAGACATAAGCGAATCTGTAGCTCTAATGTCTCTGTCTCAGCAACAAGATAATCCTTTGCTACGAAAATGGGAATGGTGCCTGGACAGCGGGGCTACAACCCATATGTGTGGAAACAAGAGGTCCTTTACTACACTTCACAAAGTGAAACCCGTGATCATCCAATTGGCGAACAAAAGAACTGCCATTTCTAATCAACGAGGTACTGTATCTTTAACTGTAAACGGAGAAAGTGGTGTGCACAATATAAAACTTACTCGTGTACTCTATGTGCCGGATTTGCAAGGAAACTTGTTGTCAATTTCAACAATAACTTCATATGGTTATGAAGCACACTTCCTGAATGATAAAGCCTACATCAAAGGGGACAGTGAAGTTTTATTAGAAGCCATGAAGAGGAATGGTTTGTACGTTATCAGAACGTCTCCATATCAAAAAAACCTTGAACAAGTTGCTCTAAATTCAGTTGTAGCCACTAATACGTTGGATCCAGTAGAATTATGGCATCGGAGATATGGAGATGTGAATATGCAACAGCTAAAAATGTTAGCATCTCACGGATTGGTATCTGGCATGAATTTACCAGGAAAGGAAGAAATACTGTGTGAAACGTGTATAATCGCAAAATAAACTCGTAAGCCCTTTCCAAAATCTGCAACGTCACATTCTAAAGAGTTATTGGAACTGGTACACAGTGATATTTGTGGACCTATGAAGCAAGACTCTTATGGATCCGCCAAGTATTTTGTGACTTTCATTGACGACAAGTCAAGGTACGTGTATGCGGTGCCACTTAAACACAAAAGTGATGTGTTATCAGCTTTTAAAACCTACAAAGAATATGCCGAAAACCAAACAGGACACCGACTAAAGGTTTTACGTAGTGATTACGCCAAAGAATATCTTAGTCGAGATTTTTCACAGTATTTACTTGCTCATGGAATCAAAAGGCAAACGACCATTGAATATTCACCACAACAAAATGGTGTCGCAGAACGCATGACTCGTACTTTAGTCGAAATGGCAAGATGTTTACTCATAGATGGAAATCTTCCTATGGGACTGTGGGCCGAATTAATAAATACAGCTGCATTTATACGTAATAGATGTGTTACGTCTCATTGTAAAGATAAAACACCCATTGAAGTCTAGAATGGGAGAAAACCCAATGTTGGTTATTTTCGAATTATAGGCAGCATAGCCTATGTAAAGAATAACAAACCTGGAAAAGGTAAATTCGAATCTAGAAGTGAAAAATTCATCCTGATTGGTTACAGCGAGGAGTCCAAAGGTTACCGTCTATGGCGTCAAGGTACGCATAGTATACTTAAAAGTAGGGATGTTACCTTTCTAGAAGATAAACAATTACCTGAACTTGAAACTGCTTCTGATCCTTTTCCAAAGCTAGAAGATACTCCTGATGAAGACGAAGATTTAGTTCAGATCGATTTTAGCGAAGAAATAGAGCAACCACATTCTCATTGTGAGGTTTCTCCAGATGAAGAAGTTCAACCTAGAAGTTACCTGGCCGTCCCATGAAGCAATACACAGGAAAACCGGGAAGACCTCGAAAGATTTATCACACGGAAAAACTTACGATGGCAACAATGGAACAAACACTAGATGATCCTAAATCATTTAAAGAGGCTATGGAACAACCCAATGCAAAGATTTGGAAATTAGCGATGCAAGATGAATATGATGCTCTCCTTGCTAATCACACATGGGATTTGGTAGATCGCCCACCTAATGTAAAGCCAATAAATTGTAAGTGGGTATTTACTACGAAGATTCAAAATAATACAAAAACTGTACGTTATAAGGCACGCTTAGTAGCTATGGGATGCTCACAACGTTTTGGCATTAATTATAACGAAATATTTTCTCCTGTAGCGAGATACGATTCCATTAGAATGATACTTGCATTAGCCGTGGAACACAATCTTAAAGTTCACCATGTGGATATAACAACTGCATACTTACATGCTGATTTGGATATACCCACCTATATGGAACAGCCACAAGGTTTCAAAGAAAGGGGAAAAGAACAAAAAGTATGTCTCTTAAAAAAATCTCTCTATGGTTTAAAGCAATCTGGTAAGCTCTGGAATCAAAAGCTTCATGAAAAATTGTCTAACATGGATCTTAAAGCCCTAAGTACAGATAATTGTGTGTATGTAGGACATCAACAAGAAAAGATTATCATTATTGCTGTATATGTAGATGATCTATGAATCGTATCTACTTCGGATGACATAATAGCAAGTGTAAAAAATCAACTCTCTTCGTCTTTTAAAATCAGAGATCTTGGCGAAGCCAGACGTTACTTGGGAATGACTATAATTCAAGACTCTCAGGCGGAATCTATTCAAATATATCTACGTCCCTACATTGAACAATTGTTAAAACGTTTCGGCATGGAGTCTGCAAAAGGCGCTAAAACTCCGATGATCAAAAATCTCAAATTGTCTAACGAACCGGAGGAGCAAGAAGCATCTAAAGTAGACCAAACAGAATATCAAATGTTGATTGGTTCCCTGTTATATATTTCAACAGTTTCGAGACCGGACACTGCGTACGTGGTTAATGCACTTAGTCAATTTAACAGTGATTCAAGACTTCAACATTTCCTGGCAGCAAAGCGAGTTCTACGATATCTTAAGGAAACCAAAGAGCTACGCCTCACATATAAGAAAACAGGACTTCCTTTGATTGCTTACGCAGATGCAGACTGCGGCAATAACGTAATGGATAGGAAATCCATTAGTGGGTGTGTTTATTCTTGGCGGTGCACCCATTTCCTGGGAAGCAAAGAAACAGTCAATTGTCGCATTATCCTCTACTGAAGCAGAGTATGTGGCTCTCACTTCTGCAGCAAAAGAAATAGTGTGTCTGAGAAATCAACTGCAAGAACTTGGCTTCCATGAATTTGTACAAGATCCAACTATAATTTATAATGACAACCAAAGTGCTCATAAACTTGCACTCGATCCAGCATATCGACGAAGAACAAAGCACATTCAAGTACTTTTCCACTACATTAGAGAAGTGATCAAAAACGGCATAATATGTTTAAAATATATAGATACAAGCAACATGATTGCTGATATTCTTACCAAAGGACTTGGAAAAATAAAACATTATAAATTATGTAAAATGTTAAATTTAAGTACAGGACACTAATTTTTTTGTTTATCCTATTGTTTTAAGTGTCACACTTTATTAACGGTGTTTAGATTAAAGGGGGGTGTTGTAATTCCTAATCTTAGCCACCGTTTCCTTGAGCACGTTCGGCTTTGTTAAGCGGGCATGCGCTGATATTGTTGGAGTTATGGAGAAATGTATTGAGCTGCAGCGTATGTTAGCTCCTTTGTATTTTTTTCTATGCTTTCATTGCTAGTAAAAATAATGTTTACTTGCTGCTCCTGTGAATAAATTATTTCTGCACGAAACACAAAATCATAACAAAAACGATGAAGAAACTTGTGAGATGGAAGAAAACTCAAAGGATGTAGTCTATTGAAGATGTTGTTGATAGCAGAAATAAACCCAGTCTATTGAGGATGTAGATGAAGTCTTGTGAAGATAATGTTGATAGTGGAAAACGATAATCTTGAAGGAAGTGTTGGTTTTGAAACAGACTGGGTTTATTTCTGCTATCAACAACATCTTGAATAGACTACATCCTTTGAGTTTTCTTCCATCTCACACGTTTCTTCATCGTTTTTCAGGATTGGTGACTTTATTTATTATTTATTTTCTTGTTTTTATTAATTTTACGATTTTCCCCATTAAAAGGAGACTGACCACATTTAAATTTAAAATTAATCATTTAAACTCCTTAGATCAATAATATTCCAATTTCAATTGTTAAACATTGTTAATTTCACTTAGCATCAATGTCTAACAATAGAAATTGGAAATTTAATTAGACACGCCCAGTTTTTCTTCCGTTGGTCAGAGTATAATAAATGATAAATTATTTAAATAATAAATGTTTTAATAACTTAATGGCGTTTTCTTCAAAGTAAAAGTTTCTTATTTCGAATGGGGAAATTACCGTTTTTTCAGTTGTATCAATAGAAAATATGTATTTCTCATCTTTGATTAATTTTCTTACGAGTCGGAAGAATTATATTCATAAACAGTTGGTTAGTAATATACCTGATCTAAAGCGACGCCATCTCAACATATTCAATTTATGAGAATCGGCCTAGGTGGCTCAGTGGTTGCGTGATTGCCTCTGATGCCCGAGGACGCGGGTTCGACCCCGGCCGAGGACGACGAGGATTTTTTCAGGGGGAAAATCCTGAGATCACGCACTCCTTCGGAAGGGAAGTAAAGCCGTTGGTCCCGTGTAGTTGTTTGCCGGCTGCACGTTAAAGAACCCTTGCGAGGCAAAATTTGCGGCCTCTATAACGCCGTCCTGAAATGACCATGGCAGTTGAAAAGGACGTTAATACCAAACAAACCAAACCAAACCAATTTACAAGAGTGCAACTCTCCTGTTCATTAATACGGAAAGAAAAATTTAAAAGGTTATTCATAGGCTTATTTCGACAAAGTAACTGAGGATGGGGTAATCTTCGAATTTTTTATTATTATTCTTATATATTCGTTCGTGACAGGTCGTTAAGAATCGTTTGATATATTATCTGCCACATTTTTGCATTGAAAATTTCCAAATGGTACCATAAAGAATTTTTTTACAGGTACTCCCTGAATAAAAATCATTTATCATCGAACTTATTAATTATTTTCATATATTCGTTCATAACACATAAAATCCCATATTTTTGCATTGAACCATATGCCAAATGGTACCACATTGGTATCATTAGCGCAGGTACCCCTAAATAAAAATCGACCTTCTTCGCACTTATTAATTATTCTTATACAGGGTGTTTTTGAATTGAGTACAGATTTTTTGGGAGATGATAGAAGAGGTCCTTAGAAGTATTTTTTGTCATATGAACATGGTGGGCCTAGATTATTTTATTTTTAACAATTAACATAAGCAATCTACTGTAGGGCTTTTACAGTAATTGTTCGAAATGAATGCCATTTGCTTCATAGCACAATTCGCAACGCCTTATGATGGATTGATGTACGCGCGGAAACAGTTGATTAGCACGGTCGCTGATGTCACGTGCTGCCGCGACAACACGAGCCGCCAATTCTTCTTCGGTATCTACGGGTTCGGAGTACATCATTGATTTTATGCTTCCCCATAAAAAAAATCCATCGGTGTGAGATCTGGCGATCTCGGTGGCCAAGCAACTGGTCCGCCACGACCAATCCAACGACCAGGATATGTCTCATTTAGGTAATCTCTAACTGCTCTTGTGTAATGCGAAGGTGCGGCGTCCTGTTGAAACCACATCAAATGTCTGGTCATTAGTGGAACATTATCAAGAAGACCAGGGAGGTCCTCCTTCATGAAATCAAGGTATGTTTGCCCGTTAAGACGGCATGGTAGGAGATATGGCCCAATCAGTTTCCTACCATGCCAGCCCAAATATTCAACGAAAAACGATGCTGAAAACTGTTAACATGTGTTGCACATGGGTTGACATGAGACCACAGATGACTATTGTAGCTATTGAACATTCCCTCTCGCGTAAACGAATTTTGTCCTAAGACTTTTCAACAAACAAGCACGTGCACCTTGAAATTACTTTAAAAGTT